>VWZW01005329.1:0-328934 GCA_013397115.1 Edolisoma coerulescens | reverse complement strand
TTTTTTTTTTTTTTCCAAATCAGAAGCTCTGAATGAAAGCCAGTCGGAGGGAGAGCTCCCCCTTAGCTTTGGTTCCGGACTGTCCAGAGTTAAGTGATGCTGGGAGAAAAAGCCTGAGTTAGATCCAAGTAGGATCAGTCTTAAAAAATAACAGGAGAAAACTGACCAAAAAAAGGACTCTAATAGCTCGTTTTTCAGTTTCATTGGGGTGGACATTACTTCACTTTCTCAGCAGAATAAAAGGTAGGAACCTTTCTTCTTTTCTTTCTGTTGATATTATTACAATTAGGATATTAGAGCAGTATGTTGTTTAATGCAATTTGTATATTTGTTCTACTGTATACAACTTTTTGCATTTTATAAATATGTGTCAGGAGTAATGAGACAAGGGATAGGAAATAACTACTGTGCATTCTCTCCTCAAATTAAACCGATATCATCATATGTATTCAAGATTGAAACACTAAGCATTTTATTTTTTTTTTTTCTCCTAGTAAGCAGGCTGTCTTTTGAGCAGCAGTTTCCATCTGTATTCAGTTCTTGCAAATTCAGTATGGGGGGAACAATTCTATTTGAATTGAAAAAAGCACAATGTTTCATAGTGTAACAGTTATGAGCATAGCATGAAACATACACATATGTGCCCTCACTTTCTGTATACCTGTGCAAGTCTGTTGCAGCTTTCACTGTTATCTGTTCTGCCCTGGATTGAATTTCAGAATTATTATCACACTCACAGCAAATGCTTCTTATGAAGGAAATCCCTGTGGAGAGGGGTAGCAGAGTGGATACAGGCAATATTTTAAATATCTGTACAGAGCTATATGCACACAAATGGGGAAAAACTGCCTGGTTTGACATTTCAGTAAAGGGGGAGTGGAGGGAGAAGGGAAAACCAGGGGGAAGAAGGGAAAAGGTGGAGGGAAGAAAAATTTAGTCTGCACCTGTGAGAGCATTTATTGTCACTGCAATAAAATCCATATTTTATGTGCTGTTAAATTAATGCAGCACAATACAAACCTAAATCCATGCTCCCAACTACTAACTATTGATGGCATTGTCAGCTGCATAAGAAATCTTCAATAGGCTCATACTGTACATCATACTAGTTGCAGCTGTAAAAACCTAACAGCCCTTCAGCTTAGGAGAACGCATCTACACGTGCAATCAGTGGCAAATAGCAACCAGCATTTTAAAACGGACCTATCATCTCTGTTGCTTCCACACAAATGGAGCTGTTGCCTATAATCTTCGTCTTTCATTTCAGTAAAAGCCTCTGTATTAACCCAACAGCACTCCCGTTGTTTGAAGGTATTTTTTTAATTATACAACTTGTTGTGCATGTATGTGCAGATGCATATGTGAGTGTGTGAGTATGTGCACAGTGTGAGGAAGCAGGTCAGTAAAAAATAGTGTCTTTTTTTTTTTTTCCTTCTTTTAAAGGTAGTAGGCTTTAAATTTACATGGTGATATTATTGGAGGGGAAAAGCAGAGTCAGAGACTGGACCACACTTCTGAATCTCTAAATCCTTTTCACATATGCCATTTACTAGGAATATTATGAGCCTGGTGCTGGGATTTATTGGGATTTTTACAGCTACACAAACTTTTATATTAATTGCATACTTTTTGAATGTAATAGCAATCTGTGCTCTTATAGAGAAGGAAATGAAAGAAGGAACTTAGGGAACTAAGGAAAGCAAGAAGGAAACACAGGTTATCTTCCTCAAGAGCTGAAAACTAGCTATTTAGAGTCAATATGGACTTATGTCAAGAGAGGAATACTTCTTGGATTATCAACTCTTAATCTAGTTTGGGCCTGAGGGAGTCTTCTCATATTTTTATATACTTTGTTACATAAAAGTTTGAATGAAGAGGTAGTCATTTCTGTAGCAGTTTCTGTTAATTTTAATTCAGATTTATGTCTGTGGGGTTTTTTTGTGTGGTGTCAAGAATTTTGTGCACTTAAATAGGAACACTGAAATGTCTGAAGAGTGTTGATTATAATGCATATATTTAAGCTGAAAACTGATCCTGATTATTTGATTTTTTTGTTACTTTGGGTAGCATTGGAAAATATGTCTTGGCTACTTGCTTTGCCAATCGTTTATATTTATAATACTTAAAACAGTTTGTGGAAAAGAAAATAGCAAAATACATCTTAAAAAGACTGTATGTAGAATCTTATATATTCCTAAATTATCTTTTTGGCTTTGCATTAGAATAAATGAGTATAGATACACTAAAACTTCACACTTGCATATTCTCAATAGACAAAGGATCTGTGAAGAATGATGAAATACTGAAATGTGCTCACAGTGGACACTGTGGCAACTGTTCTTTTCTGTGCTTAGCAGTAGTTGAAAAATGCAGCAAAATAATGTTATATGTGAAGGCATATGAACACATAATTAATTAAATGTAGAGACAGATTCACAAAATACACGTATAGACATGCAAAGCAGTACACAAATTTCAGCTAAGTAATGTAAGTTTTTCTCGTTGTTAAAGAAATAAATGTAAAAGTCAGAAAAGCTTAATTTGAAGATAATATCTGCCTCTGATTCTGAGAGAGTAATTTCCTGGTCTCAACGTGATTTCCCAAGGAAAGAAATGAATGAAATAGAGCCTGTCTCATCTGGATAATTCTGTGCAGGCGACTTAGTTTTTAGGTCTGCTAAGCATATTTACAGGCTGATTGAAAAGGAGTATAATTTTATACCCTATGATACCACTAGGTTGCAGCACTGGTACAGGGGGTCAAACTAAGATTAAACTATCGTTGAATCGTAGTAATGGGGTGAATATGGGGCTATGATAATATTATTTTTAATTAATTCACTATTATCACCTGAAATCATGTTTGTGAACACCAAGGTGTTTTAACTGGAATTCACAATATGTCCTTCATAGATTTGAAAAAAACCTGCTGTATAGGTCATTCTTTGACGTTATTATTAATTGCGTGATTGACAGAAATAGAAGAAAAACACTGATTATTTGGGCAGAATATAAGGGTGTAAGGAACACTTTGTGGGTGACTTCAGTGAACCACATGAATATTTATTCTGTATTACCATTGAATTTGCTATGGGCTTTTTACTAACATACTGTTTGATATATCATTTATTGTAAAGGAGGAAAATTGAAATTAGAAAAATAAAAACCATCTTCTTATGAGCAGTTTAAATATGCCTCAGTAAAATATTATGAAGGGTGACTTCACTGCACGTAAGGATGCCACACCATTGCACACTTTCATTTGCTCTGAATAGTATGTAACTATCAATGGAAGCTCATAGAAAATAAAAGTACAGTTCACTGAAACATTGGGTGATTAAAAAACGCACATGCTGCACATCCTGCACCTTCAAATCTACTAATGTCAACACTTGCTTTTTGAGCAAAAAAATGTAATTCCTCTAACTGTCCAACTTCTGTGAAAACTTCAAAGCAAAAAGAAAGAAAAGAAGAAGCAATGGTATTCTGAGCTCTAAATGTCCTCCAAATCTCTCTTTAGGCCAAGAGGAACTCCTGTATTAAAAGTTGCTTGCTTTATGCTGCCTGGATTTACATCTCTTCAGCTTTGAATCCTTGGCATGGTGACTTCCCTAACGTGCCTGTTTCTATGGATTATTGACTCTACAATAGAGTTATGGAAAAAAAATTATCATCTCTGGAATCTGTGTGTATTACAGTTACGAGGCTGCATTACTGCACACAGGGAAAAAAAAAAAAACAAAAACCAAAAAACAAAGTAATCAACTGAACCTGAACACAGTTTTTTCCTTTGCTCTGTTTTCATCTGGTGGGAAGCCAGAACACCACCCAACCAAAGGCTATTGAGCTTTTATGTTCTCTCTACTGGCTTATCAGTCTATTTTTTAATATGTGGGCAATCTGGCAAAAATTTGCCAGTTGAAGCCTTATACACATTCCTTTTTACATGCAGTTTTCCTGATTATTAAGTGTTAGAGACAATTACCTCAAATGTGTGTGTGTTTACAGTAGAGGTGAAACAGGGACAACCTTTATCTTAAACAGGGCTTGCATTCTAGCAAGCAGAATACTGCAAAGTTTCTTTCTTAATTTAACTCAGCCTTTTATTACATGACTTTTTCTGCAAGTCCCACTACCATTTCTTGCTTTTATTAACTTCTATTTAATAGCTAATGTTTATCATTTTTTTGTTAAAGAAGTGTGTCCAGCAGGAGGCATAAAGCTCTAGTAGTATCTCAGAGGTACTTCCCAGCTTGTCACAGGGCATCTTCTCTGGGATATGAACTCAAGTCTGCTATCTGAAAGTGTGTACCATGTACCAACAGGCTGCATCAGGGAAATACAAAGATGTAGGAAGTTAATTGGTTATAATGAAAAGCAACATGGGAGCTGTCCCTTTTAATATTATTCCCACATGTACATCATTCTTCACATGATGTTTTTATTTGTAACTTTATTATGACATCTCTTAATTGTAACTCAAAGTGAATGTTGAACCATATTTAAAATAGTAGGGAATCATGTAATGAAGGGAGCATGTGTGTGTGTTTATGTAAAGGTAATGATTCAAAAATAAGTTGAAAATAGATATTTCCAGAATTCTGTTGCTCAAAAGCTACAACTGTGTTCTTCTGTTTTCCAAGAAAACCAAAAAACCCTCTCCAAATATTTTGTCATGAAGAACTATATATGGTATGATATATATATGAATGTATGTACATGTATGTTTTATGATTTTATTGTTCATGTTCCATCACCTACCACATTACAGATTGAGTTTATTGTATCACCCTATTGCACTGCTTTGCATCACAACATAAAGAACATGACATACCACCACTTACTCAGACCAGATCATGATCCTTAAAGATGAGTGCAATCCTCATGAACTCTGCAATTCTATAATGTCTAGATTTTTTGAATACGAAGAATGTATACCAATGTAATTTGCAGCACTATTAGCAAGACTCAAAATGTAATGTCTTGGAGGACTGATAATTTTTCTTCCCCAAACTTACATAAAAATATATATGTATAAGTGAACTTTTTATTGCATGTATGTGTCTACCCCACTTTAGTAGTTCAAATATTTCCATCTGTTTAATGTATGCAAAAATTTTCTTATTGTTTTGCTCTCCTAACAGCAAGCACAAATAAAACACAGATATGCCTGTGTCTGAGAAACTTAGATGCTGTTCATTCTCTCATTAGTTCCTCTAAGTATCACAGCCAATTCTTACTTCCACTGGAATCAAGAGACTTTTGAACATTTCATATCTTACACAAAAAGCAAAATACTTGGAGTAAATCTATGAGTTTTTAAATGAGAGTGAGAAAAGATATAAGAACCCAAAGTGTGTGTAATTATTTGGAGGTAATATTGAGAATAGAGGGAGGATGATTAAGTTTATTCCGCTTCTAAGAATTCCAAGAAAAATTATCCCGTAAATGTATAAATTCCTTTTTCTTAGAAGTAGTGACCTGCCATTTCCCTGATGCCTTTTCCATGGTGCGTGGAACTGGAATACGCATAAATGCACATCCATTTTATCTCTGTGTCAGCAGAAAATTAGTTAAAAGTAGACATTTAGATTAGATATTAGGAAGAAATTCCTTACCCATAGGGTAGTGAGGCACTGTCACAAGTTGCACAGTGAAGCTGTGGATATCCTATCCACACCTAGTGGGTGGCATCAAGGCCCATGGCATGAGGGAGTTGGAACTACACGATGTTGAACATCTTTCAGGTCCCTTCCAACCCTGCCCTTCCTATGACTATGATAAAATGTCATCGATTCTCTACATCATGAAAATTATAAGTAATACATTTACTATAAGTTTACATGTGCTAATTAGATTGATAAGATTTAATTATTAAGCTAATGTTGGGTGTTTGTTTATTCGTTCATTTTTTAAATATTGAGATTATTCAGAAGATTATCTGGACTTTCAATTTTTAGAAATAATTGTAAATCAAAACCCAAGAAAAGTAGAAAGAATAGAAAGGAAAAACCCAGCAGAATATGTTTAAAACAAAAGATCTCCAAAAATGATGAATTGAAGCAAGACAATGACAATATTTCAGTTCTTACTTCCTTTCCATCTGAAAGAATAAGTTTTAATAACAAATTATGCAAATAATCTTTTACAAAAAGTTTACATCATGCTATAGATCATATTTTCATTATGAGTACAGATATCTTCTAATTTTTTTTTCATTTTGTAGGGAGAGGGTTTTTTCATGTCAATACTGTTGCATACTATATTATTTTTTCATGCATTATAATTTTGATTCTGTGACGTAAGCTATGCAGAGCTACTAGCCTGCTCTCATGACTTTCTGCTAAAAAATAAAAGCACTGTTAATCAGAATAGTCTTGTATTAAGTAGTAAGTAATAGTGTAGACCTCAATTTATGAATGAGATAATGGGGTACACCTAATTACTTTGCAGCCAAATAAAAAAAATTCCTTGCTTCTGAGATTGCAGAAGATGTTTCATTATGACATAAAATATATTTTAAGATCTGCTTAAGCATATTACATCCAAGTTCCCTAAATATACTACTGCTTCCCACCTCCCATGGCCAAGTTTTAAAGAGCATTATTGTCTTCTACTTCTGTTTCTCTTAGGGATAGTTTCCACAGGCTTTTGGCAGAAATTTCTAGTGTCAATAAAAGAGTGGGATGTAGAACACTATCGTGAGAACCGCTTTAGGAAGCATGATTTCTTCCCCTCGGTTGGACAAAGGTTTTTTTCTGCCATTAGCATGCTGAGATGTGCTCTTTCCCTTGAGTAAGAGTATGGTGCTCATGGTGAAGATAGCACTGAAGCTGGCATCTTGATTAAAATGGGTGAACAGAGTCCATATTAGGTACATTTGGTTCTCTCCATGACTTGGGAGCATTTTATTAAGTTTCTGATTAAGAAGTTAAAAGCAATTGTGCTATGTGTTACTGGAGCTACTTTTTTTCTGTAGTCACAACTGAATGGCACACGAACAGATAGAGATAGATGGATTTTCCTCTCTAGTAGTACTCTTTTATAAAATTGCTTATTCTATTCCTTCAAATTTCCCTGCTTGAGTGGCTTCAAACCAAGTAGTACCCTGATCCATTTGATTAATTTGAGAAAACCTTTCTTAAGGTGGAAATGTATTCAGGTTTTGTTTGTTTATTTGTTTATATTATTTAGAGTCTTTAGTCATTCTGATGACCAGAATAAACTGATCTCTTCTGTAAAATTTAAGCACAGTGTGTGGAATATATGTACAGGATGGAAAATTAGGACAAAATCATACATTTCTTCTTTCTATCCTTGATTAGCAAGGCATCTGAATCACTCTGAAACACGTGTACTGTTTTTGAATATATCCTAATTGTAGTTGGTTTCCTCTAGTATTTTATTTGAGTTCAGAATAATGGGAATTAGAAAAGGAAAAAGAACTAAGACATAGTGCATTATATTAATAATCCCATTAAAGTTTTGATGAGCATAAATCTTCTAGAGAATTTAACAATCTATAATGTGACTAAAAAAGGTCACTAGGCTTGAGATATTCTAAACTGGATGCCTAAAATTTTTGTGACAGTGAAGGAGAAACCAGTTATTTAAGCTATGAAATCAGAAGGGATGTTTTAAAAAAAAAATACCAGTATAAATACATTTTACTGGTTTCAGGGGTTTAATTGTATTTGCTATATTGTGCTTTAGAACAGAACTTACAACTTACAAATGAGTTTTTAAGTCTTCACTTTTAACGACAGCCACTTAGCTGGAGTTAAAAACCAATGGTAAAGCTCAAAGTAGTTCAGCCTTCTAAATTACAGGACCAAAACACCTATGTTAACAGAGCAGCGAGTTCTTGTTAAATTTTGGGTTATGTACATTCAGGAGAGAAAATACTTGCCCTTTCCTTTCTCCATGGCTGCAGCCATCAAGATCCAACCAGTAAATGCTTGTGTACTTGGGGTCTGAGGTTGTTTTGCCACTTGGACAGGCTGTGAAAGTCAGGTCTAATGGGATAAAAGCAGTCTAGGTGGATCAGTCCCACAGCTGCTGGTTAAATAGTTCCAGCTGAATCTCTTGAAAAGCACCCAGGCAGTTTTGCCTGGTTTGAGGTATCCATGACTATTGGGTCGTTTTGGTGATGTAGCTGGTTCCTTGTTACTCTGTGTATGCTGGTTGGAATCCATTTCAGCTTCTATTATATCAAAATCCTTCTTTACACAAAAAAAAAAAGAATACCACCAAAAAAAAATCAGGATAGCCTGGCACTAAAAAATCAATTTCCAGACAAGTTTAGAAGCTATTTAGTTATCATTATAGTGGATTAAAACTGGGATATTAGTTATGAGTAAAATAAAATGAAAAAAAATGTGATGTCATAATGGCGTGATGGCAGGAAAAAAGAACACTTTAAGGTATTCAATTCTATCTAAGTAAACAGAATTCATCTCAATGATTTTAATGTTTAATCAAGCGCTGACTTCTCAAGGTAATTCGTTAGTGCTTTAAAATACATGAGCTAAACTGAAGTGATGTGCAGAAAAAATGTTTGAAGGTAGCTTGATATGTTTCTGTACAACCAGAAATACTGGCGATGAAGATCAGGACAATACTGACACAAACATATTTCTTTTGTAATCTTAACATTTTTCTTTAAAGGAAAAAGCTATAGTGACTTGAAATTTGCTGTGGAATTAGTAGTTTTATTTTCTGAGATGCTTGGTTTCTTTCTGGTTGGAGGTTATGAACCATTTTTTAATAGTTGTTTTTCTGGAATTTCAATAAGTAAATGTGCTACATGAAATAATTGCCAGTGAAGTGATTACAGTTTGAATTTTTTTGTCCTACATGGGGCTATGGGGTTTGGTTTTGGTTTGGTTTTATGCAGTTATCCACTGCAAGCTGTTCAAGTCAGATAATTATACTCTTCATAAGGGATGAGGTTTTGCTGTGGGAATAGAAAAGCGTTCATTTCACAATATGATATCCTACAAGCTAGAAATAGAGTTTCTTCAGTTTTCACATTATAAACCACACAGCTTTTTTAAAAACTCACTAAATTTGAGATCAACTTTTTTTTTGTTTTTCAATTGCAGTTGGGAGGGAAAATTGAGTAGAGTAAAGGAATAATTCATGATGTGAACGTTGTTAAAGTTTCATAAATTTTCCTTAAGGGAAACTATACATTGTTGATGGTTTTGGAGTTATTTTTTCTTGTGTCTGTTCAGTTTTTATTAATATACTGGATATGTTTTTACTTCCTTGTCCAACAGCTGAAATATATAATTCTAAATGTCCACAGCTTGTTCTTTGCAATTTGTAGGAAACTTAAGCCTTAGTATAAAAATTTTTTTCTCCATTAACTCTATGGTAAGTCTCTGCATTTCAGTAGTTTGTCAAAGTAAGCAGAATGATATTCATAACTTGCTAACAAAATTGAAAGTCAAATATTGAAGACATTTCTTGTGCAATTCCCTGAAAAGTTTGTTCAGATGGGAACCTTGGGAACGCAGATATTTTTAATCTTTTGGTGCCATCTCGTGGCGAGAGGATAATTATATGAAACAAAGAGGTAGTCTTTTCCAGCACATATTTTCTAAGCTTACCAACAATGTACCTTGCTTTGGAGATAGATATGTATATATGAATTTTAATAGTGACTGTAAAATAGCAATCCAATTCATGCATAGGACAAAACTATCTTTGGTTTTTGGGTTTTTTCCTTTTGAAGAGCCTATAAGTATCGATTTGAGAAATCTCACAAAAATTGACGGTCATTACCACATAGAAATAGATTTTCAGTCTGCTGCATTAGATCTCTGTAGCATACTTAACTGGTTCAAGGCAATTGTCAATATATTTTTATTGTAGTAGTGCATTACATCTCTGTAGAATACTTTAATACTTAGCTAGCTCAAGGCAATATTCACTTCAGCATCATGTAATGTTTAACAGAAAGCCAGGGTCTGTGATAGCATTCTTGTTTTTCATTTTATTTTCTGGTTTTGGCTTGTGAAAATTCATACCAGCCTGCATCCAAAAAAAAGACCAAGAACAGCACAGGGATGCTGTATATTTTCCTGGTATTTTCGTTGGGATTCAGCAAAATGAATTGTTTCAATTGTGCTAAATGAATACTAGCTTAATATCTGGGGGTTTTAAAGATAATGCTTGTAGGTATCTGCAATCAGTAAAGATCACATTCTTGCTCAATTTCTGAAGGAGTTTTCTGTGTGATAGTCCATATTTGCTTACTTATCTCTAGCTTCCAGTCTGATGAAAGTTTCTAGATGCAAATATACTATTCTCTGTAAAGACCTGGAAAGAGAATCAAGATGTCAGTCCTGCTTTTACTTAAGGCAGGAGTTTTCATTCTTTCAAAAGTAAGGATGTTTTTATTTTTTTTTTAAGTAATAATTATTATAGTCTTGTTCAAATAACATCCAAATATGTTATAGTTATTGAAAATCAGTGTCAGATTATTACTATGTGAGTTATTATAATATCCTCGCAGCTGAAAGAGGAAATACTATCAAAATAAGTACCAAATGAGAACAATGTTTTAAGATCTCACTTTTTCTTTCAATGTCAGATGATTCCATTACTTTCTGTACACATGATCAATACTGCCTGTGTTATATATGCTTTCTGTGATTGTACAGAAAATAAAAATATTAGAAGAATAAAAATTCAAGATATATTTTCTAGGAATTATATGGTAAATATTAAAATGTTAGTCACTAGAATGTGACTTTTAATAAGCAATCACTAGCTGAGGTACCACTGTGATAATTTCAGCATACTATGGTAAGTCAGTCAACAGCTGAAACATTCATTTTGGATGGTTAGAGATTCTGTGATTTCTCTGATTAAGGTTAGCTAGACATACAACTCCCTTCGTATCAGCTAGAATGAGAGAAGAATCATAACATTAATGTAATAAGATACAGAATTTCAACAGTTTTATACAGGCATGTGGTGATGTGATGATTTACTCCTCATCCCAGTAAAACTCTCTTAAAAGTTAAATATTGAGTACTTCTCTGTCTTTCTATATCTGCCTCCTGTAATAGACTTTGCCTACAGAATTAAAGTGGTAAGTGACTTAACAAAAGAAAGAATTGCAATTTCTCTTTCCAGTGAATTTACATGATGTGAATTCCCTTACAAGAAAGACAAATCTAAATATCTGTCATAGTTGTGATAGAAACATGGACAGAAAAGTGTGAAGCTTAAGGCCTTACAAATTAAATCTTAAAAAATTTTCTAGAAAGTTATTTACCAACATTATATCTTCTTAACTTCTTATTCTGGATTAATACACATTTGTTTATGCATGTCAGTGTAATTTTCTTGCTGTAATGTTTAATACAAACTTAGTACAGAATATTTTAAAGAATATTAAGGAGGGGGAAAGTAAAATTCTGTTATATGTTTTGAAGGGTTTTTTTTTTTACATTTGGTTTAAGGCATTTTTAAAATGTACTTACTTCTAAAAGCTTCAGCTAAGGCAGGCAGTATTCTTCACCTGAAACATGGACTGAGATGCACAAAAAAGCAAGCACAGGTACAGAAAGATGATGTAGCATGTCATAAGTCACCAAAGAGGAAGTCTCCCATGAGATGAGATTAGGAGAATTTGCAGACAGTGTTATGTGGATAAGAAGGAGGTAAAATCAGTTTAAGGGATAAAAAGAGTATGTAGATAGTTAGGAAAGTGTATTAGAAAGATGAAATAATTCAGTCTATCAGTGTCTTCTTTGAAGCAAGGGAGGGAAGAGGAAGCGTGGTCAATTGAAGTGATTCTTCTTATTTGTGGAGCTTCTGGAGGTGAAAAGAAAAGTTAATAATTTTGTGATTACCTTCAGAAAAGCCTGGAAATATGTATAGGATGATTCCAGAATATGTTTTTGAAAGAATTGCTAGAATCTCCTCATCTCTGTTGTAAAATCCTTTGTATTCCCTCTCTGCATATTGCACCTGTTGAACAGTAGACTTTGCTCTTTCCATCTCAGTGTGCATAATCTAGTTAGAATTTTAGGTAGGTAAATACATTATTTATGTTGGAAACTGTTAGATCCTGTGTATAAAGGGGAGACTGAAAAGTGTCTGTCACCAAACTTGTCTGGATGATCAAAAGGAAAAAATGCTTTTTAAAACTGTTTCTAGGGTTAGTCTGTCAGATAAGGTTGATGGCTGATCTGCGGAACTTGTGTATTTAGTGTGTTCTCCTGACTGTCAAAATTATTTATATTTAGTGTGACGACCAGTTAGTCTAAGCAACACATACCTAAGCTGTGGCAGTGAAAGAAAAAAATTCACCCTGCCGTACAACTGCAGTAGTAAATAACTGACATGTTTCAGGGCCCACGAGCCTACAGAAATTTTAAACAAGACATTAAAGGTCACAAAAGCACAGGTTCCTGACAATCATGGGTGCTGTTCTTACATTCACAATGTAGGTGTACCGTCTTTTCAGACACCTGCAGAAACAGTCTGAATGAGTTTGCAGCTATGGCTTTGTCCTCCGGAGATGGCAATACTTAGGGCAGACTGGGAAGGGCTATCTAAATAGAAAAGAGAACTGCTGAATTAAAAATAGTGACACTGATATGTAATTTTTGGCATTAGGTTAAAAGACCTTACCTTTGCCAAAGTCAGCTTGGTTGTTTTCTTGTGAAGATAAACAGAGAAGCCTAGGTATATATTACCTGCAAATAGAGCACTTTTTTCCTTCCCTACCTTTTACAGTATAGAAATAATTTAAGTTGTCTGTAGTATGAATACAGAAATAAGACAAAAATTAAAATTATCTCTTTTTGGATTGATGTGATGAAGTAAACATGCATCAGAAATAAAATCGTGTTTTTGTGCAATGGATTTATATCCGTCCTCTCTGATGTAAAGCACTGTGAAAGACTGTCATGGAGATAGCTGTCACTTTTTAGTATTGTTGAGAATTCAGGAAACAAAAAGCAAAAGGAATTGTAGGTCCTTAAAAATGGGAGTGAAATGTCCAGCCTTAACAAATTTTAAAACGTTATTTTTCCCTGATTTAACCATAATTTAATAGCTTCACAATGTCTTGTGCAGGATAGAAACATTTGCAGAGAAACTAAACCCCTATATCTCTAGAAGTGTCTCTCTAACAGCATTCAATCAAGTTCTCCTCAGCCAAAGGAGAAAACAGCCAAAGGAAAGAAACACCTTTATCTCCAGATATTCCAGCAGTCTTGATGATAGTTTTAGACCAGGCTACAGCTCTTTTCTAGCTCCTTAGGTGTTTGTGGCAACCAATTTACATGAGAAAGGAATGGTGACAATGACCAGCTCTCCTGCTTTTATTTTTGTTAGTCCACATTGCTATCCACAAGGACTTCGCAGATTTTGCACTTTGAAAAGACCATGATAGAGTCTGACTTGCTACTCATTAAAAAAAAAATCCTGAAGGAGAATAAATAAGAGTTAATCTGCCTCTCTTTCTGTGTGTTTTGGTACTTTCTCTGAAAGGCATTTTGGTTAACAGCAGCAGTCAGGTGCTCTTGTCAGTTAGGCCATGCTTGAAATGCTGGGCACTTATTCAGGTGGAAGAGTCATGCATGTGAAGAACCAGGGGACTAGGGCTGGACAGCACTGCAGAAGCTCCTCATTGTCAGTGGATTTCTGATGCCCTCTTCATAATTCATGGAAAGATCTTGCCTCCAGGAAGGACCGAAAGCCACCTCCTACTATGTATTGCAAACCTGGAGTTTGTATGCAGAAAACCACAGGAGTTTGGGAGCCAGGGTATGTTGATAAACTCATGTGCTTCTGTGCAGGGGAGACTCCAGCATTTCAAAAATTATTTAAGCTTGTGTTTAATTTCCATTACTGTTGACAGGATTTGATGAGATATACAAAGTTCAGCACATTTACTTTATTTTTTTTTTTAATTCTTTCCAGATATGTACACACCTGTGCTTTGGGCAACTCCTTAAACAAAGCTGTGCCTTGTTCTGAGACCAATTTTCTAGCAGAAAATACGGCTTTGTATTTCTGAGGTTAACTTTTTCTAACTTCCAGTTAACCATCAAACTTGCATATTTTTCTCAGCTCGTGCTTAGTTGTGTTTTGTTCAGAACTTATAGTTTTTGAGACACTTCATTGGTTTCCACCTTAATTTTAATAAAAGGGTAATTTTAATTGATCACGTAATTCTTAGAAGGCAGTGACTTTTTTCATAGCCTTTCAATGATGTCCAGTAAGTATTTGTCAGGCAGTTAATTTAATTGATTTAAGGACCACAATGAGCAGCCTGCTTTAGTAATGAAATGAAGACAATAGTTGGAATGGTTGAATTTTATATAGAATACCTGTGATCAGAGCTTGTCCTGGAAGAGAAGTGCAAAATGAGAAGTTGCACTGAGTCGAACATTCTTATTGCCTAGGAAGTGCTTAATTGCACTTTTGCTTCAGGGTACATTGAGCAGAAATATTCACATCCAAAGCAATATAAGGAATTATATATTTAATAAGATACTAATAAGTTGCCTCACTGAAATACTACAGTGTTGGAAGTCAAACACTGCCAAATATTTTAGAATTATTAAATCTTCCGCATAAGACTATAATATAAAATTATAAGGGAAATCAAATTACAAGCCTTTTTAATACACATATTTTACTCCTAGAATTTTAATGATTGTTGCATTATCCTTTATGTGTTTCTGTTCATAAAATTTCCAAAATTATAAGCAGTATTTTTATAATGTTACTTGTATTCTAATGTGGCCCAACTCTTACTCAGTTCTTGATCACCAGTTTTCTTTCTGTGCTGTGGGTGCTGGTATTTTGAAGTTCCTTTTATGTGTCATGTTCTTTGCTTAGGACATACTTTTTATGTTAATTGCTTCTCACTTCATATTTCCTGTCAATCCGGATGTTTGTCTTTCATCTGTATGATGTAATATAGCAAATTAACAGCTGAATGCTTTGAAATTCAATTAAGAATTGAGTGCTTTCAAACAATTGGTGCTTGTGAACAAATGGTTTACTGTGACAGGCTAAAAAGAGTCTGAAGTCCTCTGTGAGAAGCTTTATTATGTAGCTAAAACATAGAACACTTGTTTTTTAGCATCAAAATATATTAATGTGGGCATACAAAACTTCTGTTGTAGTGGGCTGCTGAGAACTGTCATACCTCTTCTGGGTGTACCCTTCCTGGGCTGTATCACCAGGATCCACAAAAATTGGTTAAACTTGAAGAGATATAATTGGTGCAGCAATGCCCTGAAACCATGTAAGAGACCATATGGCACAGTAGCAAGGAGAAACATTAGGAAATTGTTCAGACATCCGCAATCATATGATAAGTCCCTTTACATCTATCCATAAGAAAAGACTATCTCTAGGTATCAGTACACATATACAGATAATTCTTGGAGATGCTATGATACTTTGCATATGCTTACAAATATATTTTTTCTAGCGTTTCTTCAGTCTTCTGCTAATTTTTAAACATTGATTTGACGGTGTACTTCGGTGCTTTTAAGAATATTCCATGCTATCAAGAGAGTTCATGACGTACAGCTATAGTTCCTGGATAATTTTCAGGGCATAAAGGCTATTATTTATGAAGATTTAATTAAGGATAAAGAAAATTCAGTTTTTATAATATATCAGTTATTAGCTACTAATAGGTATGTGGAGTAATGGGGGTTATTGAGTTGCAACAGTGTTTGTGCATAGGTGCTGACCTCTTATCTATTTGTGCACTGCCCAGTTGTTTGCAAAACAGCAAAGGCTTCAGAATTGCTGAAGGGCTTTAGGCTGTTTTTTGTACATTTAATATTTTGTAATTAAAGAATACAGCCACCACCACCCTCAAACTACATCCACTTTGTTTAGTCTGTAGTCCTATTGCCTCCTAGAAATTTGTGTTATATAGACACTTGGGCAGCACATGAAGATGATGAAGTGAAATATAAATTAAATCATAATTCCATAACTGGTGGGGCTTTTTTGAACTCAAAACTAACAATCAATATTCAGCCTAGAGACGGAGCACTGCTATTGCCATTGTATAGCCAAGAAAATCAAGTCTTCTTGATCATTTGGCATTATCAAAAATTATAGAATACAGTTATGAGTGTATAGGTGTTGAGAAGAGCATTCTATCTCAGTTTCATCTCGGAATTTTTCTGAATAATTGGGCTGCTTTACATATAATCTCTGGGGCTCTTTCTTTGTAAACACATCCTGGTCGGATTTGCTTGTCCTCTTCGAAAACCTTCAATTTCCTTGAGGTCCTGTGTCATAATGCTTGTGGAAAGATTGAGAAAAAAGGTGTTCATGGGAAAGAGAGGAGCTCAGGATATCTGAGCTGTGTATTGGGAGGTGAAACACATAACCCAGGGTACACATGATGTACAGTTCTTTGGAAATGTGCAGCTTTACCTATTTAACACTACACAGGAGTGAAAAGCAAACAAAAACATCTTTCTGTAGTGTGTCAGTGTTGGGTTTCCAGCACTAAGTAAGACCTATGTAAACTGCCAAGTCTAGGTGCTTGAATTTTCTTGTACTTTTGGAAGTCTTTCTATGGAATTCTGTGTTTAGAAATGTTGTGGCCTGTTAGAGACTGTCGCAAAGAAAAGGCGTTTGTAAAGCAAGACTGGGGAATAGCTCACAGAGTTTGGAAATAACCTGTCCTAACTCAGGTTCATCCCTGTCCACTGGCTATGCATTGTATTTGTATGCTTAAGTAAAAAAAACCATAGCAATATGTAATAAAATAAATCTGGAAACTTTCAAGGCTGATGAAGTAGTTTGCCAATTTCATAAAATGTTGATTTTTTTTTTTTTTCCCAGGTAGTTTTCTGTAAATTAAGCAATATTGATTTGTTTCCTCTGCTTCTTTCCACCATGGTCTCTTTGGAAACATAACATTTTATGTTTGATGCTAAATGACGTATCACATTAGAGCTAAGTGTGATTTGAAACAGCTGAAATATCTAAGAGAATCAAATGTTATATTGGAGACAGGTCATTCTTAATAGCAATGCAATTATAGTTTTCATACAATTTTTCCTTGTTCAGACAGCATTTCTTCTGCATGCTTAGAATCATTCCATCTTTCTTTCCTTGAAGACACAGTGGGTACATAAGCATTAACCATTTTGTGTTCGGGCCCTCAGGCTGTTTCCTGTTTCCAGTGAGGTTATAAAGTACTTCTGAAAATCTAGTAGTCTTAAGTGACAACTCTAAAAAAGCAAACATAAGGTGAGATACTACTAAACAAAATATGAGTAAGCATTTAGTTTTTCAAATTATGTTTAATCCCTAGACAGCTGTGAAAACCAGCCTGCAAATATTACTTATTTTTTGTTGAACCTACGTTAATGGAACACTTAATTATGTTTGATTTTACAAAATAGGGTCAGTGTGATTAAGATTGGCTCAAAAATCTTGGTTCTCCTTCTTTGTTCAGTTATTGTGTGGATGTGAAACATATCTGAAAGTATACATTACGTAATAGCCTTTTATTACTTTTTTCCCTCTAAATAAAATGGAGTTCAGGATTGGTCTTCTGGGTACAGCACTTACAAGATTAAGGATGGATAGAGGTGGAAAAGGAAGTTAATCTCCAAGACGGTCTTAAGAGATGAATTGTACTATGTTAATGTGTGCTAGTTCTGTCTGTAGATGTGATTATCATAAAAATACAAAAAAAAAAATTAATTCACTGGGCTGGGTTTTGGGGTTTGTCTTTTTTTTTTTTTTAATTCTCAGTTACAAATCATAAACATTGCTTCTTGCACATTCAGTAAATATGGATAACAGATTAACCCCTGTCCTGTTTACTGAAGTCTTTTATATTTCTAGGTTGTAACTTGTTCTCCCCTCTCACACTCATTTTTTTCTATAATGTAGCAGCACCAGTTTGTTCACTTGTGCCAGGATAGTCGTGAGAGTTCCTCTTTGCCTTCTCCAGGTGTTCAAAATGAATGTATCATTTTATCTTAGCCCTTCCCACTTTTGCTTGAGTGGAGAAGATATACTTTATTTTTCTTATAGGTAGTAATCCTCCTTCTATATCAGGGGATTTTTTTGAATCCAGATGATGCTGTTAAATCATATTCAGTGATCTTTGCCTCTCGAACATTA
Organism: Edolisoma coerulescens; assembly: GCA_013397115.1. Taxonomy (NCBI): domain Eukaryota; kingdom Metazoa; phylum Chordata; class Aves; order Passeriformes; family Campephagidae; genus Edolisoma; species Edolisoma coerulescens. The sequence goes on along the minus strand of VWZW01005329.1, from coordinate 310,781 downwards.
AGATGGTTGACATTTAGTAATTTTTCTCTGTCCACCAGGCATGATAATTATTCAATCATAGGAAGAATTTAGAGAGTAATTGGAGTGGAAAATATATATTTTTAATCAGAGAATGACTAATTATTCTGAAGCTGCTTCAGCCTATTCATGTTCCATACTAGTAGTAAATTCATTAGGCCCATGCTTTGAAAACCTGTAAATTGCAGTGAACAGTGTGTGGTCCTTAAGAATGCCTGATTCTCATGCTGAGCTGGTTTTATTTTATCAACATGTGAGTGTGCTGCTGCTGGGTTGCTGGGTTTTCTGAATGTCTTATCACTGAGTCATTCCATAACTTAACAATTGCCTTGCTTACAGCTGCACACCTTGTCCAGTATTATTCCATCCCCTTCAGGGGGAGTTTACATCACTTCTCACCTAGAAATAGTTTATGGATTTCTTCAGTGTCTCATGTCTCGTGGTTGTAAAACATATTGTAACACCGCTAATAGGATTGCAAAGGGTGGCCATTCACATCTAAATTCTTCAATAATCTTTCCTGTTTAGTGCAGAGATCATAACATCTTCCTGCCAATATAAATTGTATTAGCCACCTATCCTACATTTATTTGTACAAAGAATGCTGCTGTGATAACACACTGCATTCTCCAACTTCATTCTATCTGTAAAACACTGTTCCTCCACTGAGTATTGAACCGAAATTTTCAATCTTGCTTCTGTTCCTAATTCTCTTACAGAATTATTTCATCCTAGATATCTCTGAATTTTCTTTTTTGTGCCTTGATTTTGTCTATTTTACCTCTTTCTTTGCCTGTTATTCCTTTGTACTTAAATTTATCAACACAATGTATTTTATATTTTTGAGGTGTTTGCTTCACTATGTTTTGAATGAAATTGCAGTGGCTTTCCTGAAGTCTACTCTCTACTGCATTTTTTATTCCACTTTTGCACTACAAAAGCTTTTGTTTGTGCCATATAGTTTCTTTCAAAAATTACTCCTCCATTGGTCTTGTCTTTCCTGCACATAATATTACCATAATCTCCCAGTCCTGTGGATACTGCACCAGCTCTCTATTATGCTTATTATGTGGTTTTGAACTTTTAAAACAAAAAATGGTGTGATTTTCTAAGTTCACTCACTGCGCTTTTGTATTAATGTACAGGTGTCAAAGATGTTAGATGCCTAATGCAGTGCCTTCTTCACCCTGACTTGCTATCACCTGTGCTTTTTACCCTTTTTGCCCCTAGACTATTGTTATTTATTCCATCCTATATTCCTTTTTCCTGTCTGTACCTAACTTACATGTTTGTGTTAGCATACCCCTGTTTCATCTTTAGAATCCTTTTTACTAAGCTAGTACATAATTTTTCCTTCCTTATTCCCCTCCAGGTCCCATAAGAAAAAAGTCATCTTTATTTAATAATTCAGTGAAAAATGTCCCCTAAGTGAGCAAGGCAAAGAAGTCCAGGTGACACAATCAACCACAGATTTATTTCCAGATTATTTTTCTATAGAACTGGAGGTTTTTTCCTTATGAGAATGTTCCCTATAAGGTGATGGATAAAAGGAGTTCGTTAATGAAAAGAGTAAGATGTTTTTAAAGATGTTGATACTGTGGAAAAAGCTTTCATACCTTGGCATGGGCCAGCATTTATAGCAGACCTCAGCAATTTGCACAAATAAAGCTTTTGGAGGGGAAATTAAATTGGAAAAGGTTATGGAACAGGATTTGGAAAAACCCCGAGGCACAGAGACATTGAAGAGGCTGCTGTCCAGCTGCAGAACAGAAGGGACTCACATGCATCACCTGTCAGGGCTGAGGATGGAAATGACAGCAGCAATGCTGCTTCTGAGATCTGGTAGCTCTGTGACATGACTTCTTGCTAACCTCATTGTCTGTCAATGGTGTTTGACATCTTATCTCACTAGTTGCCAGAAAGGTGCAAAATTTTCAACAGTGCGAGACTGACTTTCTATCATATTCAGTGTATGGACACTTTGTAAACACCTTTCTCTCTCAAAACTGGTGTACTTTTTGTGGTGTTGGTATTTATTTTCTTCACTGTCATAGAGCTGTCTGTCTTAAAGGATTCCACTGAGTAATGTGAAGGAGGGAATGCAAATTGGAAAGTTTTGTTTATAGGCACTGGAAGAAATTACTCCAGAGTTCTTCAATCTTCACTTGTATAACAGTTAGTAGATGTGAGATACCTGTTTTATTCTAAAATAATGTTTTAAGAAGAGGGAGGAAATCAGTGCTTGACATTTTCACTAAGTTTTGCTAATGTGTATATATATATATATATTTTTCATAATATTGTAGTTCTGTGCTCCTCATCACTGAGGAAAAAAATCCCCATAGTTTATTTCAAAATCATAATATACACTTTAATTACATATTACACTTTCCTCTGAGTAGCATCAGTTAATATCTTTAGCAAGTACACTCCAGCCACTGAAGTAGCTGGCTTTTTGTTGCTGAAACTGAGAACAAATCCTTGACATTCTTGTAGTAGCGTAAGGATAACATTGTCAGTGACATTAGATTCTTATGCTAGTCTGCCTTTCTCAAACAGGTGTTTGGAAGAGGAGTAAAAGAAACATCAGAGATAAAAAGAAACTGTGGGGAAAAGAAAGGATAGCTGTCAGCATGCTAATGAAAATCTGTTTTCAAAATATAGGCTAGAGCAAGTAACTTGTGAGTGACACGGATGGAAATTGGTAAAGTGAACACGATGAGTCTTAAGAATAAAAACATTCAATGGGATGTGTTGCCATTTAATTTATGTGACCTTTACAGCCTCCTAAGAATCACTTTTACTTTCCATTTGGAGCCATTGATCCATTGGACCTCAGTAAATTGATGTAGGACCTCAAGTAACCTTCCTCCTACGTTTGTCTAAAGTCCTAACCTTCTTCTAATTGCTTGCTTTGCTGTAAAGCAAGCTGTAAATGAAAATTGGAAATTTTAAATGTTCAGCATTGCCTCTTCCCATGCTTACACTAGCATTGGGTCAATGCGTTCTTTTCTTGGCAGGTGCAACAAATGATGTTTGTAGCGATATGACAGAGATCCAGTCTGACATAAGCCTTTCAGAAGTCAGAAGCTGGATGCCACCCTGCAAAACATCAAGGCAGATTGGATAAAATAGTAATTCTTTATCTACTAGTTAAGTCATGGTATGCTTTGGATGGAAATGGATTTGCTTCCCCTTGAGTGATTTTGATAACAGATGGTCAACATTTCCTATACTGACAATTCCTGGAATTTTGTTGTGCAGAAAGTGTCTAAATATATTGTAGTATGTATACTCTTGTAGCTGTATCTTTATGGATTTATTTCTTAGCCAGCTTTTAGACCATGGTATGAATAGAAGATGGGAGATTCAGATTTTTCTGATGACTTTGTAACCCAAGAATTGTAAGGAGAGTCTATCATATATAGCTATGTCTATCACATTTTGTGATCTTCTATGGCATTTTCCTCCCTGCAAGTGATTTGAAGAAATCTGCTGGTAAAAATGCACAGATCATCTGGTTCTTGCTATCCTGAAAGGGTAACTTTATTGAAGATAACTTTCTGTGAGGAAAAAAAAGAATGGATTTTCTTGCTTAAACCTGGTAGGCAGTAAGCACCACGCAGCTGCTCTGTCACCCCCCCTGCTGTGGGATAGGGGAGAGAATGGGAAGGATAAAAGTGAGAAAATTAATAAAGACAATTTAATAGGGAAAGCAAAGGCTACTCATACGAGCAAAGCAAATGAAGGTAATTAATTCACCATTTCCCACGGGCAGGCAGGTATTCAGCCATTCCCAAGAAAGCAGGGATCCATCACATGTGGCAATGGTGACTTGGGAAGACAAACAACATTGTTCCCCCCTTCTTTCATCTTCCCCCAGATTTATTACTGAGCGTGATGTCACGTGACATGGGACATCCTTCTAATTAGTCAGGGTGGCCTGTCCTGGTTGTGTGCCCTCGCATCTTCTTGTGCACCCCCAGTCTACTCACTGGACGGGGGGGGGTAAGGACCAGGAAAGGCCTTGACACTGTGTAAGTGCTGCTTAGCAATAAGGAAAACATTCCTGTGTTATCCACACTGTTCCCAGCAAAAATCCCAAACACAGCACAATAAAAGATATTGTAAAGAAAATTAACTCTGTCATAGACAGAATCAGTACAATGAGGAAACGAGGGATTCTAGTATGTTGTGCACCTAGTGGGATTAAGTGGCGAGATTTCTTTGCTTTTTGACATAGCTGAGTAAAAAATTTAAAGTATTAATAATTTTACAGAAATACTTCATGTTTGTCCAAGCTATTAGTTTATAGAGCCAAGAAACTATACATAAAATATCTCAGGTATGTGCTGCATATATCTCTATATATTTCACATAGCCAGATTTTAAAGGGTTTGCCTTCAAATACACAGAATTATCCAGTTTCTGTTGTCCTAAGAAGAATAGCTTTTTTCCAGACAGTTTTCTTAGGTATCTGGGTGGTATATACATCATTATCTTTTCATTTATGAGGCCAGGATGGAAATATATTTATAACTGAACAGACACTTTGAGAACATTTTTGAGTCTAAGAATTGGAATTAGAGAATTATTTTTTGCAGTCTTTTTCGTTTTTGATCTTTGCAAGGGATATTTCACTTGCTGTTCTAGAGATTTGGTAAATTTACAGAAGAATTTTCTGTAGCGAAAAATGTATAGATACTGCCTAGGACAGCATCACTCATTCAGAAATTATATCAAAATATTGCATATAATATAGCACAAGGTAGGAATAAGTCCCTGTAAAAACATTGTAACACTTTAAGAAGTCTTTAACTTCGAAGATCAATAGATCATTAATCACTTGTAATTCCTTTCAGTTTAAAAAAAAGACTGTTGTTTAAAAAAACCCCAAAGTTAAATTATTAGCTGTCCATATTTTAGCGAAACAATCCCTTGTTCTAAAAAAAGACCCTCAAAAGACCCAAAACCCAGAGACTAGATGGTAATTGACAGGCATAAAGTATTCTAATATGCTAAATTTCTTGTATATTTCTTTTACAATTTCTATTCAGTCACATTAAATAAAAATAAACAGGACTTTTTCCACACAGAAATATGTTTTGAATTCTAATTGACTTCCGATTGCAATTAAAATAGAAACATTTGGTTTCCAATTATAATAGTAATTTATCAATCTTAGATCCAAAATAGAAAAAAGAGAGAGGGAGGTAATTAGAAACTGTTGTAAATACTGCATGCATCATAAAATAATTACTTATGTAAAACCACAGAATTCACAATACAACAGGTATATTGCCATAAATCATTTAGTTTTACTGGGATAAATGTAATCCTAATCTGTTAGGAAAAATACTGATTTTCTAGCTAACTGTATTTGTGGAAATGTATCATTTTAATTAAGACTGGTTGTTGTTTAACAAAGGAAGTAATTGGATAAACATATAAAGTATGAATCCATTTTCCCTTTGACCATGACAGTTACCTTGCAATTGTAATACAGTATTCCTAAACAGCCGGGCAGCCGGTTCTGAGCTTGCTAGCTAAAGGTGACAATATGTGCACTGTTTGGATTGTGTTTTCTGGCTGTTATGGGTGCAGCTGGAGGATCATTGAAGCCAAATATCAACTTGTTGTGACTTTGGATATGGTGTGGACAGTCAAAGACTCTGCCTATCAGAGCCTCTTGCAGACTTGTATTTTCAGTTTGTACTGAAAAGAGCTGTTGGGCAAAAAATAGTCTTGCTTGATATGACACAGGACATGCAGGGCTGGTCAATACTGGTTGAATGGCTAATATTGGTTGCTACTTTATGAATGTCCAGTGGCCATGTAAAAGGAATCTGTAGTGATAGAGGAAAAAAGAAAGAGAGAAAGAGAGAAAGAGAGAAAGAGAGAAAGAGAGAAAGAAAGAAAGAAAGAAAGAAAGAAAGAAAGAAAGAAAGAAAGAAAGAAAGAAAGAAAGAAAGAAAGAAAGAAAGAAAAAGAAAGAAAGAAAGAAAGAGAAAGAAAAAGAAAGGAAAAAGAAAACAACAAATTTGCAGAGTTGATTGGAGGGGACTTATCAGAGAAACAGAAGAGAAGTGAATTTCCTTGAAACACAATACTGGAAGGAATGAACAGTAAAATAGAAATTAAAAAGCAAAACAAAGTCTTCAATTTTGTTAGTTTTCTCTTGGTTTCCCTTCAGAATATTTTTTTCTATCTTCATGTAGTATTCCAGCTAATATGTACTTTGCTGAATAAGCATCCCTATTTATACATGTACACACACTAACATACACAGAAACAAAACAAACAAGCAACTGTACCCAGAACTGGAAACTTTAAACTTTACCAGCTATCCAACCACCTCTCAGATGGCACTCACAATAAAGCCTTCACTGTGTAAAGAGCTCCAGTATTGTAATCCCAATTCCAAAGCCATTCATGAAATTATCTCACAGAACTCAGATGAAAAAGAAACCAGCTAACGCTAGAAATCTATCAAAAAGTCTAATTCTCTCCATACTCCTCAGAGGGTTTTTCATCTTGACATTCTGTTACTCCTAGTTATTGATTTTTTTAACAAATAATTACAGACCATTAATTTGCTTGTATGACTGTTTACTTCACTTCATCCAGACCTCAATTTTATCCAAAAGCAGAATTTCTCCTTTCTCTTGGCTGAAAAGGATGAAAACTCATTTTAAATATAGGAGCTGTAGGGGCTGTATGTTATCTGCCAATTGGCTATGCACTCTATTCCAGTGTTCCAACTTAGAATACTGGTTGGCCAAAAACTGTTGTGTTTCAAAAAAGTAACATGTAGTCAAAGTAAACCTTACCTAATTTCTCACCTCCAAATCACTGTTTTATGAATACCAAAACCAAAACCAACCAACCAACCAAAAAACAGCAAACCAAACAAAAAAAACCAAAAAAAACCCAAAACCCACCAAAGTGAAAATAATGGAAAATTACTTTTATTGTCTGTCTGTCATCTATCCTCCTTCAGGAAATCTCTGTATACCCCAATAAAACATCTCAGATGAATGCCAAGGTCCAGATAGTTTCCCAGGAATTCTCTTGTTTTCTTCCCTTTACAGCTCATTTAAGAACAAGTTTATCTATAATTACATGGGATTATTCCAGGCTTTCTTAAGTCAAATCACTGTGTCCCTTCATTTTCAGTTGCTCTGGAAGATCTCTATTTCCAAGTTAAATAAATATGCGCGCATACCACCTAGCCTTTTAATTTGTACCATGAGTCAGACTTTTTTGCTTGCTACTTGGTCCCTCTCCTTGCAAAAGTCATTACTTTGGAATATCTTCACGCCCTACACCATGGATGTTGCTACTTCGTTACTTGCTGCTAAGCAAAATTTGGGTGGGGGAAAAGAGATACAGGGTGCTGATTCTCTACAGTCTTTTTTCTTCTCACTCTCTGCTTTGTCCTGTTTGTCAGTATGTGCACTGTTAAACTATTGATTTTCCAGACATCACTTAGAACTTCAGGATGCAACCCCTCATGAACTAGTGACAAGTGTCCTCCTGAGTTTGGCTTCTCACATGTTTAGAAGAAAAAGGCTGCTTATGCTTACCCACATAACTTTGCTCAATGCTCTATCTGACACATTTGGTTCATCATAACAGATACTTTCCCCATGGATAGGGAGATTCTGCTTGTTATTCTATTTTGTAGTTGTTCATTAGTCCACACTCAATTATGTCAATGCTCTATTACTTGAGTTATGCAGCTATAATAACTTCAGTGTATTTATAGCTCTCCAGAGCATATCTTTATCCTACAGGTAGGAGCTTACTATTGTTTTCTTGTCTACCACACGTCCTCCTTACTGAGAAGGAAAATGATTTCACTTGACTAATAGTAAATCCATTGCTGTTCATATATTAATGACCTCTTCAAGCAGGCTTGGAACAGGGTACATAAGTACAGGATACAGAATAAAAGCCTCTCAGAATAGGATAAATGAGAGACCACTCAGTATTGTACCTTGAGACTTCAAAAGGTGTGATTTGCCTTCTTGCCTGTCACATACTTGCTCTTCAATCTCAGGTGATCTAGAATAATAGAATAATATTTTATTATTGTGTTCTGTAGAGTCAAAAGAAAAGAGGATATTCCTTTTCTGCATCACAGATGAAGCAGTAATGAATGCCATAAAGATTACTAGTATTGCTGTTGCTGTAATGATCCAAGACATTACAAATGAGGTGTAACTCTGTTAATAATGTCAAAATATTTTGCTAGCCTGTCTGGTTGTATTTGGAAAAAAGGAAACCAAAACATAATCCAAGACATTCTTTTAGGAATAGAAGCCCTTTCCATGAAATAGAAAAAGTGGAGTTTATAAAGAAGTTGAAGAAATTTCTCTGATTTTAATTAGATAGCTATCAGTTGCATTAATTCTTTAAAGAAAAAGTGTATATACATATATATTTCTCACCAGTGAAATAGATTGGTATAAAAATAGTGTTGTAGAGAATAACAAGAGATACTTAGCTCTCAAAGGAAAGAGAGATTTAGTTAGTTTGTACCCTGCAGACATACAGCAGTTAAAAGGGAAGGGAGAGAGAATATAATGCTCAGTAAAAACAGAAACTCATTTGAGTTAATTGTTTTTGTCTTCTAGATGAGTTTTGAAGTTCTGTTCTAGGTTTACCTTTGAAAGGTGTTTTGTTGGTTACCCTTGAAAATCAGGAGAGAAATATCAGAGATGAGATGACTGTTTTGAATAAAATGTCTCTAGTGGCAGCTGGATGTAGCCCTTACCAATTACCTATGCAAGGTCATTTCCAGTGCAAAGTGGTTGCTGATTTCCACCCATGTATTTCTCAGAAAAGCACACAGCAGAGAGTGTAAAATGTGTTACATTATGGGGAGGTAAAAAAAAAAGTAGAATTCAGTGATTTAGTTCTCCAGAGAAGTGTTCTTTTTGGGAAGAGTTTCTCTTCACATTATTGAGGTGGGTATTACAAGTGGTTTTCAGCACACTGATTTTTTTCTTGAAATAATTTTTAAGTATTTGTTTTTTCCAGTAAGTGTTCTACATAGATGATACCAGGACAGGAAAAAGTAGGCATGTCCTTCTTTGGCTTTTATCACAAATTCAGTGGCTCTCTTCAGGCTATCTCTGCAATAGTCCAATATTATTACTGTTTCCTCAGATGCTATGGTCAACATCAAAAAACAACATACAGAAAGCCAGCAAACCAACGTATGTACATCTCTGTATAGCCATCAAACATGAAAGATGTTTTAAAAGAAATTGTACAATACAAACATGTTCTTAAATGTCAACAGACTTGCCCAGTGACTATTTCTGAAATCCACAGGTTTAACTGACATTTCCAGCTCAGCTTGGTAGTCTAGTAGAATCTATTGCGTTGGCCTAACCTCTCGTACCTTGAAGGCTGAGACACAAACAGAGATTGTATAAAACATAGAACTATACAGATACTGCAGAAGGCATTCAGAACACACTTGATCCAAGTGTGGAACCCAGGGTCAGACTATGAATAATTTAATTTATCTCATCAATATCTACCTCTATTTTCTTATACAGCAGTGTCAGTATATGTTTAAATTATGTTTTCTGAGCATGAAAAGCACTCATGAATGCCAGTGTAATTACAGTGCAGTTTTAAAGTACACAGAAACATTCTTAAGTGAAAATTTCCTTGCCTCCGAAACTTCTAATTGACCCATGTCCATCACAGTTTTTCATGCCCATGTGCTACTTAAGAGCAGATATCCTTTTACAGTAAATTTTATCATATGATTTGCAGGTTTTTACAGTTAATCCTGCTGTAAAACTAATTTTGAAAAAATATCAGATGCAGCCTGCTGTGTACTGTTCTAAAGCAAGAACCATTTGGAAAATAAGGAGCTCTCCTCGCATACCTCATACAACAGATAGTTTCACATTGCACAGGCAACAGAAAATATTATACTGCCTAAACTGAAAACACTTCATCGTGCTGCAATGCACTGTACATGGTCTAATGTAAGGCACAAAAGGCTACAGACTATTATACATTATACATGTATCTGGTATATTCTAAAGAGGTTTCTCGCCACGGTTTGACATTTATAACAGCTTATGGACAAGTTATAAAGAAGGATCTATAATTCTCACTCACTAAAACTGAAGAAATTATGATAATTTCATCCAACCACAGAAAACTAGTATAATTAATATTAACACGTCCTGCAATTTTTTTTTTTTTTTTTTTCATAATATGAGGTCATCCTGGTCCAATAAACTGCAGTTACTCCCTAAGGAGACTTTTATTTTGCTATATAAATTGAGAACAATGCAAAAAGCCATAGCAGAGTTTTAGTATGCTAAAATAATTTTAAAATAATTGAGCACAAGGTGAAACTCCAGGCACTTTAAGAAATACTTAGAGGAAAAAATTTCAAATGCATTGCAAATGTACCTTCTTATCATTCAAGACTTTTTTTCTTCCAAATATGAATTTTTTGACATTTTTCAATAATTGAGTGAATTTTTCAATACTTACACTTTTATTCAAATAAATGTGAGAAATAAAACCACACACTTTAACAAACTTTCTTAAAATTTGATCCTCTTGTTAATTTCAACTGTGATTTTTCATGAGAAATGGTTGCTTCCATTTCTTCCTGACTGCTAAGAAAGAATGTAATCCTTCTGCTATCATCTAATTAGCAGGAATGTGACTATCCATGCTGCAGGCACAGGCACTAACACAAGTTTGAGGAGCCACTGTGTAGACATCAATGAACACTTTATTAAATTACACAGTTTTCTAAGCAGGCACAGTCTCTCAATGCCCCAATTCTTTACGCTTTAGTGAACTGGCTCTGCTCTCTGAAGCTGTAAGGTTTCAGCCTGAGCTGAAGATATAAACTCCTGATGAGATTAGAGTGAGTTTTTAGATATTTGGCACGCTTCTGTGCTTATTCTATTTCCCTAATAAGGCTTAGAGTATGCTGGCAGGTGAAAGCATTGGATGGCAAACGCTTGGAGATTTAAAATTCCACCTGCCCTGAAGGAAAAGAATGTCTTTTTCTTAACTGTTCAGCATTATTCATTATAATTCACCCTGTTTGGGCAAACACTTCCGTACAGGGAGAAGGAATAGTCACCAGGTCTAGATATTCAATGATCTCTCAGGTTTCATTCTTGGAAAAATTCATATGGAATTTTCTAATGTTTTTATTTCCAGAAAAGCCATGGTCTGTCAAAGATGAAATGTGAGGAATAAGAAAAATAAAATATTAACAAAACCTTTTCATCATATTCTCTTGTGTCTAAATTACAATATGATAGTGATGGAAGTAGATTTACTTTCACTGATAAATCAGTGTTCTCATCTGAACATCAAGAAAGAAAGAAAGAAAGAAAGAAAGAAAAAGAGAAAGAAAGAGAAAGAAAGAAAAAGAAAGAAGAAAGAAAAGAAAGAAAAAAAAAGAAAGACATAATCAAATACTAAAAAGCTATAACTGGGTTGGGATTTCAGTTGGGTTCTATAATATATGAAGTAGAGGACTACCCTCTTCGTAAAAGAAAAAGGTCTGCTAATAGGAAATATGGATGTTTTAGAAAACAAAATGGCTATGGGCTAAACACAAAGAGGATAATTATTTAGGAAAAAATACAAGGGATCAATTCACAATGGAGGAGGAAAGAGCTAAATTCACTATCTGGGAGAGTATAGCACACAATTTATGGGATAAATGCAACTACAAAATCTTATGGAGGGAAACTCAGACAACTGGCAAGACCTTATCTAAATGGGAGGGAGCCATGTGTCTAGGACTGCATCATTTGATGTGGAAAAGCATGTTATGCTGGCTAGCAAGCAAGAGAATTTCAGTTGCTTTCAACCCACAAAAGCAAATCTAAAGATGCTTTTGAGGTGAAATCAGATGAATGGAAAAGGATGTGGTTGATCTTGAATGAACAATCTACACTCATATATAGGAGAATAGGGTGACCACTGGTAGTCAATGGTCACTGGTAGCAGTGGCACCAGACATAGACATAATGAAAAGTAATAATGACATGGGAAAAGAAGGGATAGAGTTCTATGGGATGGAGCTTGAAAACATCTTGAGAAATACTCTAGTCATACCAGCTTCAGGCAGCCCATTTCTGAAAGCAGTTTGCTCAATCTTTCAGTCACATCTCATTTCAGCTGCCAACTACCCCTGCAAAAATACAGGAAGTTTTACTTAATGTTGAACCTAAATCACTGTGATTGAAGTCAGTGGCTAATCTGTGATGTGCATTGAGCGTAATTTCTTAATTTCAAGAAGTGTTTCTAAAAACTACAACCGTAACCCCTTCTTCCTCTTGTTTTCTTTCTGTAGACTGGGTAACTAGGTATAGTTGTTTTTTCCTCAAAAATAATTTTTTTTTCCTAAATGTTTTGTTGCCAGCCTGGTGTCTAATAAGTTACATGTTATAAATGATTAGATGTGTGCTCAAATGTGAACACTGAATTTAAAATGAGGAGAGGAAAGATTATTTCATACTTCTTAAGAATAATATTCCTGTCCGCATATCTTCTTTCCCCTTTCTTTTTCTTCTTCTTTTTTTTTTTTTTTTTTTTAAGGTAATTGATTAAAAAATCCACTATATTGAGATTGTTCAGAACTGCTATACTCTTTCTCCATTATTTTTTCCAGAACTGTGCCTAGGTAGTTGTTGGGAGGACAGGGTTAAAAGCAGAAGAATGGTGAGGAGGATGGTAGATTCCCTCAAGTGACCTTGCAACTGGGAATGCCAAGGCACGAAGAATAACAGAGTGGGAAACCCCATATATTATGCCTACTGCTGTTTGTCCTCTGTCTGTTTTGTGAAGCAGAATTTCTGTGTAGAGATGATGTAGGTGTTTTGAGAGATTTGGAGGCACTCTCACAGATGTGCTTGAGCTCCCTATTTTGGGAGAGAGATCAAAGCAGAGATCATAAAAACCACAGAGGAGATCAGAGCATGGTGGTAAACTGCATGCACACAGGCCCTTGATAAATTTGTGCAAAGAGCAGGGCCACTGTCCATCAGGATGGACTGAGCCTGATGGTGCTTGAGTTCCCTCTTGGGTGTCTCTGCCCTGTGTTGCTTCAAGATCCTCTGGTTAGTGAGTAATGAAATAATTTTGCTCTTTGCATTTCAGACATGGTTTTGTGGTTGTTCTGGCTGCCTGCCTGTGTCGACTCACCCTGTAGTTCATTGTTATGTTGTGCAACCTATTATGATCTTTCCACTTTTTTGCTGTATCGAGGAAATTTCAGATAGTTTCTTTAATTTTTTTTTAGTACTTTGATTTTTTTTTTTTTTAAGTCAGCAGGCACGGTTTATACACACTATAAATTTAATAAATTAACTCTATACTAGTTCATACATATCATGCAGAAAAATACTGGGTAGCTACCCTGTGAAACTTAACGCAGTATACATAATCAGGCAGGAAAGAGTAATCTAGAAGGGGGAGCAGGGTGCCACACGTAATGAAATGCTCTGAGTACCTCACAAGGTAAAGATTCAAATAACTTTTGCATGTTTACAAGTCACCTACCATTTTGTCACTGCTGCATGTATAACCTCTCCCCCAAAACTTTAGTGACAGAGGTAAGTTTAACTATGTAGAGGACTGCCGTAATAGTGTCATAGTCTCAGTGTTGTACTGTGAGAAAAGGTATATTCACTGCGTGTAGAGAACTAAGAATTATTGTTAGCTATCCATTTCATCTGATTAATACACAAAATCCTCATTAATAACAGTCAAAATTGTTATACAAGATAACTTACTAATATCTTCTGCCTTTTCTCTGGTCTTCTGCTCACCCTTTGAATGTCCCACTCTGTCTTAAGCCTGAGGATTTCTCTCTTCCTTAAGAAGACCAGGGAAAAATTTTAGTGAGGGATCCAGAGATTTTTTACAGGGTGGAGGACTATATTCTTCACAGCAGGGAAACTGGGAGGAGTGAGTTTTGATACCTTTTTCCTCTTCAATTTAACATCAGCTTGGAGTTACATTTTCCATGTTTTGGATTTCTGTTTGCTTAACTACAGTTTTGGATCTCCAATTACTGAACTACCAGTGGAACGCAGATTGCATCTTTAACCTTCCAATTTGAATTTAGTATAGTGCATGTTCACTTGGGTTTTTCAATAACAATTAGAATGAATAATATATAAATATGATTAAAAATAAGACATAAGGTATGCTTATATATAGTCTCTCTGTAGTCCAAAAAATCAACTTTTCTAGCAAAAGTTGTAACGTTCAGTATTCCTGTTTCCTTTTTTTTTCTCTGTTTTTTTTTTCAGTACCTTTCTCCGCATGAATTGTGAAAATAACAGAAAACACTCCTTTGAGTGAAGTAGTTTTGATGATTGGGAAATATGATTAGTATTAAAAATTATAATACCTAATCCCTGAAATGTTAGTTGTTGGGTTTTTTCAGTTTAGCATTGAAATATGTATCTTGAACTCAAATTCCTAAGCAGATTAATGGTTGCAGGGCTTCATAAAGAAGACTGAATTATAAAGTTCAAAAGTATAACTGACTTCTTTGCAGATTCTAGTTATAATTTAATAACTTGAAGTGTGGTCACTGGGGTGTGCAAGGGTTCTGCTGCAGGCTATGAAATAAGCAGCTTATTGACAATTTACCAATTATCTTCTTAGTTCAGAACCAAGCAATTAAATTATGAATGACTTTAGTTGACTTCATTGGGATATAATACATAAAGTAATGAACATAAATCTATAATACAAGGAATGATGAGATTAGACTCCATTAAGAATTGATCATTTGACAGAATATTTGTCTGTTTCAAATACTCCTAAAAATTCTTCATAAAAATGTATTGTCTTCTTTTCCCTTAAGGAATAGCTTACACCAATAGGTTACATACAGAGAGAAAGATTTGTTGTGTTTTGAGTTATAGTCTCTTGCAAAGCTGTCTTTTTAAAGTACTTGCTTCATCGCACTATGTTCTAAAGCATTAGAAGTTCTGATTTTGATAAAGAGATGGCAAATAAATTAACACAACTAAATTATCTGAGCTGAAGGCTCTTCTGAGGCTCAGTGAAAATACAGCTTTTTCTGCACTTAGCTGTCTTGCTACTCCTACTTTTACTGGCTTCCTAAATACTCTCTGTTATTTTAAAACCTAGCCAGAAGTTTGAGTTTCATTTCTGACATCATAAGCCGGGAACCAGAGTTCCTATGAAACAGAGAGGCACCTTAACATGTTGCCTAATTCAAGGAAGAGCCAAAATGGTAGGAATTATGTCTCATGGCTGATGGCCGTAGGAACTTTGGCTTGTAGGCTGAAGGCTGTAGGAACTATGACAGAAGGTCTGCAGACTGTGGTGATAACTCTATACCAGTGGCTGGAGAGGGTCCAAAAATTTGGAAGAATCAGACAGAAAGTGAGAAAAGTTTCTCACTGTGTCTGTATATAAGAATAGCACTATTGGCATCAACTCTGCAGAGCAAGAACAAAACAAGAACAAAATATGCTCTGCTTACTTCCAGTGTAATAAAATTAAATATTTTTAAACTATTGTTCTCCTCATGAGATTCCAACACAGTTAAACCTAATTTTTCTGAAAGCATCTTCAGTTCTTCTTTCTTTCGTACAAACATAGCAAAAAGGATTGAAAGACAAGATTAGAGCTGTGAATGGCTCCCAACTGAAAGAGAAATGGAGAAAACAGGAATAGCATTGCATAAATATCTTTCCTTAAACAAGCCTTTGGAAATGTCCCACAATTAAAAGTCAGCTCAAGTTTGACCAAGGTGAAATACAGAACAAAAGTCTTAAATGACAGCTATCCCAATTAAATATTTTTGTTGTTCAAATTTGCTCTTCACAAGAGAAATTTACTAAAAATTCCTTATTAGAAAAAATTAAACAAGCACAATCTTTTGATCTGTATTAAAATGACTATTTTAAATTTACTTCTGCTGAATTCCAAAAGCAACTATACATGAATTCCAAAAAACCAGGCAAAAAGAGGACATAATCTAATATAGAAATAACATCCCTGGTGTAAAAGTTTGGTCTCCTGAACCAGCAAGTGGAACTCTGACATATGCATCAGTTAAAAGCATTCATGGTCCATCTTATACAGCTGTTAAATCTCCTGAGTTTCAAATGGCATGAAGTATGTTTTAGTATTGGAGGGAGGGGTTGTATGAATGGGAAGCGACATATAGTATTTTTCAAATTTTGCTAGAAGTTGAAAATCAGATGAATACATTTGGAGTGGCATTAAAACATTTTCCTCTAGGTTTTGAGAGATATAGAAGTGATCAACCTGTGGAAAGTACTGCCTAATGGTTTTAAAATTGTTACCTGAGAGCTAATGGTGTTTAACAGCTTCAGTGATGATTGATCCATCTCTTGCATACTGGAAATTGTTCCAAGAAAACTCATTAAAAATGATACAAAACCAAAAACCTGTATAAACAAGAGCACAGTTGGGCACAATGCTCTTCTGCAGTAATTTTAATGTAATTTAGAAGAATATTACACAGAAATATGGGCATTACACAGGAAGATATTACACAGAAATGGGACCTATCTGATAGATTTTAAAATGCTTTATTTCATTATTCCATTGTTTCTTTTCTATTGTGACAAAAATTCAAGAAGTAATCATCAGGAAGAAGAGGTAGAGAGAGATTTAAGGAGAAAGATTGGTGAAATAGTTTCATTTAAAACTATTTAAAGGTATTTTAAACTCTTTGAATTCTTTTTAAAATAAATACTTGAAGCCAGCAAAACTATTAAAATTCTTCTGAATTCTCAGACCCTCTCCTAAGACAATTTTTTTTTGCCAAAAGTTAGACAGTTTTCCAACTAGTTTTCCAGGGAATTAAAAAGAAACAAAAATGAACCAACCAAACAAGCAAAACCACCAATAAAACCCAAACAATAAAAACCATACAGATGAAAAATGTTTCCTCCTCCATTGAGTCTTCCAGCACAGAACCCAGATATGCAATATAGTACAGAACTCAGATTTCTGTTTACTTTCTGTAGTTATGTATTAATAGGTTTCCTTCACCTAATTCTCTTCAAATTTTTCCTTTATACAGTGCTTTTCATTCGTTTAGTCTGTTTTTTCTATTTTGCTAACTTATTTTTAAAGGTAAATGTTATTGCTTTAGAGTAGACTACTACCAAACTCACCACATTTAAAGCAGAGAACTCAGCTCCAACAGGAGTCTCAAAGGAGGGAAAAGGCCTTGCTGGTATGAACATCCATTAAGGAGCTGTGCTTGCCAAGTCCACGTACATTAGCTACTTTTGTAAGTTTAACAAATTTCATCTGAGCTTTCATTCTGCTGACCTAATTTAACAAGCAGGAAATTCAATAACAACCCCTAATATTGAAGCATTAGTTCCCAAGAGGCATTTAACAACAGTTCTACATCAAATAATAATGTGTGGATAATGGAATATATATACTGATGGGACAAGCATGGTTTTGTGGTTGTTCTGAAAGTACTTTGAGGCCCACCCACACAAAAAGGAAAAAAAAAAAAAAAGAGAAGAAAACTCTATATTCCCTTTTCAAAAAACCCAATAGCTTTCCAAATTTTAGGGAAGCAGGGACAGAAAATTTCAACTTTGAATTTCTTATAGTCTTTGAGAAGAAACATTTCTAATTATCTTAGAACACATCTTAGCCCTCCTCTCTCACTCAGTATACCCTCATCTCAAAGAACGCAAGTATGAGTTGTGATAAATAATTTCCAAGGTGGAGGACCACATCTTCAGTTTGTACATGCTGATATAATTCAGCATATGTTATTAGTAGCTTATATTAGAACGGATTATTCTGTGTATTAATCAAAGTTCACAAGTCAAGTAAATGTCAAAATTTTAGGAGAAAGGGAAAAGGGGTAAATGAAATGATACATAACTTGGCATTTGTTTAGACCAGTGGAAATGGGTATCTGTGAGTTACTAAGATCAGACTTGGGGCCAAAATCCTTAACAGCAGTGGCTTTGACAAGTTGTTTGGACTTCCAAATGCTGGGAGAGAGGGGAAAATTTTCTCCTGAGTGAATATAACTTGAAAACAACAACTGCTTCCTGAAAAGAATCTGTTCAGTTATTAACATGCCTGCACACACACCTGCACACAGACACACAGTTTTTAAACTATGTCACTTCATAGTCTGCCCACTTTAAAAATCCTGACATTTTATTATAAGCTTTCTTAATCAACACAGACTTACTGGAAATAGCTTGAGTATCACATTAATATTAAACTGAAACACATGAATTTCTGAAATTTTTACATAACTCTTCTTTGAAAAATAAAAATATTTAAGATGATAGTGAACTATAATATAGTGTTATTGAAAGCAGAGCACATGTTACTTACCTATCACAATAAGCAAAGAGGAGAAAAAACAACCCAAGCTTATTACTACTTGGGTTTTTTGCCACATGTACAAGAATATTCAAGGAAATGCAACCACCATCCATGTTTTTTATAAGTATGCTAGAAAGAATAGCAAAACCACCCTGATTAAAGGTTGCAGAAATTACACCCTATTAAGATGACAAGTCATAGGTTTTTATGATTTACTGAAGGAAGCAATTACCAAATGGTCTCACTAATAAAAACCACAGCTATTTAAATGCAGGGATAGAAGTAAAGTGAAGAGAACTTGGCTACATTTCTCTTGCTGAAATAATATCTCATGGTTCCGTTAGATGAAGGAAGAAATAAAATAAAGCAAAGCAAAAAAACAAAAGTGGAGACAAATAAAAGGTGAGTTGGGAGAGGCTTGCCTTCTCCCTGTGATATAATTTCCCACAATGAGATTAAGTTCAGTATTTCAGGATATTTGGGAAACAGGCCCTCATGTTTTTAAAAATGTTTCCTACAGTTTAAGGCTAAGCTCACATCATTCCATATCGCAAGACCATCTCAAGAACTTTTTCTGTTTAAAAGTTTGCTTCTTGCCATGTTGTAGCTCTTCTGATGCATATGATATTCCCTTTTACCATTTAAAATACCCTGGAGAACTGGTGTTTTACCATTTGTAATTTCTAAAACTACTTTGCATTAGAGTTTCATGTCTCTTGATAATAAGATTAATAAAACACTGGAATTCTTGTAAATGAAATTGGGTGGAAAACATTTGAAGCAAAGGCAGCAGTATTTAATGTGTAAGTTTCAGCAATATTAATCCACCAGTCTAAATAAAAAACACTCTTAAAAGTTTCTAAATTGAAATTTCTTAAATGGCACTCTTACGTTTTTTTTAGGAAGTATTCTGGCAGCAGCTACCTAATATATTCAGTGTTCCCGTATATGGATAACCTTTGCATTTCTGACCAGGTTGCTTTCTATGTCATTATGTTTTGTATATGAAGGGTACATTAGCAGTGATGTTGGAGAGTAGGGAGTGAATGCATTTCAACTTGTCTCTTCTCTGTTTGTTTTCAGGATTTGGTTACTGTATACCATTCAGAGATGAGCTGCTGGAAACTGCTTGGTTGCACCAGAAACTAGAGACATAAAAAACAGGCCAAGAAAAACAAAACTTTACGCTCCATTGCTGACCGGCTTGAAGAGCATCAGCAGTGGAGAACTATGACAATACAGCAAGTCCTATTACTTCTGCTGCTCTGGATGTGGCTGCCACATCCCTGCCATACAGAAATGCTGTTCAGAAGGACTCCTGATCTCAGACCCAAAAGCTTTGGAGGGCGTGCTTCAGGGAATGATGGGAAAGCAATTCACCGCCAGAAGCGAGGCTGGATGTGGAATCAGTTTTTTCTTTTAGAGGAATACACAGGATCAGATTATCAGTATGTAGGCAAGGTAGGTTTCTCATAAGGTTTTCTGTATAATTTTCAGGTGCTCTTACCTTTCCACAGAGCCCTACCTTCTATGTTTCATTCTAATGTGTAAGAAGCAGATTTCCAAGCAACATATTTACTGTTTCTCCTACTAGAATCACTAACTTAATGTTGCTAGTTAGAGCTATTGAGAAATATTTGAAGGAAAGAAATGAAAATATTTTTGACAGATTTGTTTGTTTCAGCACATCACACCAACCAGCAGCCCACTCAGTATGTCTTTGTTATCAAAGCATAATATTTTATAAATCATTATAAAATAATTTTCCAACTCTGTCTCTGAATATTTCATGTTTCGTACAAGATATTGCATCTTTTTCTATGCTCATGTTTGAGGAATGCAACCTATTTTGAAGAAAAAATATTCTTTCTCTTTACCTATCCCTGAAAATCAATTAACTTCAGGTAATAAAGTTCGTTAGCAAACATGTGATAGAAATCACGTGGTTAGGAAGTGAACTCCAATAGAAGACAGCAGAATGGTACTTGTGATTGCATAGCTTACTAGAGGTATACATAAAGGACACTGGAAGTGTCTTTTAAATTATTTTCTGTTGGTGTTTAGGTTTTCCCATGTGATTTATTGAAAAATATATGATGTATAATGCCACAATAATATTCAAACAGGTACAGGATATTAAACTGGTAATTTTCTTGAAAATGAAAGTTAGTGTCAGCAGTAATAGTACAACTTTGGATCAGTTGTTGGTTCTAAACACAGAAATTCGATATTCTATAAAGCAGATTTTCAGTAATTATGTGGTTTTGAACTTGAAAAATACCACAGTGAAATTCTGGGTTTTTGAAAATCATGGAATCACAGAGCAGCTGATTGTAAGGCATGTTTGCAGATCATCTAGCCCAACCCCCATGATGAAAGCAGGGTAAGCTTGAGCTTCCTCAGGACTGTGTCCTGTCAGATTTTAAATAGCTCCAAAGGTAGAGATTCCACAGTCTTCCTGGACAAACTGTTCCAGTGTTTGAGCACCCACCTAGTAAAAGGTTTGTTCCTATATTTAAAGGAAATTTCTTGTATATCACATTGTGCCTATTGTGTCTTGTTGGGTCACTGAGCACCGCTGAAAATAAACTGGGCCTGTTTTCCTCACTTCTTCCCAACAGGTATTTATATACATTAATAAGGTCTGTGCTGAGCCTTCTCTTCTCCAGGCTGAACAATCTCAGCTCTCTCAGCATCTCCTTATATGAAAAATGCCCTAATTCCCTATTCAACTTACTGGCTATTTGCTGGACTCCCTCCAGTATTTTTTTCCTCTCATCCTGTGGGGAGCCCAGACCTTGACACCGAAGCATAGACATATCTCACCAAGGCAGAGGAGAGAGGAAAGATCATCTCTCTTGATCTCCAGGTGATGCTTTTCCAAATGGTGCTGATGACCTTTGCTGCAAGGGCACATTTCTGGCTTCTGGTCAGCTTGCTGCTCAAAAGGACTGCAAGGTCACTTTGCAAAACTGCTATCCAGCCAGTTGGGCCCCAGCACATACTGGTGTATGGTATTATTATATTATAAAACATTTCGTGGAAGAATTAAGGACGCTGGAGGATTTGTGAAAGGAAATGCTTATTAAAACTTACAAAATTTAAACACTAAGTAAAAATTTAAGAGCACAGGCTTATAAATGAGTATGTTTCCATTTTTTATTTGTTGCTTTGAGTCTGTAATATCATCATTAGCGTTTAAATAATGCAACCATTTGCAAAGCATGTTGAGAGTCTTGTACATAATTACTATATTTATTTCATACAGTTCTCCAGTGTGAAGTCATGACTCCCAAGTGTTCTGAAGCAAGTAGGCCAGTTCCTCAGTCCAGATCAGGTTGATAGCTTATGAAAATTGACCTTGCCCACAAAATAAGAAGGGTCACTGTATCAAAACACTATACTATTGTATTGAAAGTATATTGCCTACAGAAGTCCTAGGAAATAAACAGCTTTCCAGGGCACCCTGAACTTCGTATTATTTAAGGACCTTCAGAAGCATGCTGATTACTTTTTTCCTATTGTATTTTTTTTGAATACTTATGATTTCAAATCATGAAGTGGGAGTTACTCAACAATTTTCTTCCAGTCATAAATAAGTGAAGGAATACTCTAGAGGGGAAAGGGTTAACATTTTTTAGACTAACTCACCTGATTTAGAAAAAGAGCTGTTGATAAACATCAAACTACTTTGGCTGAGAGAAAATAGGTGTTTGCAAATGTGGAGTGATAAGTAAAGATAAGTAAAAGGACAGATTAAGAGTACAGAACTGAGAAGAAACTTGATGAGCAGTTGAGACAGCTCTTTCATCTAGTTTGCTCTGTTTAGACTAAAAGAGTTGTTAATATGAGAAAGAAAATTTAAAATTAAACTGAATATACAAAGTTGCCATGTAGCAATTTTCTGATAATTTTGGGAAAAGGATAGAAAACATATAAACATATAAAATGAAGAGTATCATAGCATGCTCTTTTTTCAGGGAGAGTTTTACACAAAGGAAGCTAATGGAAAGAGATATAATTATATGTGGAATTAAAAATTGTTACATTAATTAATGTTTTAGTCTGATGGTTCAAATTCTCAAATTAGTAGGTAAATAAATAATTACTGATTAAAATTTTTCTATATAAATTTTATAATATCTATCTTCTTTCCCTTGTTTTTACACTTACCTTTCCGACAGCCATCTTAGTTCTATACTCAAAACATTTCTGGATGTTTCCTTTTACCTGATTTTAACCAGAGACAAAATTATTTAGATAGGTGGGTGACATAAAATGCCACATTCCTGTTAATTTTTCTGTAACGTGTTTGGAGATGGTGTTTGGAAATTTTGGGAGATAATAAGAGCAAAAGTTAGAACTCAACAATTCATGGCCAAGGATCAAGAGAGAGTTTTTGAGTAATGCCAGTAGAAGAATCAGCAGAATTTGCAAAGCTAATTCATCTGGGTTTATGGTTTACATCTCTTGCTTTCTGAGCTTATGACTGATACAATTTTTCTTGTTTCTTAACCTGTGATTATCCTATATATCTGTCAGGGAAACTTGAGAACTGTTGAATATCACAATACTCTTGAAACAAGTGTCTACAATTCACAATGCAATTTATGCATTCATTTATTCACTGTTTGGGTCATCTCAAGAATGTTCAACTAGAATAATACGATGGAAATGAAGTGTAATGAATGAATGGGATGCATAATCCCAAAGCAACTGAAGTATTCCTTCTTTAAGTCAACTATCCTTATGAAATGGTGGCACAGTACATATCGACTGGTTATGGGCATTCCCAGGTTTCTTTAGATTAGTGTTTATCACAAGAAAGAGGATGGTCATCCTTTCCTTCATGTAATATACAGCATCCTTAGAGCAGAAATCAAAATTATGTAAGTGATTTTTGTATATGCAGAACCTCAAATAATAACTCCAAGTGTATTTCTCATAAAGGTTGAAGTCATAAAAAGGAGCCATGTTGAAAAACAAACTTATACATATATATTATACAATTTGTCTTTGAGGTATCTTTCCAAAAATATGCTAGAAGAAAATCTGAGTAAAAGTGGGCCTCCCAGTTTCAGATAAACAATGCAGGAGTGATCAAAAAGGAGTGTAAACCCCATATCAGAAAATCCACTTTATTAATATTAAGGAAAGCTGATTCACAATTTTTATTTCTTTTCTTAATATATAGTTCCAAGGCCCATTTATTATTTTTCAAACAAAGTGCTGCAATTATAAAGTATTATGCATTTTCAAACTTGTTCTGAAAAACTTCAATTTACTTTGAGCATATCCAGAAAAAAATTTCTTTTAAGTCTAAACTTTCCTTTCTAGTAGTTTTCACCTAAAGGAAGAACTACTGTGTACCAACAATATCTTAGTACGGAGTGATTCAAAAATAAATTTACAAATAAATTCTTTATCCACATTAAAGTTCATTTTTCCCCCTTATTATCTCACCAGATCTTGTCAATTGCTTAGTTTTGCAGATATTTTACCCACTTAGCTTTCTGAGACAGATATTGACTTTTTCTAGCAATTTCCATTACAGTAGTTTTATTACGTAAAGGATCAACTGGCACAAATATTTCAGTACTTTGAGAGACTGAAGTTCTTAGTAACACTGCCATGCTTTTTAGTATCTCAAAGGATAATTTATCATATATTTGCACATAAATGTATATAAAATCTGTGTGTGTCATCTTAGAACTGTTACCAGAGAGGATTATCCTGGCAGTATTCACTATCACATGCTTGTAAGTGTAGTCATTATCTTTGACGGTGTAAAGAGCAGAACGTGTCAACCTCACGTAGTTCCTTTCACTTCGAGAATCCCAACACAGACATGATTCTGAGGAAAAGACTTAGCAAGCTGTGAGTGCATGACACGTTTTCAAGAACAGCAATTACAGTTTTAGTAACTGTCTATTGACACTGTGGATGATATACCACCTAACAGTCACAAAGATGTGAGGCAGCAAAGCCTCAGATGTTGCCTGTATTTTTCTTTCTGATGAAGCAACTACCAAAAGTACTGGTTTTGGAGAGGGTAATACAAAAGATCATGTTTTGATTTCAAAGGATTCATCATCAGGTATGACACATACAAAAAAAAGGTCCCAGTGAAGTGATGCTATTGTAGTGGTAAGGTGAAGAAACCCTTTTAAAAATCTCTGCATTTTGATTTCTGAAGAGCATTTCTACCATAGTTCTTTCTTTTGTAAAGACATTTGCTGCTATGAGAGACTAAAGGGTAGGACTTTGAATTGCAAATGCTAACATGCAGGCTTAATATTTGGTGTGAAGGTCTGACTGAGAGATATAAAATGCCTTTCCTTTGAGGTGAAGGTAATCAGCTCTGTGGCACTGAAGTTCTGTAGAGGTTGAATTTTCAGCTAGAGCAGATTCTTGTGACAGAGATAATAAAAAAAAAATGGAAAGGGAGGGGAGATATTCTGCAAACTGAATAAATGAATAGTGATCTGTCAAGGTGAAAGAGGGCAGACAGTCCTTTAACAGTTTCCAGGTGAGGTGTTTTTGGTATAACTCTACTGGAAGCAAAGCCCAAGTTTTTCACAGCTGTGTATCTTCAAAAACCTTATCTTATTGAAGATACTTCAGTGGCGTGGAATTGACATTTCAGACACAACAACAATTTATTTCTTTCTCAGCAGGACTTAAAACATAGACTGTGAAGAGGGTTATTGAAGGCACCAATTCATTTCAAGCATATGAAAGATTGCTTTTGGGGGTACATGTGTGGCCTCCTAGATATTTAAGAACAGGTCAACAATATCATAGCGAAATGTTGTTTTCCCATAACATTGGAGACATCAAAAGCTTCCTGTAGGATTGTCCTGAAGGCTGATTGATTCTCAGTGAGTGCTGAGAAAGATTCATTCTCAAAGTCTGTTGGGACTTCAGCTTAGTAGGAAGTTTATGACTATAACTGCTTAGATTCATCACTTACTCTAAATTGTTAAGTGAACAGAGGGCTGATATTTTCTGTTTGCAAAAGGACTATTCCTTTGGAAACCTCAGTGTATGCTGGAGGCTCTGATTTCTTGCTTCATGAAACAGCAGCAGAAGGTAGTGGTGACAAAGAGCTAAACAGGCTGAATACTAAGGTTTTATTCTCACAAATAATAAATTGTTTGTTAGCTACTATTCTGGATGTACCCCTACAAGACATTGGGTTTTGCTGGATGACACAGAATGGAACTGACAGTTGTTGAAGCATACAAAGGCTTTGTAGTGTCCCCAAGTCTTTTAGTGATGACGAAAAGAGCCACAGTTGTTGTGTGCCTGAATTCAAAGTCAGATATATTAGTTCAAAGACTGTGGCTTCACAGGCCTGGACAGATGTCTGTGTATCTAAGTTTATTTAAAGTTTTGTTTGCTTGGAAGGAAAGAAGGGTTAAGTCACTTGAGCAGGGCATACTGAGGACATACTTAACCCAACTGCTTAAGGGGATGATTCCCACTGTCCAAATTATCTTATGATATTATTGCTCAGATGTGACACACACTCTAAATGAAAGACCTCAGTGAACACTCCCAGTTGCCTCTTAATACTGGTAAAATTTGAGTTTGGTGGGTCATGATCTTCTCCTGCCAGAATTACCTTGTACACAATCAGAGCTGATTCAGCACAGTTGCTGCTTTGTCTTTCCTTGTGGTCCATAAATTCTGTATTCTTTGTGTCCAATATCAGTGATGTGTTCTTCTCATCCAGTTTTTTTAACCTCCCCCTAGGTCTGAGATAACACCTGGACAACAGCACCACCTTTGTCTTATCTCAAGTTCCTGCTGTGGGGGCTTCTCCTACAGTCCAAGTTTTGGGTATTCATGGAAGAATGTTTGGGTGGGCTTAGGTGGTCATTGATGGTCACAGATGCCATCTGTCCCATAATTTGTGGTGGTCTTTGTTTG
The DNA here is from genome assembly GCA_013397115.1 of Edolisoma coerulescens. NCBI lineage: Eukaryota > Metazoa > Chordata > Aves > Passeriformes > Campephagidae > Edolisoma > Edolisoma coerulescens. The sequence goes on along the minus strand of VWZW01005329.1, from coordinate 284,423 downwards.
AACAGTGATATATGTACGAGCAGTTGCTTCCTTACACGGTTTGCCACAGTGGGGATTTCTGCCCGGATGCATTAACCAGGATGAGCTAACCAGATCTCGCCTCTGCCAAGCCTGGAGTCCAGGCCATCCTGTCACTCCCTTCTGTGCTTATCTCATGGCAAAGTCCTTCCATGGCCTTAACAGTGTTCAAAACAGGCAACTGTGCTCTTTAAGTCCTTAGAATTCCAGAAAGAGAAGCAAGGCAAAAAACATAGAAAAAGAACAGTAAGACACTAAGTTGCTTAGGTGCACATATCTGTATCTGAGGTAGACACGCGTAAATGTGCTTATAGACAATAGCTTGAAGTTAAACGCTAAGCGTAGTAGAGGACCTTTTTCACTTCCATGGGTAGTTTTAGGCCTTTAAAGGTCATGATAACTGCAGGTGGTACAATCAAAGAAGTGGGATATCATGTCTAAAATTATATTAGTTCAGCTTTCAAGCAAATATTAATTTTATAATCTGTTCTTATATCTCCTTGGCCTCAATAGGACTACAAGTATTAAATTTAACAACTTCAACATTTTTAATAGTCTTTAATTGGAATCTGCAATAGATCTTGACAAAAACGAGGTGGTTTTATTTTTTTTTCCCCCTAAGGAAAACAAACTAAAACTGAATGTGGGAGGTGCAAAGTAGAGGATGATACTCATGGAAATTTTAAGTTCTCCTAAACAAAGTTATGAATCAATTGAAAATTAAATGAATGTAATAGTTTTTCCTGACCAAATGCCTTTGCAGGCATTTTAAAGCTTTCTGTTTCAAGCACATCTTTTGCATACTAAAACTGGTATGTTTAACTTCTGAGGAAAAGCACTAAAAAGTATTTCTTATTTGCTGTCATATGTCAGGGGCAGCATTTTGCCCTCCCTTGCCCAGGCTTTCCCCGGGGCTCTCGCCCGCCCGCCCGTGGCTGAGGGGCTCAGCCGTGCCCTACGCTGGGGCCGCTGCAGCCGCTGGCACCGCCCGGGGCCGGCCCGGGCAGCCCGGGCCACTCCACACAGGGAACGCCCGGCAGAGTCCCCAGTGCTGCCACTGCCACTACCCAGGCACCTGCTCTCTATATGATAACACACTTAGCTCATGTATATCGAAAGAGTTTTTTATTATTTCCTTGTTCATGTGTCAATAGTTCTTAGTATTGCTGAATTACACACTATGTTCGTACCCAATCTGCTATGAGTGCTTCACAAATACCACTTTCAGAAGAGTGTTAGTATTTCACTTCATGTATTTCCAAGTCCATCCATCTAATTGCTTTCAAGTGCTTTACACTTATGCAGAAACTTTGCAGGTCTACTCATAAACTAATGCCAATATGAGTAGGGACAAGTAGCTGAATATTGTTTCGTCCTCTTCTGTCAAGTAAATGGAAGCTACACATTTAATGCTATTGAGGTAGCATGGTTAATGGAAAACACTGGGAATGTATGAATTATAGAACCACATAATCTCCTGAGCTGGAATGCACTCACAAGGACTGAGTTCAGCTCCTGGCCCTGCACAGAACTACCCCAAGAATCACATCATGTGCCTGAGAGCGTTGTCCAAATGCTTCTTGAATTCTGGCAGGCTAGCTTTACCTAAATAATTTAATGAAAACTATCCAGTTTTGATACAAGAGTGAAGAATATTATTTGACTTCTCGATTTTTCTTTTGCACGTTGATACTTGAGTCCAAGAAATTTATCAACATGACGAGAAATGATAAATGAGACTGAGTGGTCGATATGGTTCTGCTAGTCACTGAGGTAGGTTTACTGCCACTGGCTTTCTCTGTATCTGAGAAAACTATTTTAAAATGATAGATTTTCATTTTCCTCATAGTAATCCCAGTAGCAGTAGCCTGCCATTTTGAAACTAATTTCTAAAATAGATAATTCTCATCTGTGTAAGCACAAAGTGAAATAACATCTATCAGTTGTTAGGAATATTTAAAAGGAAGATAGTCTAAATTACAGGCATACTTCCAGCAGGTATAAAATCACAAATAGGATACATTTTGCTGTCTTCATGAAGAACAGCTATAGCTCTCTTGGGTGGTTTTCATTTAGAGTTTGTATCTGATTACACATTGTACTTAAAACAGCATCATGGTCCAAAACAGTATGAGGAACTGGGAAATGGTTTAATCTGAACTCTCTGGTTCCTTTCAGTTCAATTTATCTTTTGGTTTTAAAATTGTATCTGCTTGTCACAAAAAGATAGTCCAAAAGGGAAAGAACTGATAAAACTGAAATGATTTCTATTCAAAGCCACAACTCAGGAAAAGTAGAGTCCACTTCATCACAGTACATTCATTCACTCAAGGAATTAAAAAACATAATAGAAAAGAGAGCTTTACAAATGTTTGACCTACACCTTATTTGAAATTATAAATGTGTAAATAGCCAATACTTTCAGCAGCAATTCAAAGGCTCATTCTCCTCAGGGGTTTTGTTTTTCCTTCTCTTGACTTTTTTTTTTAAATCAGATGCAGATGACCTTTTAAATATCCTGTATACATAGATAACAAGGAAGGTCTGGGAGTAATACTGCGGAAAAATTGGTGACTTGCAACAAAATACCCATGAGGGAGAGAGTTCTAAGAAGCTAAAAGTTGATGTTTACCCTTTTAAAATGTCTTCCTGCTGGAAGGTTTTCCTTATATTTATAAGAGTGCTTTTGTCTTTTAAGAGAATTAAAAATAAGCTGAAGTAAAAAGACTATAATGGCAAGTTCTTCCAAAGCCTCTAATACATTCTGTTTTGAGAGAGTAAGTATCTGAAGTCCCTGAAGACAGAGTAGGATTTGCTTGCAGGAGTAAACAAACATTGTTGTCCAAGTCATGAGTGTTACTTTCTCAAACATTTCCTGAGTTTTTCAATAACTGTTTACTTCAGAGCATTAAAGGAGGACAGGACCACTCAGAGAAAAAAATTGTCCTTTAATTTTACAATATTTTGGTCTGTAGCAATTTTAAATGTATAACCCAAGATGAGTTCCTACACTCTTCAAGCCTGAGAACAGAAGCTGTCTTGTTTTTATTTCAAAGATTCAATTCACAGACCATCCAGTTGCCTGAAAGGCAGGTACAAAGGTACCTTACACATCTGAACACACTTCAGAGCTTCGAAAATTATTAGTGAATAGTTAGGAGGCTTGTTATGCTAAAAAGGCATGCATGAAGATATTTATGCAAAAAGCTAGATGGAAAATATAAGCTGAACAAAGAAAGATAATGTTCTGGGATATTCATGGTATTGTAGTTTGTAAAACTACGAAGTTGCAACAATTGCTGCCTGCACTGTAAGTTCAGATGACTAGGCATGCAAAATTTGTGTGGGAAAAGATTCTACGTACTTGCAAGAACTTGTATCAGCTGAAGAAAACCTTGGTCCTCAACAGCAATTCTGTTCATCTCTTCTGTTCCCCTTATCAAGGTTGTAGAAAAGCCTTGCTTCTTCATGTTGGCTCTGTGCCTTTCTTCTGTTTCCTAGATCTCTGGTCTACAGTCCAGTTATGCTATCTGGATTTAGAATTTTTGTCTTACACATAATACAGACCCATACCAAATTAACTTTTCTGGTGACATTTTTATTTAGGCAGTAGTGCAGGGGCTCTCCCTTCCTCTGAAATTTTATTCCTTCAGTCCTGCCTTTCCTTTAAACTTGCCTAAGTGTGTATCTAAAAGCAGTTGCAGGGGAAGACATAAGAATATTAAGCTTACTCTTGGTGGAAAGTTAGGAGTAATTATACTGTCTTTCACTGCCAATATTTTGGTGATCTGAGGTTTTTTTAGGTTATGGTTGGGGGTTTTTCTTGTTGAGAATGTTTGTCCTTTCTTAATTCTCAAGCAAATGACATTTATTAACACAACAGGAAATATAGGTTGGACTTGATGATTTGGAATATTTCTGGGTGAAACTGGTGGCAAAAAGAAGCACAAAGACAAATAAAAAAACCCAAAAAAACCCCTACTTTGGAGAAAAATTTGGAAGACTGCATGGTAATTAGAGATGATCATCTGGAATGCTTTGTCTCCTCCTCATTCAAAAACAGCTGAGTAAAGATGCAAGTACTCTTTCCTACCATTTAGTTTAGAAACTGTTTTTTGTTACCAAAGCATTTTTCTTGGTTTTTTTCCTAAATTTTTTTAATTTTTTTTTAGTAATTATACGTAATTTAGAAGCACATATGTTACAATATGTGAATTAATAGAATAAATTATACTTGATATGCAGAAACAACAAGTAGTAATACAGATTTCTTCTTTCTATATTAATAACCCCATACTCTAATGACAACGTCTGCATATCCATTTTGAGGTATGACATTTGCTGTAAAGTATGCATAAATTCAAATTTCTCAGGCTCCATGCTGATGACTGTAAATTCCACTATAAGTGGTATCTTTAGGAATTAGAAATATTTAAGAAATATTATTTTGGAGTGAATATAATAATTAGCAACTATTACTACCTAGGCAATCTTGGATAGAAATTATCTATCTTAGTACTAAATTATTAAAATTATATTGATATTTTAAGTTTTGGCAGTGAGAAAATTTACTAATGCAAGTCTGTGAGAGGTGAAGTAAATAGGGAGAGAAAAACAGAGTTCTATTTTTTAAATTTTGCTTTAATGAGCAGGAATTTAAGGAAATGTCATGAAAATCCATTTTGAGAAAGGAAACAGGAAAGAAAGAGTAAGGCAGTGTCGCAAGCCATGTAACTAAAAGTAAAGAAAAGTTTTAATTAAGTGAAAGTACTTGTAAAATGTGAAATAATGTGGCAAGTAGAACATATGAGCTGCAGGAGAGGCCACTTGGGTTGAGCCATACAGCAAATAAATGCATCTATGAGGAGACAGAAAAAACCAGAACTTTTGTTAATTTATATAATTATTTTACTTAAAAAATTCACAGAACTCTCCATTCCTCTTGTACTTTTAAAATACCTGTCCCTTGTAAGAACTGCTGTGCAGAAATACAGCCACATTTTTACACATTGTTGCTCCTGGAGATGCCATAGAGGACTTAGGAATATGTCTAGCAACTAGCAGGATATCTTAGGTCATTCAAAAAGGATGATGAGACTGTTATATAAATAATACAGTTGGAATATAAGCAAACTGCTTAATTACCTATTTAGTTAGGTCAGGTTATGTGACAGACCATTCTCTATGTGTCAGAGTGGCATGTTGTCTACTAAAAGACAAGTAAAATAAATGGAATAGCTAGAGGACTGCTGATGGCTGTGACACTGGAAAGAGCTGCACAGGATTAATCAAGGCTTATCATTTAAGAATAATGGAAGAGATTTCTGTAATACTGATGTATTTCCTAGGAAAGGATAATGACATGCAATAGAAAACAAAGTCATTAAAGGAGTAAGGAATATTATTTCAAGTGCCATATAAGTCTGTGTACTGTAAAAGAGAATTAGGGAGTTTTCTAGGGATAGTTTAGAATTCTTTTTACTATCTAAAGAGAAAGTAGGAGCACATAATACACAAGGCAAGTGCTAAAGCTTTTTGAAAATGAACTAATTCTGGGGGGGAAAAAAAGGCTATGTAAAGGATTTTTTTTGGTCTGTAGACAAAACATAAAACCGCACACAAAGAAAATGAAACACCAGCAGCATAACTAATATAGTATACTTTATTGGTAATTAGGAAAAGGGAGATTAAGTAAAGGGTGCTTTTGATGTCTTACAAACGTCAGCAAATGTCACAGAAGCTTTATGGAAATACTGGTTGGGCCTATCACCTGATTACCACAGTTTACATAAGTTAGAAATAATTTTTCATCAGTTATGTAGTCGACAGAACACATTTTTTAAAACCAGCAATTAACATTTCAAGGGAAAATAATTACTGTAAGTACAGTTCTTAATTTGTGTCATTGAAGATCAGGAAGGGCTTTTTGACCCCAGTAAAAGTATTTGAGGAATAGAGTTCACTGGGGCTGATGATGCTGTCTTTTATGTATACACACATAACATGCAATTCTCTGTATGATTTTTGCCAGGATTTATATCCAAATATTTTGGACTCTGATAGTGGAATAAAATATGCTACTTTGGTAGGAAAAGTTTAAATTGTAATTATAGCTACCCACAAAGTGTTAATAGAAACATGATTGAATTAAATTAAATTTCATTATGTGATTGTAATTCCCTATGTAATTGAGGTGCCCACAAAGTGTTTACAAGGCACCATTGTGGATAAATCCCCAAACTGTCTCCAGGAACTCAGCATGCTGGGATTCCACTCTTAAATGCCTGTATAGTAAAGCATGAGGTGTGGGGAATAAATACAGTGAGTTAAAGACCTGCATACATCTGCAGTACTGTGGTTTTGTTGGGATTTTGGATATTTGGTGGAATGACTTCCTTGACTGGAGTGTTGCAGTGGTGGGATACAGACTCCTCAGGAAGTACGGGAAGGGAAGACAAAGAGAGGGAGTTGCCCTTTATGTGAGAGAGCAGCTAGAATACATGGAGCTCTACTTGGGGATGGGCGAAGAGCCAATGGAGAGTTTATGGATTAGGATTAAAGGGAGGACAGGCAAAGGTGACAATATAATGGGTGCTTGCTATAGGCCACTTGACCACGAAAAACAAGTGGATGAGGCTCTCTAAAAACAGATAGGAGTGGCCTCACATGCACAGCAGGCCAAGAGAGGGGATCCTTCCTCTCTGCTCAACACGTGCAAGGCCATGCCTGGAGTCCCGTGTCAGTTCTAGGCATCCCAATACAAGAGATGAACACACTGCAGAGTCCAGCAAAGAATGACTAAGGCACTGGAGCACCTCACATATGAGGAAAGGCTGAGAGAGACGAAACTCTTTACACCAGAGGAGAGAAGGCTCGGGAAGATCTTACCAATGTACACAAATACCTGAGGAGAGGGTGCAAAGAGGACAGAGCCTGGCTCTTTTCTGAGTTGCCCAGTGACAGGACCAGAGGTTATGGGCACAAACGAAAAAGCAAGAGGTTCCTCTGAACATCAGGAAACACTTTTGCCCTGTGAAGGTGACTGAGCACTGGCACAACCATTCTGCAATGTGACTTTATGTAATGATTTAAATTACAACTCTTTATTTCGTAACTGGTATATATAGAGAGTATTTCTCTTGAGAATACTATTCCCTAGAACAACAGATTTCATAATTTAGTAAAAGAAGAGACAAACTTGATGGAAAAATAAGAGTTGCATTTAAGAGTTTATAGATATTCCCCCTCTCTTCTATCACCTTGACAACCAGTTTAGGGTTAGAAGATTTCCCAGATGTATAGTCTCACTGATTTCACTATGATCTAATGAAGTCAGGATTGATCCAGGACATCTTTACCCCTCATTGTTTTGATTGCTATGATTAGATATAGTATCAGTTCAGATTCATCAGAAGTTTCCTTAAAAGTATGAAAAAATACGTCAACTCTCTTTCCCTCTCTTTCCTTCCTTGGGATTGAGTTTAATAAGAATACTATATTATCATGGATATCACTGTTTTGGAGATTATTAAAACGGTATTTATTCCTCAATTCTGATATACACCCTCCATTTATGTTGACATTTTCCACTTGCTGGATTGATAGACATTGTCATTCAGTTCTGTGTGATAAATACAGAGTATATATGAGGAGAAAATACACATATCACAAAGGTAGAATACCTGCAAAGGTCTTACCAATTCATATGTTACAATGATTTCAGACAGAAAAAAAGACAACCTTGTGTGACATATTTTTAAGTGGCCTCCAGCAGTAGGTGAAATAAACTAAGCATCAATATTTTAATTTTTGTTTAAAAAAATTCGATGCTTTGTATGTATAGTGCAAATTGTACATTAGGATATATAAAAACTGTGTTTTAATGGTTATTTTGTTCTTGGCAACTGGTTATTTTGTTCTTTTGTAATTGGTTCTTACAAGCACTTTGTTGTGATTAATGTAGAGAGCATAAGGACAAGTGGTGACTTTGCCTTAAAAAAATACTTAAACTAAACAGACCAACCTCTAAGTTTTCAAATACATGAGGCTATTGTAAATTCAGTAAAAGAGAATTATGTGCTGTTTTAGCATATATGCCTTCCTAGGCTGTTCCTTGGTGGAATGCGGAGATTGTTCTGGAAACTACTTAATCCTTTCATACAATATTTAGCACAGATTTTTATTTTAGTCAAAAACCAAAAATATAACACATAAAAAATATGGGTATTAAAAAACCTTCAACCAAGTTTGAGGAAAATCTTATCAGATATATTTCCATTCTGCAACCACAAGATAGTGTACAGAGACTACTCATAGAAGTAGGAATGTAGGCTTGTGCCATATCAATTTCAGCAGGAGGAGAACCAAACAATGTTTCTTTGTTCAGTCCAGTGTTTTAATGAATGGGGACCTGAACAACTGCCATGGGTCAGGGTTCTTTTTTCTCTTTAACACAAGAATTCTCTTCTGCTTGCTCATACCCAGATATCTATTGGAGGTGCCAGGAAGTAAGGGCACTTCTGGTCCACTGGTACTTCTCTGCTTTCTGTCTTTACCTGATGTACAGACTGTATTTATTACATTAAAAATAGAAAACAATATGCAAAGAACTGTGTGGCATATGAAATTCAATTAGTCTTTCATCTTAGCTCAATGCTTGTACATCTTCTGGAGCAGAAGCTGCAACAACTTAATGAAGCTGAAACTTTCGTGGTCTAACTCTCTGAACATCAGCTAAAGGCCTTGGCTTGTGGAGGGAGTTTGGGTATTGGTACATTTAGTTGTACACGAAGTTGTACACTATTGACTTAGTGCATCTATGAAAGATCTTTTGCTGCTGCTCATATGATGTGTCTTTAAAAAAAATCCTGCATTTCTCACCTGAAATCCTAGAATATTTTGTCTGTGACAAGACCATCTATCTGCTCTGGACTGGGACTTTTCCCTTTAGAATAAGCTACAGTAACAGGAAAAAGATACAAATCTACTTATGAAAAAATATATTTGCTGTATGGTTAGTTTCTGGAAATTGATAATCTTCAAGATAATATCCATAGTGAAGATTATAGGGAGCTGTGAAAATAATATTTCTATTTATGTGATAGATATTATTACACTCAGGGATGTGGAAAGAAATGCTAAAAAAAATCATTAATTGTAATTTATCTCTTAGCATTTTAAAACATTGGTAAGAGCAAACACAAATTTTGAACAACAAGGAACTACAGTGATCTTTGGTGGAAAATATTTTTATCTTTCTTTTTGATAATGAATCAAGTTAAGAAAATACAGTCTGCACTGCAGACTGGAGTTTTTCATTTCCGTTTCTTGTAAAAGAATTTCAGAGTACTCCTCATCTTACATTACTTGTTGTGCTTCCATTTTAGTTTGCTCACCCCTTATCTTTCCCAGTCTCACAAAGCATTCTTTTTGAAATCTGTCTTTTTCCTTTCTGCCCATCTTCTCTTAAGTAACACACAGTAGAACAGTCCTGGCAAACTTACAATATAACTGAGTGAGAAAATTTAATGTGCGATATGTCTCAATAAAACTTAGTGCAAATTACAGAATCACTGAAAAGGGTTGCTTAAAATGTTACCTTTCAGATAAATTTAAATAAGTGAATGTCTTTGGTGAGTAAAATGTGGCTCAAAGCCATGACAGTTAAATCTGCCAACTGAGGGAATACTGCACAGGATACGAGCTGGTCTTTTACAGCTTTACTTACTGAAAATCTTTTACAGTAAGTGCAGTTCATGTTTAACAGCTGCATCATTTAATAATTCAGGTCATGATGCTTAAAATAAATATCTCCGTTGTGGGAATTCTATATCAATTATTTTTTGTTGACTTCATGCCAAATCTGCCCACTGTTGTGACTATGTTTAGAGAGACAATCATTATTATTCAACTAACTATCCAATCAAGTTGCTAATATTAAATGTGCACTAAAACACTGAGTCAAATGGCAAATGCTTCCATGGCGTATTTTGGCTTCACATTGCTAATATAATTACTTAGAAAAAAGCTAATAGGTTACAATTTGACCTGAAATATGTCCTCAGAATGAGGAGACATTCAATACTTATTTGAATAAAATCTAAAAGATAGAGTAATTTAAGAGTGTACTGAGATCTCATTGTTAATGTGATACTTGGATTAAATTGAAATATTGACACATTGCAGAAGAAAGTAGAAAAAAATTGCTACATTATACAATTAAAAATGGCTACTATAAAGTATGAGAGTAGGAGTGCATTTAATGAGTTAATATTAAAATAGTCTGTCATTTTGAAAATGCTGCAAAAACTTTAGACTGTATTGGAAAATTTCCTATACATTATAGTCTATTAATTAAGATTAAAACACCACTTGAACTGTATTAATGCCTACAGTAAGTTTTCTATCTAAAGGGAAGTTTCCTAACACAGTCATATCTGGTGTCTAGTTATTTGAATACCAGTCACTGAAAAATCATAGAGGGACTTCTGAATCTGAAATTCAAATAGAAATAGGTGTGAAAAATCTTAAAGTCTTTATCTGGAATTGTCATAAAGCATTTTGAATTCTAGAAGTAGCTTGTGTGATAAAATAGATCTGACTAGCCCAATCTTCTCTCTGTTTTTCGCAGCAGAATCTTCTTGCTTTTTGATGAAATAGGTTTAACACTTTGTATGCTATTAGAAAAAAAGTCCACATGCTTTATTTTAATTTTGGGAGATTTCAGAATTGAGTGGAATTCATGGGGGGAAGTGGGGAGAAACTCCAAATTCCTGAGTGGACAGGTTTCATTTGAATCACTGGATGTCAACTAACATGGATTTCCTGTGATGTAATTTTCAAGTAATTTCCAAAGCTGAATCATTTTGTTGTTCAACTAAAGTCTTTTGAAAGTATTTTTACAAAGGTCTTTTACAGATCTAAAATGTTATTGAGGTGAATTTGATTGGGTCATCTTTCATGAACTCATTTTATTTATGGTTGCATTTACCCTAGAGAAGAATGTAATGTGTTAGTTAACTCTGCGGTTTTTTCCTGCAGTTGAAGGATAAGTAAATCTGTCTCTTTAAACCTGTTTTTGTCTCTGTCTTGAATTGGTAATTCAGTTTCATTTTTAAGTATTCACATAACATTCCATTTTGTGGCCCTCTGTAAATATTATCTTCTGTTTAACAAGACCTTCCTTTTTTATTTATATGAAATCCTTCTAGATTAAAAAGTTTGTTCAACCAATTTAGATAGAAGATACACAAAAATGTCTTTCATGGTAATTGCAATTTCTGTATGATGAAACAGGGCTATATAAAATAATACCAACTGACATTCTGATTTCCTATAAAATGAGAAAAAAATGTACCTTAGATATGTATACCAGTGCAGCTGAAAAGGGAAGTATTTCTGTGGAAGAACAGCAAGAAATTCACTGAAACAGGAGTTTGCAAAATATCAGTGACAGATATGAAAACAAAACCACATCTTCACAGCTGATCATTTTGTGGGATGAAATTGCTAAATGAAACAGATGTCTTTCCATTTCTCAGCTTGGCTGACATGAATCACAGATGCCCATTAGCCAAAATAACTATAGGAAACACTTTATACTAAAAGTAGCAGAGAAATATTTCACAGAACATTTTTTCAGTACTTGAGTAAAATGAAAAAACTCTGCAGCGCTGATTGACACACTACTCATGCATTTCAGAGCTGGGTAATGATTCACTGTAGAGGGCTGTGAAGCACATTGGGCAGTCTATAGTCACCTTGATTCCTCTAGTAACATCTGGATTGAATTAAGAGCTAAAAAAACAAAATGAGAGGTATTCTCTTTCCTTGTTCATATATACTCTGCATTTTCACTCCTTGAGTTATGTCTGGAAGACTTGCTCATTTTATCTATAGCTTGTGTTTCCTGATCACCCTAAAACACCTTCAGAAAAGTTATTCTGAATTTGAAGTTTTTCTACAAGAACTCTGGAATCTTATGTATATACATATAATTTAAATTAGACTACCAAAGGCATTATTGCCATTTTTTTAGGCAACACACTGTTATAGCTTAAAGTGTTCTTCTAAACTATGAAGGTTGGTATTCTTTTTAAACATGTTATTGTGAAGTGCAGCTCTCAGCTCCCTAGAAGTCTTTAGACGGATGTCTCAAAGTCTTATACTCAGCTCACTTTCCAGACTTTTGGCTAATATATGTGTGGGGAAAAACAAACAAACAAACAGACAAAAAATCCCCAACAATCCACACTAACCAAAAAACCCTCACAAGTATAAATTTTGAATTTGGCAGAGGTAATAGGTTAATGATTTTGTGGGCATAAAAATAACTTCCAGATCACCTTACTAAGATTTACACATAGCTACAGGAGACGCAACAGAAAATCATCAACAATGATAGTACCTTACATATTAGACAAATAAGTATGTTAAAATATCTTTACATGCTGAATTGAATCTAAATATAATGGTTTAAAAGCTTCATATTTTTTAGTTCAGAGATTTTCTTAGTTTTCTGATTTAGTTCTCCTCACTACTCTGTTCAGGCTTGTAGTGCCAGGCAACATTTTAGGGCACCAGAAGATGATTATTGGGATTGCTAAATTATTTTACAAGTTCCTGGCATGGTTTTGCTAAACATCCATGCGTCATTTGTACATTAAATTTGTCCAAACACTCTTGCTGGGAACTGTTTGCATGGAGTTATGCTATTCTGGAGATAATTTATTAGAATGGATTTTGCCAGACTGCTGACTGGTTTCTGAGTCAAAGAACAGACATTGCAGCATCAATACAATATTGTCAGCTTTTGTGAGGATTTACCAGACCTGGCTTTGGAAAGCATCTGGGAAAACTGCAATGTGTGGGATTTAAAGATCCCTCTCAAACAGGACCTTATTTTATATTTCTGTCACATATCTAAGGAAGAGCAGCCTCTTATCATGCTCTTCATCACTCTTGCTGTGAAAATATTTCGTAGAGTGGTCATGGACCAGCAGTGAGTTCCTAGGACCAAAATGTTTTTGAAGATGAAATTACATTCTAGGAAGACATGGAGAAGAAAACACCTGTGGACTACTTACACTAAATGACATTTTAAGATGGAACACAGCCTGGAAGATACTGTCGAGTCCCATAAAAAGGGTGAAAGGGTTAATTGGAGGTGTGAAAGGTCACAATTTTTGTGGGCCATCAAGGGAGGAGCATGAGGAATTAAAGTTCACTTTGAAAATTCATTCCCCAAAAGAGGCATGAGAATGGCTTGAAACCTTCAGTTTGAAGTCATCAAGAGAAAAAGAAGCAAAATAAAGAAAAACATTTATTTGCAAAAGATTTTTCTTAACATCTGCCTTCCTACTCTTTATGTTTGGTGGAGTTTCCTATTTTTGTATTTATTGTAGAATGAAAAGAAGCAGTAAGAAAACACTCACTTTGTAAAGTAAACATACATCTGTGTAGTGTAAGCAAAGTTTAATAGGTTTAAATACTTTTATGTAGAAAATCAAAGTTCAGAACATGATAGTATTCAAATTTCTACCATGAAGGGTTTGATCCAAGATTCCTGGTGAGTTCTGTCTGTTCCATATATTTCAAGTCTGTGGGAAATAGTCAGTGTTTGAAAATTTTTCCCCACATAGAAGTTTACTGTTTGACTTTGGCTTATCCTACCCGTCCACTCTGTATATTTGTTCTCAGCACAAAAGACAAGGAAGGACACATTCAAAACCATAATAGTTGAATATTTTTACTTCTAATACTTAAAATGGATGCTATGGAAGACAATACGAAGGGATCTTAGATGAAAAAGAGAAATATAATCATGGCTGAATAGCAAAGGGGAGATTTAAACTTGTGTATAAACTAAATAACTTGCTGCTTGTATAACATTTTTTCATGATCTGAAATGTAAGCTTAAATTAACAAAAGCTCTCCACAAGACTGAATATAATCTTACTGCAGATCTAATCGATGTTGTTATTATGTGTTCAAATAACTATTTTTAGAAATAAAAAATCCACTAGTTGTGTCTTCAGCTTTTTGGAATATTCTGATATTTCTTGGGTGTGATTTAAAAAAAAAAATATATTTGCACTTCGTTTTTGTAATAAGAGCTTCTACCTGATTTGATCCTTCTGCTGAACTCAAAAATAAGTTTACAAAAAGAATATATTTCATGGTGAAAATAAATCTGAGTGCTAGATTCTTTCAGTTAATTAAGAAATCAATGAGATTGGAAGGACCTTTCCAAAAAGGTGAGAGAGAAATTATGCTAACTGTATCCAAAAGATCAAATGAGCTATCATCCACGCTACTGTACTGAACAACAAAAGATAATTGAATAATTTTTTGTATAAAGGCAGTCAGGGTGGCAAGTTATATATGTGAATTCAAGCTTTGTATGACTTATAAAATGGGTGTTAAATCAATATTGAATGCTTAATAAATGTGGGTTTTTTCCTTTAGGCTATTTACATTAGTTGATGAAGTGAAAATGATAATGACTTAAAATGAAATGTTCCCCAATCTAGGAGAACTATAAATAATGTGAAATGAAATTTTAAAAAATAACTATTTCATAAAACCAGTGGTTCTGTTTCCCTTAATTGTCTTGTATTTAGCCATGTCCTTTATCTGCTTAGTGAATTTACAACTAGCACAGCAGTTGTGAATTTTTAACAGGATCTTTTCAAGGAAAGAAAAGGTCAATATTAACATAAAAATCTTCTTTAAGAACTGTGATGCAAAGGTTTCTTAGCAGAGAACAGGTGTTGCTGCAGAAGCAAAAACTACCAGAACAGTCAAGTTAAAAGATTCTTGGACCTAAGTTAGGAAACACTGGATGTCAGTCAGTGGTGAATGAAAATTACTTTCTTAATGGTATTAACCACATTTTTTGCATACAGAATAATGTAAGATATAATAATGGTTTCTAAAAACCTCCATATTTTTCATTGCTTCTAAACAAAATGCTCTATTCTTCCATTTCAGCTTCATTCTGACCAGGATAAGGGAGATGGATCCCTCAAATACATTTTGTCAGGAGATGGGGCTGGTACTCTTTTTATAATTGATGAGAAAACAGGAGACATTCATGCAACTCGGAGAATTGACAGGGAAGAGAAAGCCTTTTACACCTTGCGTGCCCAAGCTATCAACAGAAGAACTCTGAGGCCGGTGGAACCTGAATCTGAGTTTGTCATCAAGATCCATGACATCAATGACAATGAACCAACATTTCCAGAAGAAATTTACACTGCTAGTGTTCCTGAAATGTCAGTAGTAGGTGAGTTCTCTATACTGAGGCACAAATGCCTGTTCTCCATTACTTGACAAATTATTTCCCCATCCTCTCAAAAGTCTGTTATGTGCAGAATTCTACCTGATGAGTTAAGTAATTTTCATTTTGACTTGTTTGTTCAAATATTGAAATTGCATCCAGAAGCAGATTTTTATGATCTGAGATCTATTTCTACTTGGAATATCCAAATTATTAGCTTTACAGTTCTTTGGAACGTAAATATTAATAGATAGTAGGTAATGGTGAATCATCCTCCTCCTTAAGAACTGTTAGAATAAGATGACTAAATTAGCCTGTTGAAAGCTCAATGAATATTTTTCTTTCATTTTCACTGGAAGTTCCCAGTGGTGATAAGCACTGAACGGAGAGCTGTCTCCGCTCTCTCTGTGGCTGAGGAAAATTATATATTGACTCATGTGATGTTGATGCACTGTCTGAAGGTAGACACCCTCTTTATTTTCTTTTCTTTCACTTTTTTACTGTATAGACAAATCCTCTTGTACTTTCACATCCTCCCTTAACTCCATCCATTAATGACACCTTCAAGAATATTAAACAGCTGCTTGAGTTAATCTTTCTTCTGTTTGCAGTGTATTTTCAGTTCCTATCTTAACTACAAAGTTGTGGCCTCGATCATGCCAGCTGGTGAATTTTATAAACAATAACATTTTGGAATATGAGCTATTATTGATATTAGTGCATATAATTCTTTAGGAATAATTTTGAAAAACTTAAAAATGTATTAAGTTTCTTTTTAAAATTGATATTAATTTATTTGTTGTATGACTGTAACTACTATAATGTTAAATTCTAAAAATTCAGAAAACAATAAATTCAATATAACTTTTGGCTATTATTAGCATTTTAATTACTTCCACTGCCTGAATAGATCAAACAGGTGTTTTAGATGACTAAATTAGCCTATTGAGATGATTAGTTTTTGAGATGTTTTATATATCCAGATATCGAAGATTTAGTACTTACTTTCCTGGGTCTTAGAAAATGCTAAAAGAGCAAGAAAATACATAACTATTGAAAGAAAATGGCCTCAGCAAATCTGTGCAGCAATGTATGGAACCATAATACTAATAGTTTTTTATTCTTAATATTTCAATCTGCTTTCAGTTTGTGGTTGAATAATTTTTAAAAGTTCCAGTATTCAGCAAGTGGTTTTTATTAGAGAGGAAAATAAATTTTAAAAAAGAAAGATAAAGAAACCTGACAGATGATTGTGTAGGCCTGTACTGCATTCTCATCAAATCAGTCCACGTAAAGAGGAGAATTGAAAAGTCTTCCACATTTACTGTTCCAAAATCTAACAAAATGTAATATCAATTTACTAATGAACTGATCAGTTCTAAATTTCCATAAACATATACAGCTTTAAGCAGAACATTTTGAAAGTGCATCCTGAAAGAACATTGCTGCATTTTCTAGAGAAGCATACTGCAAGATTACAATAGGGTTGAAAAAGTATGTCTTAGAGTTTCCACTTTATTTCTCATGTTCTTTCTATAAATTCCAGAATGCGTTGTTTAAAATGAGATTGGAAAGATTTAAGAAAGTTACTCAGCGTTTTCATTAAATGTTATGCAATTATATAATATTGTTATAATCTTTTGATTCCTAATTTTATCAGTCTCAATTCCATAAATATCATCTTTCTCTTTAAGTGTTCTCAAACATTCATGGCATCATTTCAATGTTTCTAAAGTATTCAGATTGCAAGATTCCAGTGTGTCTGTACATCTGTACATAGATCACAAAATTTTGAAACTGCAAAATTTCAGCATTGTAACAACAACCAAAAAGACATAAGATGATCAGAAAAATGCATAGAAAAACAAAGAGGAACAAGAAAGCACTTGGGTGCACTTAGTGTGTTAACCTTTTATCTTGCATAAATAGCTGTGCTGAAGCAAACGGACTTTATTCTGTCCAAAAAAATTGAAATAATTTAGAGAATTATAACTCAGTTCAAATCTATCTTGTTCCTGGATTTCATAAATGTGGCCATTCAGCTGCTAGAGTGACTGACTGGCTACCTGATAGGTAGAATTTTCTTTTAGCTTTATTACTTTTAGCTTTATGGTTGATCCCTAGAGGTATATGTTCTTCTGTGGTCCATGAGAGAATGATGTGATTTTATAAAGTATTCATCAAAGTTGATTCATTTCTTCATAACACTAATTTAATTCTCCAATTTAAAAAAATCTACTCAGTAATCTCAAAACTAAAGGCTGAATGCAGAAAGGGAGGAATCTTCTAAAAGAATAAGCTCCTTAAAACTTTTGAGAAAAATTGAATTAATTAGAAATTGTGAAGTCATTATGTTAAAATTCTTCACATATTTGTACATTAGTAATATACTATCACATCATTAATTACAAAATATTTTTAAATTAGTATTTTTTCTGACATCATACAATTCAAGCATTTTTAGTACAGCAACTTACATGAGAAATTTATGAAAGAAGAAACAATTATATTTGTTATGACAATTGCGCTTCCCCACCCAAAGGAAAATAGGAAGAAATTCCTATATTTCCCTGTTTTTCTCTCTCCAGATTATTTTTATTTAGTTATAGTATTTTGAGCATCCCATTACTTGCCCAGTACTGTTGGCTATGGGCTAAAAAAGTGTCAGGCTTGATATAAGGAATGCAGATAGAAATTGCAGTCTTGGACGTAATTGCACTGTTGCATTGAATGTGTCCTGTAGTACCCACTTCTGTGAGAATGTAGAAACATTTAGTCTTTCTATAAGTGTCTGGAAACATTAAGCAGAGTTTAGAATATAAGTATTTTCTCAGTGATAGGTACCAGAAAGAGAAATTACAAAGCAAAATTACTATGGCCCTTACCTGAGTAGATATGAATTATATGGTTCTATAAAAAGTGTGATACTATCAGGACTGTAATATTTTCATTATCTAATTCAGCATAGTCAACATAGTATGGCACTGTGCTATACACTGGGAGTCTGAGAAAGAGGGTTATTACTGGAACCACACCTTGCCTTTCCTGGGTCAGACCTGTCAAGCCGACAGAACACCATGTGAAGGATTCCCTATCCTCACTGTTCCACTTAGCTGACTGCAGTGACTTAAGGGATAGGGAGAATGGTGACAAGTTCCTGCCCAGTCCTGTAAGTGCATCTGTTCTATGACTACCTCGCTGTCGCAGGTGCCCTTGCATAACAGCCAGGGGAGGTGCTGATCTTGCCTCTCTGCTGATTTGCAATTGGGCACACAAAAATGGAATGAAACTGTCTCAAGGGAAGCTCAGACTGGACGTTAGGAAAAGGTTCTTCATTGAGAGATTGATCAGTCACTGGAACAGGCTCCCCAGGAAAGTGTCAGAGTGTCTTGAATGCTTCTCTTGGTCATACGGTTTAGTTTTAGGTAGTCCTGTGAGAAGCAGGAATTGGACTTGATGATCCATATGGGTCCTTTCCAATTCAGTATATTATGTGATTCTATGATAGAATTATCCACTAAAAATACATCATTATTTTTATAGAATGACTTGCACTCCTGCTACTATTGGTACATCCGAGTTTGATAGTTTACTATCAATCAGGTACGAAGGCTGGGCCACTAGAAAGACACACAAACATACCCAAACAGTGTTCTTTTAAATTTCAGTTTATTCAAACTAACTTCATAGAGAAAGATCCTTTTATTTATAAGTAGGATTGGTCAGTGGCAAAAGTAAAATGGGGTGAAAAGCAAAATAAATGACATGTCACTTTCACAATCAAAGGTGAAAGAGGACCTTCTGCAGATAGATGGTAACAGAGATGACATGTCATGACTCTTATTGGAGGACACAACACCGGAACAATTCTCTTTGTTCATTGTTTCCAATTCCTGTAGATGTTGTCATCATTTTTTATATGTATTTGCAGCACACAAGTGATGCTTTATAGATAATAAATATTTGTTCTTTTTTTTCTTTGTTATACTTTAAATCCATATCAGTCTTAATTATGACTAATAACTTACAACTTGTATCTGTGCTTTTTATTTATGTTATTCTGTGACTGCGTTCTCAAAACCTCTGCTATCACCTGGTGAACGCATTCTCAGTCCTGGTACTGAATATCAGTGTTTCAAATGGGCTTAATCTTATCTCTAAGAAGTGTCAAAAAACCAAAAAGTCAACAATTCTGTATTTTTGCTACTGTGTTGTCTATTTCTACACATCTCTACTGGAGCCACAATGGTTAGGTGTTCATACAAACCCTGTATGTGCTTATCTGAATACCAGAAAGAAGACAAACATGGTATCACATAATACAAAAAAAAAGAATGAAATGCTTATGTAGCAAAATTTGAAAGTGATTGAAATGTGTGCACCCTTGGAGTACAGGGTTTGCTCCATCCTGAAGTGCCCTGTACTAGAAGGAACTATAAGATGATCAGGAGGTCAGAAAAGCACTATTAAGTCTTTATCCACTCCATCTGCCTCCATCTTTAAGGTAGCAAATCATGATGTAGCCATACACCAGCCTCTTTCGGACCACAAACAGCAGTTTTGATTTCTTCCTCAGGCTGTGGTACCAGATGGGTACCTGAGAATATGGCTATTTCTATTATCAAATGGAGTGTCTTGACAAAGGCCCATAAATTCTTTGTTGTCTTGTTCATCATTCTTCTGTTGCTCATTAAACATAGAAAAGGCAGAGATAAATGGGCCAACTTCAGGATCTTGCAGCTGGATCGATATCCTAGAAGACAACTTATTCTCCTGAAGCCTTTGTACTGATTACTGGGTTTTCATCTTCTTTCACGCTTTCCTTTCCTTACTTTCAGAGTTTGTGACCCAGAATATTGTTACGGTTGTGATGACAGTCTTCTGCTCTGTCCATCGTATTTTTCACCTATCTCTTTCTGCTCATTTGGAGATTTCTTTTCAGAACTGCAGATAGTCTATTTTCCTCTAGATGGATTTTCCTGTGGATTTTGCCTATTAGTGTATTTTAGAAAAGTTCCCAGAACTTTCTATTTGGATGTCTTTTTATATATTTATATATTTTCACAGCCTATATATTCTCTAATCATTCCTTATCCTTATTGCATCTTGTAAGTTTTCTGTTTCTAAATTATCAGTATATGCTTCAGAAGATGTAAACTCCTTCTGGGTTTGCATCTGATGTACAGGGTGCCCTGTTGGCCTGTCATTACCTCTTTACATGCTTTTTCTTTGGACAGCAGTTAGATCTGCTTAATTTTCTACCTTGGCTTCTTATATACTCCCTTGTTAGTGCTGTTCACCAGTTCCCAATGCTTAGTCCTTTCTGCCATAAAATTCATCTGACAACACTTCCTTCTGGTTTCCTATTAACAAAGATATTTTAAAGTCTTTTTTTCATATGAAGTTCTCTCAGCAAACCCTTTTGCATCTTCAGACTTACGACATTTCAAAAACCCAAATTATTATATTTTTAGATTTTTTACAAAGTTTGATTTCACTCCTGCCGTAAGGAGATGGGACAAAAAGTTAAAAAAAAAAAATAAAATGAAGCAAAAAAACCCCAAGATAAAACATTATTTTTCCTTTAAAAGGGCATCTTAACAGAGTTGAAATTTCCCGCTGCTGTGCTTGTTTACAATTTACTGTTTTCTAAGTTACAGGAGTACCATGCAGTCAAAGATCTTTCTGACATTGAGTTCTTTGAAAATGCAGCCCTTTTCAGTTCTTTTCTGTATTCTGCAGCTTGAAATAGATTATTTCAAGGGAAAACATGTGTCATTATTTCCAGGGAAAATAGGTGTCATTATTTCCTGTCTTTTCCACTAGAAAGAGCAGAAAATTTCTATTAATTTGTCTTGTTATTTGTATGGATAATTTTAGAATCCAGCTCTACAGTGGATATTTTGTGTATTCCTTTTCCTAGAGAATTCTCTCCAGTGATTTTTATCTAATATGTATGCATCACAAAACAAATTGTGAGGTCAAAGTCAGTAATACTTGTATTTTGTTTGAAGATGCTTGCAGCAAACATCAGCAAGGGCCAAATATATTAGTTACTGCTATAGTCCTAGACCCTAGGGAGAGTCAAACACTATAATTAAAGTTATTTTAAAGTATGCCTTCTGAGAACTACAGTAATCTGACAAAAGACTGTTTGGTTTTGGGCCAGGTTTACCACTGTAGAATTCTAGTTCATGGTATAGTAAAATTGGTGATTATGCAAGGAGAAAATAACAGAATTCACCAGTGTGTTATTAATAACATAGATGGTTCCATATTCATAGATCCATGGAATGGTTTGAGTTGGAAGGGACCTTAAAGATCTTCTAGTTCCAACACCCGGTAGACCAGGTTGCTCAAAGCCCCATCCAGCCAGGCCTTGAACACTGCCAAGGATGAGACATCCAGAGCTTCTCTGGGCAGCCTGTTTCAGTGTCTCACCACCCTCACAGTAAAGAATTTCTTCTTTATATCTAGGCTAAACCTGGTCTTTTCCAGTTTGAAGCCATTCCCACTTGTCCTATCACTACATGCCCTTGTAAAATGTCCATCTTCATCTCTCCAGTATGTTATCACTGTCTCCTTTATGCACTCCTATAGAGTTCAGATCAGGCTTTAAATTCTGAAGGTCAAAGACCAACTTCATCAGAAGTAACCTGTGACTATGTAAAAGAGCAAGTCCTAGACCCAGTGATGATCACTAAGTGATCCCTATACTGTAGCTTTTAAGCCCTGGCACAACTGATCATCTTCAATGCCTTTGGATTTCTGGTCCAGGTTTCAGACCAGAGCAAACAATATATTTCTTTTATTGAGCATGAGTGGTCTTCAGTGTACTGAAGCAAAGCAAAACCAGCTGGTGATTTGACAGCTGATGTGCACAATGTAACTGATACACTGATACTCCTGTTCGCTTCTTGACATGGCTTCTGTCAGGATTTTAATAGGAATTGCTGATCCCCCTGCGGAAGCCTAGAGAACACATCTCTTCTCCTCTCATAGCAAGGGCCAAGATCAAAGGGGAGTTCAGCATCCTGAACGGCACTCGGAAGTGTAGTGGTGCCCTGGCACTTCTCCTGCCAGGTACCTGACCCATAAAGGCCAAAGAGCTGAAGTAACATTAAAAAGTAAAGTTCATACTTACTGCTTTTGGGTAACAGAGTGTACATTGTCCTGACCATAACCCACCAATTGCACTGTGTGATAGTGATGAAATTAAGGAGCACATGTCTTTTCCCACAGACGTTAAAGGGAATAGGTGCAAATCTACAGTTTTCAGAAGTGTCTGATAGATTTTTTGGGGTGGATATATGCAGTTACGCTCATTGCAGCTGGAGAGAAGCACAGATTATAAAAATTGCTTTTTTTCATGTGCATGTGTACTGAAATAGTATTAATTAATGTATGTTCATTATGACACTCAAGGCAGCAGTAACTGTTAGACACATATTATTACATTTAAAATGGAATTATTTTAATATATTTTAAAGTTATTAAACATGTTCTTCAATTTCCTTCCAAATTATTCTTCAAAGTCGATTCTCATTTTTTTAAACTAAAATGAAAAAAAAGTCTCATACAATTGACCTATTAATAGATATGTCTAGTTTGCACAAACAAAGAAAATGTGAAAACTAGAAAAAAGAAATTATTCAGTCACATGTAATAGAGACAAAGTATTTCCTTTCATGAATTTGCTATGTAGAAGTCTCTGATTAACACATCCTGCTGTTGTGACAGATGCCTTGATTATGACTGTTCTCTGTTTTCATGGATATGAAATGGAGGAGTTGTAAACTTTACTTGTATAATTCCATGTTGGTCAGTGATAAGTGGCTTGGGGATTCTTTGCCTTTTTTTTAAACTTGCAGCACTTCAGTTACTGAACATGATTTGTCTTATCCTTCTTTTACACAACTCCACTATCTCAGAGAAAACGTTCTTTAGGAACAGGTATACATTCTAGCACTGCAGTTTGCCATATAGTAGAATGCTCCTAAGGTGCTTTTCAGAATCAAGACAACACTCCTCAGAACTTAAATATATTCAACAAAAAGGCCTATTCACCTTTAAACAGATATAGACATGTATCTACAAATGGAGATTGGTGTGGCTGAAGACGTGAGACATTTATGAATCATAAAGAGACAAAGCTTTAAAACAGCTCTATCATCCCTACATTCTTTTTTTTTTTTAAATGTTCAGATTTTCAGGTTTAGCCATGTTCCAGATGGTCACTAAAGAAATCTTTAATACAATAGAAAGTTATTTTAACTTATTTTCTTTGTACTTGTGTGGCAATTTTTATCTTTTAAAATTTTATTTTGTGTTTGGGGCTTTTCTCTGTTAAGTCCATGATTCATTCCATTTTAATATGGAATAATATAACCAGGAATATACCTGTTTTGCCTTCTTTATGAGATGCCAGTACTTTTAGGGACTCACTGAAACAAGTATTTCTATTCTCTAGCAGTTGAAAACTGAACATTTCTGAGAACTCATCTCTGTTTCAACAGTTAGGCACATGCTCATTCCCTTGATATTGGTGCTATGATTGAACAATTTACTTGTAAAAAGCATATTTGTCATCATGTCATGAAATCCCAAATAAATGGAGGAATAGCATTTACTCCTCCTTGTTTTTCTATGCATGTTAGAATAAATACGTAGTATAGAAAGACAATGAGAGGGAATAAATAGTTGTGCCAAGGGCCTTGGATTTACACGTGCTTTATTTCATATTTGGCAATATTTGGTGGGGAAAACAATTTTGAAAGAATTGGGATAGAAGGAGGAACAAGTTTTAAAGTCTTCTGATCCTCAGATTAGACCATGGCTAGCCAGTCATTTTTTTTCCTTTTTTTTTCCCAATTCTTTCCTATATATTTAAAATACTATCTGCACTTTATGGATGCACAGTAGGGGAGATTATTGTTCATACTTTATTTCTCTGATGGAAGAGTTGAACATGGTGTAGAAAATACTTTGATTGAGGAAAAACTGTCAGTGGTAATTGCAAACATTTCGTCTTTTGAAGAACTGGTATATTCTACTAAAATTTAGAGGAGGTCTTCAAGGTTAGGAAATTTTCTGTAACCTAAATAATCAGCAGATTTCAAAGTTCATATGAAAATTTTTCTTCTGGTAGTATCTATCTATAGTAACACTTAGAAAGCAGGGAGAACTGATGACTTGTTTTCACAACTTCCACTGACCTGTTTAGTCATCTTTTTCTGTCATGTTCCTGTGTGTGTAGTTTCATATCATCCTGATATTATTGAACAAAGCAAAAGAAAAGAAAAAAAAACAAACCACAAAACACCCCAAACCCATTCTAGGCAATGGAAAGCAGATATTTATTGCAATAAAAAAAAATTCTTCTGAAAAGAGGATGTGAATACACAAAATTATTGTAACTAGGTAAGGATAAGAATTCAGGTCAGACATAGCTATTGTTTACATTTGCTAATTAAATCTCAATCACATGTGTGGGATTAGGGAAGTTTAGTTTCAATTATGTAGAAGGAGACCCAAAATAGGGAAGAATGTACCTGATGTTGACTATAAGATGACAAATATATTTGGAAAATCCAATCGATATTAGCTGGAATTTTCTTTGGTATCTGTTGGAATGGAAATTGATGCTCTGAGATCTCCACATAGTGTCATGTGAAACTAAGTTGGCTTTGGATGTTTCAGGTACTTCTGTGGTCCAGGTTACAGCTACTGATGCCGATGACCCTTCATATGGAAACAGTGCCAGGATAATTTACAGCATACTTCAAGGGCAGCCGTATTTCTCTGTGGAACCAGAAACAGGTCATGAAAATTTTCATTATTTTCATTTACCAAAAACCTTAAAATTTTCTTTCATCTAAAAGACCTTAGATCACCTAAAAATTCTAATTTTAAAACCTAACTGAAGTGAAAGAACATTTTCTGCTTTTTACTCAGAATTTATAATTTTTATAATACATATAAAAACTCAAGAGTTATTACAGCTGAAATTATGAAGTATAAGTAATTTTACAGCGGTACTATTTATAGATTAAGATCTAAATAACAACATTTCTGATAAAGACTAGAATAAAGGTTTGCTCTTAGAAAATATTGTTCTTTTTTTCCTAGTGATTCTACTTGGATCTAGGTGATCTTTCTCCTAAACCTTGTGCATAAATACGTTGAATAATTTTTAGCATGAGACTGGAAAGGGACCTGTGATGTAAAACTAAGTATTCAACCAAGACAAAGCCTGTACTAAAGACTACTATAATTAGAAGAAGACTACGATAAAATTTATGGACAGATATTTGTATCTTGAAACATTAAATGAATATTTTAGAAATCTATTTCAAGACTAATACAAAAAAAGATGCAGCAGGTTGCTACACATAAACAACAAATACCTTATTAGTGATTTTATTTTTCAATTTATTTCTTTAGGCATCATCAGAACTGCATTGCCGAACATGAATAGAGAAAACAGGGAGCAGTACCAAGTAGTTATCCAGGCAAAGGACATGGGAGGCCAGATGGGTGGATTATCAGGGACCACCACCGTGAACATCACACTGACTGATGTCAACGACAATCCACCTCGCTTCCCCCAGAGTAAGCTGCATTTAATAGTTGACTTGTGCTGTAAGAGTTAAGCAGTCACCATCTGGTTTAATTTAGAGTAAATCTAGATTATGGGGCACACATAAACAAAAGGCTTATGTGCCGATTATTATTATTAAAGCAGTATATTAAATGTTACAGCATTCGTTTGTTAGAAAACAGTTACATGATCAACTATACCTGCAGTAAATGTGAAATACCTTCCAGTAATATGGGCAGCAATAGTAGGTGGACTCATAAGAGCATTAGAGCAATTTTTTTTTTCTTTCCTTACCTATTGCTTAAATCCTTAGAGCCTACATGCTCTCCCACTGGAGAATAAAACATGTTGTAATTCTCAATACGCAGAAATGTTTGAATTGAAGTATCTGCTTAAATATTTAATCATGAAGAACGTGGAAAAGAAATTACTTGAAGGGAATCAGACTTGTACTTTTTCAGCTATAGAGCTATAAGACATCATAGAAAATTTCCCAAATTAAAGTAAATGACATTTAACTTTTTTAGGGTTTTTTACAACTTTAGTGAAGGTTTTTATAATGCTTTTTGCCTTTTACAAGGCTGTCAAGACTTTGTATCCTCAAACTAAAATGTAAAAATGTTCTTGGTCTCTCTCTAACATGGAAATACTGAACTATGTAACATCAAACTTGTAACAGTTAAGCATTTTAAATACATTCGAAGCCTTTTGCATAAATTGAAGTTGCAATATTTGCAGGATGATTTAGACTTACTTAATATGTAAAGGATTTAGAGTATCCTCACCACATATTTTATATACTCTATAATTCTACTCAATCCAGTAGTTACTAATGCACTCTTCTGGATCAAAATAACAGAATCAGGTTCAAATTATGCTCTTTATGGCACAACTGGAGTATGTAATTTTGTTCAATTTAATATTTCAATTAATATATATGTGTTTAGCTAAGATGTTTCTCAGCATGTCATTTCATATACACACTTGGAATTAAAAAATCACGCACCATTGAGTAATTAGAATTTGTGCATTTCCACAAAGGTCCTGTTCTGAACAGAATTTATTGTTATTTTATAATTTTATTTTCTCTGTTTTCCCACAACTTTTTTATTTATTATTTTTATTGTTTCCATTTGTGTATAGAAGATTATGGTTTTTCCATTTGTGTGTAGGAGAGGAATGCTGTGTTACTCTTCTCTGGACATAGTGAAGAAGACTATTCAAAGAGGTGTCATGTTCAAAGACTAACAGAGAAAAAATTTAACAGTTAAGAAAGCATAAAAGATTCAAAAGTGCATATTTATGCTTTTCTTTTTATTTTTTTCTTGTCTCTTAAAGAATGTGTTAAATTAGAAGTCAGAATGATGGAATCAACTTTCTAGACCATTTTTACATGACTTACCTGGGAGCCCAACATAATATTTGAGTGAGAGGAGGATTTGATGTAGCATCTCTGAATTTTTCTTAAATGTCAGTTTAAATCAGATGTGTCATTTGCTTTAAGGAGACTTTCTTTTATTGTCATGGGCTTTTGCTGTTGTTGGTTTTTTTTTCCTCTCTACTTTGTCTCTGACAATTTCTTTGTTAGATACAAATGTATGTTTCATTGGAGGTGAAAACTAAAACATTTATAAAGATGACACATTTTACTAGATATATGAGAGTAAAAATAGCTATTGACTTTTTAAAAAATCTTTATATTTAATCTCAAAATGCAAATAGACATTATAATGATTCATGATTTTAACAGAGTTCAATGAGACTGCTGGAATTGAAACTGATTAAGTTAAACTATTCTTATTCTCTTCCATTAATAAAAAACCAGATGTATTAGGTTCATGAGACAATAATATTCATATCATATTTATAAATTACCAGGCTAAGTATTAGAATGCCCATTATGTTTCCACAGGACTCAGCATATTACAGCTATCTGTTTCAATAAAATGTTTAATAACAGCTTAAATGTCTCCCACAAGAAGCTCATATTAAAATTGAGGAAAATTCTACGTAATGTATTGTATCATACTTCTAAAAAAAAAAAATAGAATTTTTTTTTTTAATTCCTCCATTGTTTAGATTATGAAGCAAGGATTCTTCAGAATATTTTTCTTTTCTTAAAAATATACTAAAACCCACAGAGATAACAGTGGTGATGAGATTGAAAACTTTTTCAAGGTGCTATAGAAAGGTCTTCAAAGATCTCAGACACTGAATCTCAGTTTCAACTGTAATATTTCCAAGTGTTCTCAAAAGTAAGGAGATAGTGTTGATCAGACACAAACAGAAAATGTGATTTATGAACTTGGAAGCCTGATTCTGAATGAAACTCAGTCCACCTGATTTATGGCAGCCCATGTCTCCTGTGAGACTATAGCCTGTAGTACTTTATAATATTTACCTTTACATTATATGCCTATTCAAGAGTGAATGGGAAGAAGGGTAAACAGAAAAATAAGATTGCTTTTTCATTCTTTATGACTGACTGAAGTATTTGCAATCCCAAGTGTGTAGACTTTAATCTTCGAGCTGATTTCTGCTCTCCTTAGTATATGGAAAAGTATTCCTTTCCTTGATCCTCCCATTTCTTTTCCTGACAGACAAATGAAAGGACATAATTCGCTGGAGTAAATGCAAAGAATAAACTACTTTCCTTGAGAAGAGAGAAATAAGATTGACAGCAGAGTTTTGCAAGGATAATTCTACTTAGGTGTAGTTTGTATTCTGATACAGTGTCTAAAGCTGCACTGCATCCCATACTTAGTCAATGCATTAAATGTCTTTAGTGACAAAACCAATAAAATTAAATGTCTCATATTATGGTAGAGATTTCTATAAATGGATAGGGTAGATTAAAAATTACCTTTTAGATTATATGTTTCTGGTTATTTTTACTCTCTGTTTCCACTACCTTATCAGCAATTCATGATATGAGCTCTCACCACTTTGTAGACTAAATTAATGACTCGGGTATTGCACTGGGAGTCAAAGTGGGGTCCACAAGGCATAGCTTGCGGATGTAGTTTTAAGCACTGCAGAAAAAAAAAAAGTAGGGAACAGCTGACACCTCATAAAAATAATCATAGCATATAAATATTAATTGGGGAAAAAAAGCAGTCTTTCATCATAGTCTCCTATAGTACTGTTTAAGTACTAAACTGGTGCTAACTTTTTGTTTTTCCTTTTTTTTTTAACTGTTAGGTGATTACGGAGAGATTGTCTACTAGTGAAGCATACAGGTTTAGATATTAGAGAAAGGTCATGAAAATGTTAGAGAAAATGCAAGATGAAGTACTCAATTGAACATCAAAATGTGACTGAGCAAAAATAAACACATATAAATAGAATGTGGGGTGTACATGGCCATAAAGAATTCATTCTGCTGCTATATGTCAGTTTTATACTAAAAACTGCTTAAGTAGAAATATATGAAGAAATTAACTTTCAATATTTCAATATTTTTCATCCAACATTTAATTGTGACTAAATGTGAGTGCATTTATTTTTTAATTTTTGCTTTTTTTTTAGGTTTGTCAAATAATGATGTAATATAACAGAAAAAAATAACTCTGTAGAGGCAGAAAAAAATCTCAAATGATGCAATGAATAATAGGGTTTTTTATAGTGACTGTCACTCTGTAGCTTTTAATACACCAATAATCCTCAAATGACTCATGCTTTTTTGAAGATAGGATAAAGTCATGTTGCCCGTGACCTTCCCTGACATTGCCATTGCCAGTGACAGCCCTGCCATTGCTCTCTCCCCATGATTCTTCTTGATTGTACAAAACTGATGAATCTCTTAATGGACTTTTCTGTACTACTTATTTGTGGCAATGTATGTATGTGTTGCTTTTGGTAGCCTGCTCAACTTTATACTGTTGTGGTTGCTGCCCTTTACCACTTCCACTTTTATGATACTGTCAACTAAAGTATACTGCTAACTCATTTAACTTAAGTATTCTCTAAGTAGAACAGCAAATCTTGGAAAACTTAACTAGGGCCAGAGTAGAAAATGTTTTCCAATAGATATTTGATGGTTTCACTTTGATCTTTGGAATGACAACTGTAGATGCATTCATTTTAAAATATTTTTATGAGAATTCTTCATAGTGCATTACGTCCCCTACATGTTTTTCTAGTGTATGTTCCAACAGATGGGACCAAATATCTCAACTCTTATTTACAGTTTTCTCACTAAGGCTAGGACATAGAATGCTAAAATATGTGGTAAGATACTTATTTCAATTTACTGCAGCATGTCTGAATGATGACAGTCTTATTCCTATGTATTTTATCAGCTGTATGACACCACAATAAAGGGATATAACTGAGATAAGAAAAGTAGCACAAACCAAGAATTGCAATATTCATAAGCCTATTTAAGTATGAATTAACTGCTTTAACAAGTATAGGCACACTTTTTTTCGTAGATTTTTAAACAACCTCTCCCTGCATTAATGTGTTATTCAAATTTATTTAATATGGTATCTTACTATCTAATTTTGAAAGCTGAAATGTCAGTCTGCTGCATAGACTTGGCCAGCAAAACCAAGGAATTCTATTCTTGTTATTGCTTCCATGATAAAATACATATACAATAAATCTCAAAGATTGCCCTTAG
Source organism: Edolisoma coerulescens (assembly GCA_013397115.1). NCBI lineage: Eukaryota > Metazoa > Chordata > Aves > Passeriformes > Campephagidae > Edolisoma > Edolisoma coerulescens. The sequence goes on along the minus strand of VWZW01005329.1, from coordinate 253,901 downwards.
ATATTAAGGGCTAAAAAAGAAGAGTGAAACCTGGCAAGAACACAAAGCAGTCTTTCCAGATGATATTTAGGGAACAAAAGAAAAATGAGGACAAGAAAATTATAAGGAAAAGAAAGGCAAGAAGAATGCAGATATAGTTGATTGTTCTTTGAGATAGAATAAAGGTTATTCTCAATGCTACTGTTCTGTGACTGTTTTTTCTACAATTTTGTTTTCAGTCTTCTGTATCAAGCTTTCCTCTGCATAAGGAAAGTTCTCTGCCTCATATTTTGTCCATCCTCTCAGTATTAAATGGCAAGTTCTGTAGAACAAAAAATACACAAAATTATGTTATCAGCTATTGTGTCACACAGTGTTACTCCATGCATGTGTACCAGATTGTGGGGCTCCTTAATGGCTCATTGTCTCTTTGATAGGTACCATCCATCTCCGCATTCCTGAGTCCTCCCCAGTTGGGACAGCCATTGGCAGCGTTAAAGCCACAGATGCAGACACTGGAAAAAATGCAGAAGTAGAGTACAGAATTATAGATGGCGATGGGACTGATATGTTTGATATTGTGACACAGAAGGACACACAGGAAGGCATCATCACTGTGCGAAAGGTGTCTATTAACAGCATTCACTAAATGATTTTGATGTCAATGTTATGTCACAGACGTTCATTGCTTAGATCATGTAATAACAGTGCTAACTGCTTAGCATTTGCAAGCATCCCCTATCAGTGACTGAAAAGTACTACTTCCTATTAAGATGAACAGGAAATAAAAGGTGGTGGCCATATCTAAGATGCAGCATAGGTTTAAAGCATTGTTGTTAGCAAAGAATGAAAAAGTGGACCAGCCCAAATGTGTTAGCACTAATTATCTCTTTGATTTCAAATGTAGACTTCTTTAGTATTCATGTAACCTGTTTTCTTCACCAAGCAATCAGCAGTTCATGCACTACTGAGAGACAGATTTTCCTTCTCTGTGAGATTCTCATCTTCTTAGGTGAGATGAGATCTCTATGCCAGAACACAGACTTGAGTTGCAAGCTATATGGTTTTGTTCCTGTTTCCAACATATGAGAGGGTTACCACATGAGCAATGTGTATGTAATGATCATGTTCATGATGCTCCTGTTCCAGAGCTAGCTTTACTTCTGCCCTCTGTCTTGCCTTGTCAGAGCACTTTCAGATGCTTGTCTTCTAAGTCTAAGATCTCACAAGTAGAAATGCTACTCTCCTGCTCCTCAAAAATTTCCCTTCCAGAAGTCCCTTGGTCCTTGTCTTTGGGACTTTGAGATGTGCTTCTACAGAGTTCAGGCATTGTTTTTAACAGAAAGCACTGTTAATATCAGCTTTCCAAACAAATGTTCTTAAGCATAGGATAATGAAATAAAGTGATGTAAAACATAACTTCACATCTCTTGATAATGGCAACCAAGGAAGAGACAAGTTCTGCAAAGATTGTTCCTTTTTAATTTCTGTGTTTTATTGTTCATAGTCAGTGTAGTTGTTTACCTGGGAAAAAAATGAAAAAAACATTTTGAGATCTAATATTTTTCTTTTTCCTAGAAGTTTGTGAAGGCTTCTCTTGAGTTGCTCTTTTCTTGCTTGCTTCAGATTTTTCACACAGACTATTATATTAAATCAATAGCGTCCTGAAAAAAAAGTCTAGTAGCTGAATCAAGCATAAGAAATTTCCTAAATTATAATACAGCAGTTCCAAAAATGTCACCAATAAATACTAATGAACAAGTTCTTCTGATTTTGTCATTAACAGTCTGATAGAATTTGCATTTTTCATGATGCTTTTTCAGTGATGAATAAGTAGTTTATTCAATACCACAGACAACAGCACTAACAAGCAAGGAAGGAGATGAGAATGCTCAGTTCATTGATTTACTAAAATATTCCCTTTTCTTTTATTATTATTTATCCCCTTTGATTGTAATTTCTGTTTTCAGTGGTGAATAACTACAAATAGCTTGTGTTCCTTTACAGAGCCTGTAAGTTATTAAGTCTGAATTTATTATCTGCTGTAAAAGAACTTTTTCTATACAAATTTTTCTATACAATTTCTCACAGGCAAAATAATTGATTTTTCACAATTTCATTTATTTGGGCAATAGTTTTCTTTATTACTGTTGATGTGCTGGAATGCCTGTATAAGCCACAGGTTTCATATCCATGTTTTGCATTGTAGCTGGACGAGATGTCCAAATTGGATGCGAATGTTGTAGTTGCAAGTTTACATATTCATGGTGCACATTCTGCCAGATTAAACCAATTAGAATAAATCAGGACTAGCATGCCTTCTTTTCTTTTAGGATTGAAGCCAGCATCCCTTAGCAGCTGAATGATACACTTTACAGACACAGCAATAGTCTCAGATCTAGGTTAAATAAATTTCTCAATTGTATTCATAGAAGCTCTCCCATCTCTTCTGACTACTTTTTAAAAACAAGTCTGGGGCAGTGGGGAAACTCATTCTTTTGCTGGACTGCATCTTTCTGCTTTTGAATAGTGTATTTAAATATCTAACCTGTCACTTTGGCATCTTTTGTGAACATTAATTAGTGTTTAAAAGCAGCTAGGCAGAAAAAAGTAAGTCATCAACCACCCATTTTGATGAATGAAAACGACCAGTTCTATATCTCTCTGAGATTCTGTGGGATTTAATAAAGTCTTCTTTGTGTCAGAGAGATAGATTTTCAGCTTGCTCATTTCCTTAGAATCATTAATTAGGTAACACTTTTCATCTATGACAGCTAGAAAAATTTGAAGGAATAGAATTCTTTTCTATCCAAAATGATTTCTAATTATAACTGTGAACTCCTCCTCCTTCCATTTTAAAAGGGAACTACTGACAAAAATGTCAAATATATTTTCAAAAAAAACCCCTCTGATGTTGGATTCATTAAATTAAATGAAAGGAACAAGATTAAACCTTACTGTTTCTCTAGATATAGAGAGCTTTGACACACACACCTTCCTCAAAAGACACCTAAAACATTCCTGATATTTAAGGCCAGCTACATAGGCCTGACAATAAGAATACTCTGGTCACTTTTATTATCCAAGAGTTTCCAGTATTTCCTATGAAACACTAGTATTCAATACCTTGTTCTGGAATGTTTGTATTTCCAGTCAGTATCTCAAGCATTTTAATGATTATATGTTTGTTTCAAATCTTCATTCTTGTGAAAAAGCTGAACAATTCCCTGAATAATTGGTTAATTTGCACTGAAAACATTTTTTTCATTCATGCTGAGATAATTTAACTAATATCTAGGAAAAAATATTTCCTCTAAAAACAATGGTAATTTCTTATTAGACAAAGTGAATCCTGTGGTGGGGAACATATTAATTGTGTTGGTGTTCCCACAATGCAGGGCAGAGTCTGATAAGGCTTGAGCTCTCTTCAGTTTCCATTATGTATATAGGTGATATCTGGCAATATGTAAATATAGTTTAATAAAATTTATCCCAATTTTCATTTTTAGCCACTGGACTATGAGACAAGACGACTATATACTTTGAAAGTAGAAGCTGAAAATACCCATGTGGATCCACGTTTCTATTACCTTGGGCCTTTCAAAGACACAACTATTGTGAAAATCTCTGTAGAAGATGTAGATGAACCTCCTGTTTTCAGCAGGTCTTCTTACCTTTTTGAGGTGCATGAAGATATTGAGTTAGGGACAATAATAGGAACGGTAATGGCACGGGACCCTGATTCTGCCTCAAGTCCAATAAGGTAATACTTCAGTGTCTGTAAACACATTATTTGCTAAAGAAATTAAGATAAATAGTAATACAACACAAATTTCACATAGAGGTTTTTTCTATTATTTATTAGTGTCCCAGAGATAGACAGAATTGAGAATGGTGCTGTTTGTAAAGTTCCAGACATGACTGGCAACAGCAATTTACTTGCACACAAGAGACATGCAAAATGTTTTCCAGTGCTTCAATTCATAGAAAACTTGATTTCAAGTAGGCCCTTCAGGATTGCTTCTTGCTTCACACTGTGAAAAACTTTTAGAGTGATGATGAAATAAATTCTAGTCTTCAATAAAACTTAATATCATGTATGAAGTAAAGTAAAATGCTTATCATATAAGCCAAGTAGTACTATCAGAAGTTTTCATCAGCTGTTCTAATTTCCTTTTTATTTTTTTTGGTATTCATTTTGGTGTTGACTTTTTTGTTGGGGTTTTATTTGTCTGTCTTACATATTTACTGCGACTGTGTGTGGTGGAGTGAGCAAACAGCAGCCACCAAAACCATACAGATATTATTTTCATATAACAGCATTTTTTTATTTGGCTCAGTTTAGTTAAGTACTGTAAGTGAAACCACTTGCACTTGATGAACAGTTTAGATCACTCATAAATTTTCATGGAAACATAAACATTTGTTTTTATTGTACTGTACAAGTGTACTATATACCTTTTTAAAAAATTCGGCCCAATTCTGACACATATTCTGATAAACATTCTGTATTTCATAAAATCCTACATTTAATTCCACAGCAAAGGTTCAATTCTAATTTGAAGGCAATGTTAAGTATTAGCAAAAAAAAAACGAGGAAAGAGCAATTTTCTGATACTAGTTTGACATCACCATATCATGTTGGTCGACATCTTGCCTGCAGAAGTATAGCAACTATTAAAGCATAGAAGATCCTTCAACATCTGTGCATGAAAGTGAAAGTTCTGCTTGTGAACTTATTTTTATACAGGTTTTTTTAACTTGATTTCTAGTGAATTAATATATCCTAAATAGTAGAAGCTGAGCTTATACCAATACATTTGAAGAGCTTGTAAATTAGCTGTCAGTCTCAGTCTGAAGAAACATTATATCAAAGACCATTTTCCTTTCAGGATTAAAATAATCCTTTAATTAATATCTTTATATTAATATTTGAAATTCTGATTTTTTAAAATAATTCTCATATATTCTTTTAAAAGCTCCAATTATCAAATATTACACTATTGTATCATATTTTTAAAATTAAAATTTTAATTCCTTATTCTATGGAGCAAACCTTCAGAATTTTCAGAAGTGTTTACAGAAACTAAATATATGTCTTTTCAAAACTAACCTTTGTCCTGTAGAACATAAAACCTATACTAACTTGTGAAACATATGTTTTCTTTGACTTTCTATAATTTTGACAATACTTTTTTTTTCTTTATTATATTTAGGTTTTCTCTGGATCGACACACTGACCTTGACAGGATATTTAACATTCATTCTGGAAACGGGTCCATCTATACTTCTAAGCCACTTGACCGTGAGATATCACAATGGCACAATCTTAGTGTTATAGCAGCTGAGATTAGTAAGCCAATTTGGTTTTCCTTTTTCCTTTCAGTTTTCCTTAGCCTGTTAAGTTACAGCTGCAACTTTGTGATGAAAAAAAACCCCTCCTTTCCTTGTCCCCTGCCCCTTTCTACTAGATGTTCTGGAAAAGTGAATTGTGGGTAGCTAACGGCAGCTGTCTCCTCATTGCTCTTGTCCTCACCTACACCCCTCACTGACCTTTAATGTGCAAGTTACTTCTGAAATGTTAGCCAATTAAATAATAACACTGGGGTAATTCTGTTTTATTCCTTTCCTTGGAGGACGAGAACATGATTTTTCTGTTAAAATAGCTGAGTTTAGCATGGTAACCTGTTTTTGTCTCTATTGTTTTCTTCATTTCCTTAGAAATACTTTCATTATCTCTTCCTATGGTATCTACACCTACAGCTCTTAAAATCAGTATATCTTACAAGGTCCTTTCAGTTTGATCCCAAAGCTGTAGCATTTCATGGACCATTTAAAACATCTCTCGGTAGATATTTTAATGTTAATAGTATAAAGAGAAAAGCAGATATCCCCCTAAACCTACTACATTATTGAGATTAGCTTTAATCAATGGACAGAACATTTTCTAAGGGACAAAGGTCTGATCTTTGAAATCAACTACTAAGAATTACTTCCTTTCAAAGTCACTTATTTTTTAGTGCTAGTTCTATACCAGTCAAAAAAAAAAAGCAGAAAAAATACTGATCAGCAGTGAAACATGTCTGGCAAGAGCTACACTGCAGAGAACTAAATGGAACATTGTGTCCTGCCAATTAAACATTCTGTGTAAAAAAAAACCTGTAGATTTTTTTCAAAACTCTTTTTTTTTTTCTTGTGATGCTTTGTCCTGAGCTTGCAACGATTCAGAGTGCTGTCCAATGTTGTACAAATCCTTTTCAGATTCATATAATGATGAAACTTAGCATCCTTATATGACTATATCTTAGTGCTAAACCTATTTCCTTGTCAGAAAATTTAGAGCAAATTTACATCATGGACAAATCTGGAGTAGCTAGCATTCTCCAGAGAGGTAGGTCAGGTTTGGAGAAAGAAGTGAAAAGGGAGATTTAGGTCTTCAAATATTTTAAAATGTTACCTGTGAAGCATGACACAATGAGAAAACAGTGTTAGAACTGATTTGGAAAGTTAGTACAAACATGCAGAAGGCTATGAAAAACCGTGTCCTAAACCTGGAAATTTAAATAATTCCGGATGTCAAAAAAAGATCCACATCACACTCTTTAGCAAAGGTGTTACTGATAACAAGGAAATGTCAGCTGCTCCTAAATGTCTTTTGTTTTATTTAAAGCAGAAAAAAAAAAAGGGGGGGGGGGGGGGGAATCAGTAATTTAGAACAATCTGTTACTGTTGTTACTTATCCAATTCCATTAATGTTGCAAAATCATATAGTGTTTAGCAAGCATCCAGCAGAATTCCAAGAAACGGCTGCACTCTTTTACACTCAGGCATTATTTCATATTTTTGGTATGGCAACAAGATCAGCAAGTGAAGACAGGGACATTTGTGTTCCTGAACTAACCTATACTAACAAAAGAGCACTCTAAGTAATAGTAGGATCTTGGCATTTGGCAAGGGAGAGGTTGTTCTTGTTTCTTAACCTAAGGTCTGAAAATCCACATTCATATTTTAAAAGGCAATTTAAGCATAAAAAAATCTTATTCTAATAAATTCTTTACCAGATTTTTGGAGGGTTACTTTCATTCATTTTGTTGGAATTTCTTTGAGGGCCAAGAAAGGAAAATCAGACTTTAAAATTTTTCAAAATGTGCATGCATGTCATCAACTAAATTAACTCTATCCCAGCCAAAACCAACGCAATGCACAAAGTCAGTCATGTCTTTCTCTGTAAAACAAACTAGATCACAAAGAATTTAAAAATTAAAGACCAAAACCTTGCAAGATTTTGAGCCCACCAAATGATCAAATTTGTTACTGTAGTAGTGGGCATACTTTTCATACACAATACTTATTATTATATAATATATTGTCATATTATTAACATTTGCAGCCCCTTATCTTCATGAAAAATTTAATTGCTCACGAGATCCCAACACTTCATTTTTTTTACTCTACGCAAATAATTTCCTTATTTTTCAGAAGGACTGATTCTGACCTGTTACTGTTTTGTATGCTAAATATTGACCAGATTCAAACTTCATCTTGCATGTGTATTACTCATGAAATTTGGAAGAAAAAAGAAAACTCTTAGTAAAAAATAATCTCATTTTTCTCCTCTCTTCTGCTGTCAGACAATCCCAAAGATACTACTCGTGTTCCTGTCTATGTAAGAATTTTGGATGTTAATGACAATGCCCCACAGTTTGCTGTATTCTACGACACTTTTGTCTGTGAAAATGCAAGAGCTGGACAGGTATGCCTTTGATAATCAAACACTTCCCAATATCCAGTGTTGCTACAGTACTCAGTTGTAGATCATTCTTGCCTATTGCTTGGGAAAAATAATATCCAAAATAGCTTTTGAAATGTTAAAAATGAAAGCAAAGTAGCACTGTAGGTGAGGCTTAGAGTGAAATCTCAATATGTTACAAGCACATCAATGTTTCAATCACCACTTTTCCTTACCTAACCTGTACTGCTGTTAAATCCTGATGAGATATGTCCAAGACATGGTCATGACTCACTTTGCCATTAATTTCACAAAGTAGAACACTATATGTAACTACTATAATGTTTGATCTATATTTTCAATAATTCTCCAATAGCAAAATTCAGATATATTTCAATCTACACTGACAGTGATTACAAAGAATAAAATCTGTCACACTTTTTTTTTTAATTGTTAGATTTATCTTTCATTATCACATCAAAAATTTCTGAAAAGAAAACATACATTTTTTAAATGGTAACATATTTTCTTTTACTTCTTAGAGGCTACACAATGTGTACTTCAATTTAAGTGAAATGACTGTAGTTCTTAATACCTAATTCACAACAGGCAGTTGCTTATTAGAGCTGTTAAAAAAATGTTTTCCTATTACATGTCCCAGAGCATAATCAGCCAATAATAAAGCCTTTAAAATGGTAGCAGTAGTACCTCAGTGCAACCCTTTCAGTACCTTTGAACAGAATGAGGTAGAAGTGCCAGCTTGTCTTAACTGTTGGAGTCCCACAGGTATAACTTTCAGATTGTAGTACAAATTTCACATCCAGGTTGCCATTCTTCCTTCCAAAGTGGCATCAGTTGGAACTTAGAACAAAGAATTTAAGGCCCAAATTTATAATGCATAAAATATCTAAAGGTACTGAGCAAGTGCATTTGTCTGCTATGACAGTCATAAGAAAATTCAAGCTGTTAGATAAAGAGAAATCACTGGCTAAAAATGTAGAATTTTTGACAGTTAAAGTGTCTACTATAAATGCTAAAATAATATTTTAATCATTTTTAATATGCCATATGGATTAAGAATTGTAAAAGAAGAACAATGAATTTTCCTCTTCCAGTTTCACAAAAAAAATCCTGTGTTTAAAAAAAAAATATATTTATATATATAAATGCATTAATCCGCAAATTTTACTCATCTGAGGTTTCAGATTGTTTTCTGTGCAGGTTACTACTTCCAGAGGATACATGAAATGTTAATAGAACAGTTATATTTCCAGTTAAATGTACTTTGAGAAACAGGTCTTTTTGTGCTATCTATATATTGATGTCAGTATAATTTGAAAGTAAATATAAAAGTTATTTCTACATTGCATTGTTTTTCTGTTTACATTCAGGATAGGCTGCCAGATAAAAAGTTGAATAAAATAGCACTAATCACTTATAACTAGTAAATGAGATACTAAATAAGTTTACACATCTACAAATGCTTATTTAAGTTGTTATAGAGCTCAATAGTGTCTTTATAAGAAAAAAACCTGCCAAATTTATTGAGAGGGCCATAAATATAAACATTTTTAAATAAATCTGAGTTGCAAATGATTGCTTAAAGAAAACAATTAAAGAAGAAAAAAATGTAATGCAGGATAACATGAAAAAGCTATTTGGATGTAATTATATTATTCATGTTTACTGGCAGATCATAAATAAGATTTTTTATTTTTCAAATTCAATCTGTCCTGAGAGAATCTAATCAATCCAAACTGAACATGGCTCTCTAAGCTTGATTCCTCCCACATTTCTGCTTTTTTTCTTCCCTTCCAGGTTTTCAGGATTAGGTTATCCATGAAACATATCTTCTATTAGGTCACTGAAACTAATGGTGCTTCATCAGTCAGAGATTCTGTGGTATTCATTTCAGTATTTCCCACCTACTAAAGACAGACATTGTAATGAATATTATAGTTTTCCATTTATTTAATTTGTACAGAAGCCTAAATTTTTTACATACACACACACACACACACACACACACACACACACACACACACACACACACACATACTATATATGATACCTAGGGATGTGCACATATATACGTCTACAAACATACACATATATGCAAACATATAGCAAGAGAGAAATCTGACTTTTGTAGTCTGTGATTGTTTTCCTGCTTGCTATTACTGCTGATGTCAGATCGTACCGTGACCTTACAAACAGTGAGGATATCCTATCTAAAAAAGTTCAAGCTACACGCAAGCAGCACCTCTGGCAGAATGCTGTTTTGGTGGTTGCCATTCTTTTGACCACCCCCAAAAATGAGGACAGTCTTGGTGTGACAGCATAAAGAGGACACAGACATTTATGTGAGCTACACAAAGCTGACTCAGTATGAGTTCAGGGAACGAAAGCAGCAAAATGCTCAGACTGCTGCAGTCCTGCAGCCCAAGAAGTTCAGCTGTCCTCCACCCCGAGGTGAGAAGAGCCAGGAGCTGGGCATCTGGACAGATGGAATCCCACTGGTTTTGTCAGCTCCCAGCTGTCACACATCTGGCAGTTCAGCTGCCAGCCTCCAAAGATCCTCTGACGCAAAAGACAAGAATCAGTTTAGAAAGCAGGAGTCAGTTCTGCTTTAGTGAGATTTTGCATGGAAGCTGAGTATATCTTTTCTATATATTCATTTTCCCTATAGTAATTGTCAGAAGAGAGGCCCTTCTTCTCTCTTTGTAAACGATCTGCCAAAAGAAAAGAAGGTAGGAGCTGACCTTAGTCAGGAGCCAAGTGCCCACCCAGCCACTTCCTCCGTCCGTAACAGTACAGGGGGATAAAGGTGAAAAAGAAAGTGGCTTGAGACAAAGACAAACTTACCAATTACCATCACTGGCAAAACAGACTCAATTTGGGGAAAATTAATTTAATATACTGTCCATTAAAAATGGGGCAAGATGGTGAGAAACAAAGAACTACCCCCCTTCTTCCCAGGTTCACCTTCACCCCTTCACTACTGACTTTTTTCTTCTCGGACACTCCTCTTCGCACTTTCCCTGCCCCAGTGTGAGTATTCCCCATGGACTGCAGTCCTTCAGGATAAATCTCCTGCAGCATGGGATCGCCTTCAGGTCCGCAGGGAAAGCCCTGCCCCGCCGGGGTCTCTCCCTGGCCGCAGGGCCATCCCTGCCGGCTCTCTCCCGCCTCCGTCGCTGCTCCCGCTGTCCCCTCGGGGCTCGCAGGGCTGTTTCCCGCACGGTTCCCCTCGCTCAGCCCTGGCTGCCGGGCAGCGTTTTGCCCTCCCTTGCCCAGGCTTTCCCCGGGGCTCTCGCCCGCCCGCCCGTGCCTGAGGGGCTCAGCCGTGCCCTGCGCTGGGGCCGCTGCAGCCGCTGGCACCGCCCGGGGCCGGCCCGGGCAGCCCCGCCACAGCCCCAGCGCCAGCACTGGGACACCTCCACTTGACACAAGTACATTATGATGTTTAAACGGCTTGTTACTCTCTTGCTGTTATTAATCTTCATTTTACCAAATCCAAACATGCCCACTCCCTTTTCACATGGCCCAATGTTATGTAAATAGGTTTAGCTCATAATGGATTCTCTTTCAAAGATATTTTAAAATACGAACGATGTAGTCTATTTTCCTTTTCTCTATAACTTAACTCAACATAGATTATATAAACACACTAGGTTTCTTGAACTAGTTCTTTTTATGCTGCTCCTCATATTATCAGATCATTTGACCCATATAACAATCCTTATCAGGGGTGCTTTTCTCACCATAATCTTGCTTAAACATGGCTTTTGGAATCTTTATATTTCCAGAAATTTCCTTGTTATATTCACCAAGTGTCTTTCTAAAAATACCAAGAATTCATATCTATTGAGAAACTAGATTCCTTGAAGTTGTTTTCTAGCATTCAATTTTCTCTTCCTATTTTTCAGCTGTTTTAATAGAAATTTCTTAAATCCTTTAATCCTGAAGTGTTATTTTATCTTTGTTTATTGCATCTCCCTCATTTCATTTGACAAATGACAATTTGTGGTCAATTTACTTGAAATTTTGTTCTGTTTCTTTTCCAGTTCCCCTGATTCATTCTTACTTTAGTTCTTCACTATATAGCCATAGATCTTATATCTTCCAGTGGTTTTATGAGTATTGGAATATTGTCTTTGCCTTACATTTTTCAAAAACTCTTAAAGGTTTACTTTTTTTTTCACTCTGGCAAGAAAAGGTTTTTGAACTGCAAATTGATGGAGGGTTTCTAAAGAATTCTGCTTTCTTTTCCTCAATAGCACATTATATCTTTTTTCTTTGTCCTGAATTTAAAAGCAACTGTATAGTGTATTTTAGAAAAAAAAAATCTACCTAAGCAGTTGATAGAACTGATGCTTGAAGAGGTAGGTCCTACCAAGCAGATAGATGAATTTTGTTGGAATAAGCAGACCATACAACAAATTTGTTTCTACTGGTTTATCAATTTTTTAGTGGCTAACAATTGTCGTGACTACTGCTGGGCCCTTAATTTCCTGACTGTTATCATAGAAAGTAACACCCTTGGCTTCCCTGCAGTTACTGCTTTGTGGCATTTCTAGAAAGAAGAAGCAGTCTAAGATGTGTTATGCCCCTTTTTTCAAGGTAATTGGGGTTTCCCATGGCTGGCAGGTCTAAAAGAAAAAAAAAATCACTGTTTGAAACTACATCTAAAACGGGATATATCACATTAACATAGTAATCAATATTATCAGGAAACAGTTTTCAAACTGCAATATAATGCTTTCAGTTCTGCATACTCTTTTTAAACTATGAGTACGGACACTCAGCAAATCAGTTGATTTTCATTAGCCCAACACCTACAACTGACCATATTCATGGTCTCTAGTTGTGAAGTAAAATAAGCTAGTGTTTTTCTGACTTCATTTTGTAAATATCCATGAAAATTCATATGCTAATTGCTCACTAAATAATTAAAATATTCATTCTTTAAAAACAAATAATATTCTATGCTTGCATTATCAGTTTTGTTCATTTAGAAAGTTATTGGAGGATTATGTATGAAAACAGAGAAAGACAAAACTCCTGTTGAAAAAGCAAGGAAGCTGCTATATTAAAAGAAATCCCATCCTTGCCTCATCAAGAAATTTACTGCTATTTTCTGGATGGACAAGAAAGAAGTTGGGAGTTGGTCATGCATTTTTTAAGGCAAACAGTGCATTGCAGCTGTTGATGTTAAAGATGATCAGACCTGACAAAAACTGTGATATGAAGAGAAATGGCTGTATTTAGAAAAACTAGAAGAGGAAAAACAAACAGGGTTTAACAAGTACGCCACAGGGAAGGAGCAGTGTTAAAAATTAGATGTAATTCCATGGTTGAAAAAGCAGTGCAATTTAAAATGATGGATAAGAAATGAAGAATAAAAATGATCTAGACTAAAGATTAATCTATTTTTGGAAGTTAAACTTAAGAACATAACTGAACATTCAAGCATGCATGCACAAAAATCCAGCCCTAAATTTAATTTATATGCTATAGCTAAAAAAAAGCCCCAGCCTGAAATTAAGCAATAAAGTCAAAAAATGCATTTTGATTGGCAAACACTATTTTGTCACTCTTAGATATAGAAATTTCAGTGAAAAAGCCACATATTCCCTTACGTGACAGATAAATAAGTTCTGATAATGGCTTGCCATTATTTTCCAAAAAAAAATACCCAAAAATTTTTATTGCACAAAGCTCTGAGTCTGAGTATGGAACTGACCTAGTGCAGCTTACTCTGAGAATTGTGACGCCAGACTCACATCCCACTCCAAGGTGGATTAACAGCATCTCTAGGGTGTGCTACAATGTTTTACAAGAGTTGAAATATATATAAAATCTAACTGGCATTTTTCATCTCAGGAATCATGTTGATGTGCTCTGCTATACTAATAAATAGAAAATTTATGTTTAAGAAAAGATGCTTTAATGTTGAAATTTAATTTGAAATGTTAACTTCCCAACCAAAACCATCAGTTTGATAAAGTACCATTTCTATCACAAAAATAGAAAAGTTAATGTGAATTACTGTCTTAGGTGTTGATTGGAATTTAAAATGATGAATCAAAGATGAAGTATAAAAACTCCTGTCTACAGCTGAAACTATTTTTGGCAAGTTTTGTCCACTCTGTAGCTACAAAAATATAGGTGCACATGTACTACCACATGAAAAATATGGATGCTCTTGTTGAAAAAAAAATATATGAGACACTTGTTGAACATTTGTTTAGTTTTTATATTTTACCGATTAAATATTAAGTCAATATGTTTGAATGCTAAGTTATTTTAATGCTTTTCATCTTCTTTGATCAGACTGCTGTATCAAAAACCTTAGTGTATTTGGGTTTTTTTGTTGTTTGTTTGCTTGCTTTTTTTCCTGCAGCTTATTCAAACCATAAGTGCAGTAGACAAAGATGACCCTCTTGGTGGACAAAAATTTTTCTTCAGTTTAGCTGCCGTTAACCCTAACTTCACTGTCCAGGATAATGAAGGTAAAATTCATGCCTGTTCCAAGGAAGGACTTTTATCTTTGCTGTCTGGCTACATTCCTGAAATATGTTTGCTTTTGATGTCTATCAATATGTAGAGAAGCTGTGAAGGTTGCTACTATCAAAAATACTTTACCTGAATGTTTGAGGTTTAGGACTTCTACATTTTTATCTGTGAAAGTGAGGCAAAAATGTGATAAAACAAATTATAAAGAAAATCAGAAAAGTACTGCCTTGGGGTAAGAGGCAGATGAAATGCTTGACTGCAAAAGAAAAAAAACCTTTCAAAAATGCCTTCAGCTGACAAGTTGAGATTTTTCACTTTAGCCTATTGTCACATAGCTCTGATTCCCGTGGCCTTCTGTTTTGCTTGTTTCTGACCACTAATGAAAATAATGATTCTGGGAGACACTTTGGCTTTTCTTTTGATCCTTCCTCAATCAGTCTTTATCAGAGAAAATTTCCAGAAGCTTCTGTTGGGGAAGTGAGACTATGGATTTTGGCCTTCATTATCAGTATGACTAATTGAAAGGGCTACAGATTACAGAAGAAAAAAAAGAGAGGGGACGTAGTATCAGCCTTCAAATGTTTCAAAGGCATGAAGGCAATGGGAATAATCCTCTCTTCCTGATGAAGATTTCAGGAAGTAATAGACTACAAACAACAGCAGAAAAAAATTTCTAACAGTAGGGAAAGTGAAGTAATTAAATTGAATAGTTTGGTTACCTCATAAAATCCCTTGTGGGAAAGCTATTTAAAGATCCATAAGACACATAATTTTTGATGTTGAGTGAAAAAAAAAATCGTGTTAAAATACACAAAACCAGTGAAGGGAAGCAATAAAGGAAAAGTGTGGGTTTCACATCTTGAAGTCTCTATGAAAAAATACATGATTTAATATTTTAAACAAAGGTAACTAGGTCCTGAGTGCAGAGGACTATAGATCTTGATATTTCTTTGCTATCTGTAATTATTTTCTTTCTTTTTGCAAATGGGTTATTTTAGTTCTGCCTGAAGTTTGGTTGTCAAGATAGCTAACCACATGGCTCAAGCAATCCACAAATATGATGAAAATTAAGTTTTCCTTTTAGTCCACACTAAACTTGTTTTTTCTCTCTTTTGGACTAAAAAGTTAACAACTCTGGTGTGGGCTGACACTCTAGTGTTGTGGCTCTAACAGTAGAAGAAATAGTCTCTCCGTGTTACTCATTCCTTCTCTTCCTTCTCTTCCCTCTGGCCACTCAGTGAACAGCTTTTGATGCTGAAGTATCCTACATACAACTAAGATTTGTCTGCTACAGACACAGTTTAGTAAGTTCACTTCTCAAAAATGTGCAGGAATACCTACCACCTTCAACATTTTCTGAATTCCTAAGACAATTTCTATCAAAAAAAAAAAAAAGTCTACTTCATGTGCTAAGGTACACATTCATTGTTCTACAGCGTGCTGGAAGTGGTTTGGTGTAGCAAATCTCATACTGAGTTGACAGATAGCATTCCTGTGGGTGTTGTCACAGATGATCCATAGAAAGAATCTTCCAGAACAGAGTGCTTTTTTGAACTGTGCAAAGCAGAAGGTTATTTTTCCTCAGTTGGCCGCTGTGTTTCACGGTTTCAGCCCTGAACTGTAACTGTGTCACACACTGCATGCATTAATCTATAAAACATTTTAAGCTTTGAGAAATCCTCTTTTCAAATCACACGCAAAAGTGGTGCAGAGGCACAGAGGAGCAGGCCAGATGTACCTAAAAAATTATAAATAGCTTTCTGATCAAATGGGAATGTTAGAAAAACAGAGATATCTCTATGATATCAGGAACCATTTTTAAGTGATATAAAATATGATGATTTGCATCTACTATAAGTGATATGGTTTCTTTCTGTATAGTCTACAACAGTATCTTTTAATCAATCTAGATAACACTGCCAGGATTTTGACAAGAAGGAATGGCTTCAGTCGACATGAAATAAGTACTTACCTTCTACCAGTGGTGATATCGGACAACGACTACCCGATCCAGAGCAGCACGGGCACGCTGACCATCCGGGTGTGCGCCTGCGACAGCCGGGGGAACATGCAGTCCTGCAGTGCCGAGGCCCTGCTCCTCCCTGCCGGCCTCAGTACGGGGGCCCTGGTGGCCATTCTCCTCTGCATCATTATCCTGCTAGGTAAGAAGAGAAACGCATCTTCTCCTGCCCAGGAACAAATATTTCAGGCCTGACTCATTCCACAAAATTATGCAGGTTGATAAAATTAATGATCACGGATTTTGCAAGATGAATTTAACTGCAGCTAAAATTAAAAGGAAAAACAAAGGCAAACCCTGTTTATCTGCTAATTGAACACTGTAAATAAGAATTCAAGGCCCAGACTGTTAAAACTATCAGTGTGCAACCAGAAGCTCATTTATGTTCTTTCCTTGTCCAAAAAAAAAGAATGTTCAGAGAGGATGAATAGTATAATCAAAAATTGCTTTCATGTCTTTCATTTTAAATATTTTTTGAGGAAAAGTCTCTTTTTTATTTACATAACTACTAAAAATCAATATTCAGCATATATTTCACATATAATATAACAGTAAGCAGTAATTTTACTATATAAAGGCACAATCTATCCAGTGGTTTCAATGCTGTAATAGAAAAAAAAAGGAAAATTTTGTAAAACATCCATTTTGTGGTTTTCAGAATAACACTTCATGACCTATAATTCAACTCAAACCCACTTTTAACAATATCCTTTGAGCCTGAAAAAGGAGAAATATCTTGAGAATAGGCCTGGGTATTTTAAAGCTCATTACAGCTACAGAAGGAGCACGCAGACAAGCTCATGGTCCTGCAAAGCAGAGCACACAATGTGTGAAAAACAGCTTTTTGATATAGACGTTATTGTGTTACCATTATACAGATAGAGGTGTTTATCCAGTTATCAAAAAAATGAGTTGGTGAAATGTAGCTGAAATGTAGTTCTTGTACCTGGTGTATTTGCTGCTAAGAAATTGTTAAATAGAGATCTTTACCCATTCTTTGTTTCCCTCTTTAAGTTATAGTGGTGCTATTTGCTGCTCTGAAGAGGCAACGAAAGAAGGAGCCTTTGATCCTCTCTAAAGAGGACATCAGAGACAACATTGTGAGTTATAATGATGAAGGCGGCGGAGAGGAAGACACCCAAGCCTTTGATATCGGCACACTGAGGAATCCTGCAGCTATTGAAGATAAGAAGCTTCGACGAGACATTATCCCTGAAACATTATTTGTGCCACGGAGGACTCCTTCGGCACCAGACAACACGGATGTCCGAGATTTCATTAACCAAAGGCTAAAAGAGCATGACACTGATCCCTCTGCGCCGCCGTATGACTCGCTTGCAACCTATGCCTATGAAGGAAATGATTCCATAGCTGAATCCTTGAGCTCCTTGGAGTCAGGTACTACTGAAGGAGACCAAAACTATGATTACCTACGAGAGTGGGGCCCTCGGTTTAATAAGCTAGCTGAGATGTACGGTGGAGGAGAAAGTGACAAAGACACTTCTTAACCTACAGTAGGCTACTTTTTTCTTTTCCTTTAAGCGGAAGTAATTTTACAGACACCTTCTGCACTCAACAGTATTTAACATTCAGGAAAATTTTCCTGCCACTCAGCACAATGGTTTCCTTTTAAAATTTGTTTTAAACTTGTCCATTAATGTCATTCATTCTTTCTAGTAGGATGCCACTTGGAATATATACAACATTTTATTTAATCAACTTCCAAGAGCCAAAGCTATGGAAATTCAGTGTTGTACATTTTAGTAAGTAAAATAAACAATATCTTACCTTCAGAAATTTGAACAGGGTGATAATCCCTTAAGCAACCTCATGTACAAGCCGCTTCTGTTAGGTACATGTCCCATCCCTGCAAGTACAGCTTTTAAGATGGCAAAGAAGAAAAAAATCCAATATGTCCTGTTCTGTACATTAAAATAAAACAAAATGTACATGTGGTGTTAATAAGTGTAATATGCAGCTGGTTTAAAAAAACGTTTGTGCAACTTCATTTCATCAAATTCTATCTGCCAATGTTTTATATTTATATTTTTGTATTTATTTTTAAAAAATAAACCAGTTTTTACAACTATGTTAATGCTTGCCTCCGTATTCTGGCCATGAGTTTCAAGCTTGAAGAGAACATAGAATTTCTCCAGTGACATCACTACCAACTGCTAGTACATCTGTGCTGGAGTATTCTCCATACATACAACACAGTCTGAAGTGCTTGTGCTCACTGAAAGAGGAACAAGTTATACACTTACTTGCTTGCTCAAAAGTGTGAATTTCTACAGTTCAATGCTTAAGAGAATTTTTTGTTATTATTTTTGAACTAAACTGATCATATTCTAGTCTAGAAAGGTGAATTACTATCTTGAGCCAACTTGAATAGCCTTATTCTAAAAACATGCTGGCACAATTTATCTATCAGAACATATAACATTAGTTTCAAAATCTCAATTTATTTGTTCTACAGTTCTCCATTTTGAATCATAATTATATCATCAGAAGTGATCAATAATTGCAACGGATAAAGCGTAAAAAGATGCTCAATCATTTTTAAGCTCTGTTTTTCCAAAGACAAATCATTTGCTGACAAACCACTATGCGTTGTATTTCAACCACCTTTAAAGCTGTCAGTCTGAAGACTGAGAAAGTGTCACAAAACCTGGCATTCCCCTCTCCTCAATTTACTGAGGTTTCTAGAGTCTAGTTAAAAGGAACCTGAGCAACTAGCCATCTGTAACCAAAATTATACTTTAGCTATCACAGAACAAAATAGGTATTCAAAAGCATTTTGAAATGTCTCTTCTTTTGATCTTTAGGTTACACAAGTTTTGTACTAGACAAGCACTGCAATTTTGAAATGCTGCTGAGATTAAATAATTTCAAAGCCAAAGCAGTATGTTACAAGGTCTGTATTAGCTATTGTGGGAGAAACACATCTGAAGGATTATTCCTCCTCTCTTTCTCTTAGCTACTTATTGGCATAAAAACAAGAGATATTGGAAATATATTAGTCCTTTGCTAAGTGGAATGCTG
The DNA here is from genome assembly GCA_013397115.1 of Edolisoma coerulescens. Taxonomy (NCBI): domain Eukaryota; kingdom Metazoa; phylum Chordata; class Aves; order Passeriformes; family Campephagidae; genus Edolisoma; species Edolisoma coerulescens. The sequence continues at coordinate 234,612 of VWZW01005329.1, read as the reverse complement.
CATTCTCTTTTAGTTGGATATTTCTTCTTAATGGGCTGATAAAACCCAATGAAGTTGAAAGCTGAATACAGTACCATTATGCAATCTATTTTGGTGCAATAGAGACCAAATTTTTATTGACTTGATACCAAGTTAAACTATTTGATCTATTAAGAAACTGTGAATATTACAGATTTTTCTTCATTTCAATCAATAATACCTTTATTAACTAAGGATTTTTTATATTCCTTAATAGAACATGAATCTGAGAGTATTAAGAAATGTCTTACATAATCAGCTTTACAAAGTTTTTTAAAAGTCTTACAGGTGATACAAACAGTTGATCTTCTTTATGATTACCTAGTGAACAGGACCTATTTTTTTTTCTTCCAAATCTCCATTAGTTCTTCAACAGCATGTGATAGGAAAAAAAAAAAAATCATATCTATCCATTAAATACATAGACAAAAGACATTCTTCATAAACTAATTTTGTCTACAGCAACACTAAGATCAGTGACACCCTATGTATTTAACTGAGTACATACTAGGACAGAAGATAAAATGGCTATAAAACAACTGAGTTTTTACCTCTTTGCTAAAAACAAGATTTAGTTAAATAGGTCCAAACAACACTGTTACATATAACTCAGTAAAAATCTCTGCTTTGTTTCCAGAAGGAAAAAAAAATATACACATCTCCCTCACTATTCATATATATCAGCAAACATCAAATAAGATTCTATGACTTTGATTTGCATTATGGTACTAATTTCTATAAAGAAATATTTGTCTATCACTGTGTTGAAGGAAGTTATTTTATAACTTTTCAGCCTAATCTGAATCTGATGTTTAAAATTTAATCCTGTATGTGTTATTAAATAAAATATTAGTATACATTGTGAAAGTATATTACCATACATAAACATAGTAATACCATTATTATATAAATAGTATAAATGATTTTTTTTTTATTTGTTGCCATATCCTTGGACACTTATTTCTCACTACATTTTAGGAAAATTTAAAATACAAATTTCATTTCAGTGCTATAGATGCTACTCCAACAATAGAAGTTCCATGTACAAATATGTAACATTTTACTGTACAATGCTTCAGCCTAGCAGAAGTGGGTAGAGGAATATGAGGTCATCTGTGCAGTCAAATCATTACAAAAGCATTCTAGAAGTCATAATTCATTGCTATATCTGATTTATTTTAGGACCTGTATGTATCCCTTAAACAACTGAGTCTCGTCCTTAATATTACAGGCAGCCATGGAATAGTCCACAATGTTCTCCATAGCCTTACACGCCATGGATGAGTCACAACAGCTCAGTCAAATCTAAGGCCATGTGGGCAAATATAATCTCCACAAGTATCCTATGTCATAGAAAGTGAGAAGAAAGGAATCAAGGGCTCTATCACAATGTCTTCTTACACCCTCAGAACAGTGAGGAATTGGAAAGTCAAACTCTTAGACAATTCAAAATGGAAAAAATGTAAAACAGGATACCTGCTTCCCAAGTAGTACCTCCTAAGTTTAGGCACATGAAATTGTATGAAAATTAACAAAATATAGCAACACGTAGTAAACAAAATCCTGGTATTGTTTAGTCTGAATGAATTTTCTATGTGTTCTTAAGACAAAAATGCCACAGGACCATAGAAAACAAAGAAAATACATTAATATTGCATTTCAGGTGGAACTTACAAGTTACTTAGAACAAGACACACTTTATGAATGTTTAAAAAGTCAGAAGCATATAAAAACTATTGCAGCCACTGGACCGGTTGTAGACAGTGAGTTCTTGGAGTCCGTTGCAAAAAAAAAAATATTTCAAGGGATTTTATGGAAGCAGATGTGCACAAGTTCTTATGTTAGGCACAACAATGTAAATAGTAATATTTCATAGGGCGTTCAGGAAAGTGGTTGATGGTGGGAACAGTCTTAGGAGAGTAAAAAACCTAGAGAACAAAACAAGCACTTAAACCAACAAAATCCTCACATTGCAAATTATCAGGTCAATACCCACCAGCTTCCATCTCTGTATATGCAGATGTTTTTCACTCATTCACTCTTACAATATATCGTATTTCCATAATTTCTCCTTCAATCATATGCAATAGTATTCCCAGGCCAAACTATTTATCAATTACATTACTGTCTGTCAAGAGTTTACCTTTCACTCGTCTCACTCATTTTCCAATGTGACTCTGTTACCTTTGAATCAGATGTTCCTATTACTTCTTAAATTCTTCCTATGCTCCTGTCACACAAAGTTGGAAGAAAGAGGACCAAATTTGCTACATTATTTCCCTTCAAACCTGTTCTTATAATTTGCTCCTACTGGGTTAACTACATAAACACTTGTTAATGGCTATAGAGCTGCACTTAATGCTAATCACAGAATATTCTGAGTTGGAAGGGACCCACAAGAATCATCATGAATGATGGAGAAAATTAAATGCAATCATTTCTCCAGGTTGCTTCAGACTGGTTTGCCCTTTTTCTATCAGCATTAAAATTTTTGACAGTGTTCCTCTAAGTTTATCCTATATTGAGAAAAAAGTAAATACTCTCTTTCGGCCCATCACTAACTACTCAAAAGAAAAAAAAATTAGTCTTTCAGGAAGCTAGTTAGTAACATACATCTGATATAAGAATATCAAGAGTTTAGGATTCCTTACTTTTTGTCAAATAAGTTGGACTAGAGATCGGACAATAAAAGTTACCAGAAGCATTCAAACACTGTGTTATCATTATCAGGCTCACTTCAACAGCACAGAAATCACCCAACTGTAATCTGTGCATACCAAGATGCACAGATTGATGTTCAAGCTAAAACAATTTCACTTATTCGTAACAGTGTTATCTATTATGTTCAAAGCCATCCTATAAATAGTAAATATAAGGAGATAATAGGAAATATAAGGAGACATGTGAATACAACTTTTATTTTTCCAGCAAAGTATTCTGGGCTTCTCTATTGCCTCTCCAGTTTTTCAGAGGCTTATTTAAACTCTATTCTAATAGGGTTAAGATGGATGAAAAGTCACTTTCTACATGACAGAAGATGGAACTAATAACATGGAAATTCACAAATAAAATAAGCCAGACAGAATTTTTGAAATTCTTTTGGTTTCTCTTCTTCTCAGCTAATTTTGTTTTTACTTTAAAATAATATAGTCAACCATGAAATCAAAATGACAGTTTTTAAACCAATATTTTTTTCTGGATGCCAGCTTCCCTTGTTTTTCCCCCCCCCCAAAAATCAAACCAAGCATTTACTTTTTGAGAAAATTCATTGTCTTTAAATTGATGAAAACCTTAGTCAACAAGAAAAAAACAATTTTAAAATAAATATGAAATATTCCTTTGTTTTTTGACTACAAACCAGAAATCATATGAATTTTGAACTTTTATTTGGCAAAATAATTTTGTACATTTCCATTAATGTTTGCAAACCAGTATTTTGTTTATTGATTAAGTTTTGGAAGGTAAGCATTTTCTAAATACTTTTGCACCCATGTCTAGGTACTGTGTGTGGAAACTTTTCGCAAAACTTTTTGAGGGAAGCAGAATAAATTCTAATTTATTATATTCATTAAAAGGTCAGAGGAAAGTCAGCAGCTAATCTAGAAAGTATGTTTTATGTTCAGAACAGGTACCCTGTTTTGCAACTCTGCAGTCACAGAAAGTACAGCAAATACAAATTAATTAATCAGTAACAACTGAAAAGATTTGGAAGTAGTGACACTGTTGACAAACTTTAATTTACAGAGGAACTTTGTTGTATTTAACATAGGTGCACAAAAATATCTCCATAATACTGCATGTGGCTATTATTTATCTCATCCCATTAAGTTCATAATTGTAAAAACTTACAGAAGTAATGAACTTTTGTAATTTTGGCTGGTTTCTGGATAGTGTGGTAATCTTCTTGTTCACAAGGACAGAAATCAAGATTTGGCCACCGACAGGAATGTCATTTGAATGCTATGAATCAAGGCAGTCACAATTTTTGCATATGGAGGAGGGAACTTCAGAGTTCATAATCTGCTTAGGTTTCCAAAAGGTATTTGGCAAGGTCTATCATCAACATTCCTAAAGAAATTAAGATAGAAAATCTTCTCAAAAAAATACAGAAAAATCAATTAAAGTATTCAATAATCCTAATGGAGGAAGGACAAAACTGGAATTCTTCTAGGTCTGATCTTTTGATATGGCAAAGGAAATGAATAATGGCTATGAGAGCTTATTTAAGATTGTTATTAAGACCAGTAAATAAAAAGGCCATTCATAAGAATGTGAATTGATGGAATGATACAACATGGTTATTCACAAATGAGATCTTGTAGTTATAATAGCTAATTGTGGAAAAGCCTCAACTCAGTATTAAGTAAAAAAATGAAATAATATATTAAGAATTATTCGGAAAACAACAAAAAAAATTTATGCTACTGACTGTCATGTCCTTATATTGAAGGTTTTATTGCTGTCATTAGCATGTCCTCCCCCAAACAAGGTATTCTCCATCTAGCAAGGATGGATAAGAAGAGGATAAGGGATGATCAAAGTCAGAAAATGGTTTCTTTATAAAAAAGAACAAGCCAGGCTGGGATTTTGCAGCTGATAGGAGATAGATATCTATGAAAACATGAATTATATGGAGGATCTAATATTCACTGTGTGAATATTAGAATCAGGAATCTTCTAATAAAAACTGCAAATATCAGGTTCAAAAAGAAGAAAAGGAGGTTATTTTTCAGATACAAAACACACTTAAGACCTGTGGTGTTCTATGTTGCAAGGTTTTGTAGATGCCAATTGCTTAAGTGGATTACAAAATTTTTGAAGGAAATGTTTCAAGAGCTCCTCCATGTAAGTTATAATCAGTCAAGAAGCCCTGGAATTTTACGCTGTCAGTGATCATAAAAGAAACTTCTATATGTAATTATGACTATATTCTTACTTTATGCTTTCACTCTTCCTAAACACCCACAGCTGGCCACCATCAAAGACAGGCTTTGATGATCTAGACATTTGCATTTCTGGTACAATGATTAATATGTTCTCATTTTTATGACATTCCCTCTGTCCCCAAAAACAAATCCCACCATATAATTCTCAATGCAAATGGATCAACAATCCTTGACATTCCTTCGATATATCTCTAACTGCTGCTGAATTGTCATGCCAGAAAATGTTTTAACAGTATCCAGAATAGAAGTAGACCAGGAAAATGTTAGATGGCATTGACAGAAAAACTCTATTTTACCTTTACTCAGCTAAACTCACCTTCCTTTCACTACAGTTGCATTTTAATATAAGTGGGGCTAAAATATAAATTTATTCGAAGAAAATTTAGTGGGTACTTTTCCAAGACATTGTCAGCATAATAGCTAGCAAACACTAGGTTTCATGAGACTATATACAAATTGCAATTTAAAATATTTCCCTCACATGAAAGTCCATCAGACATAGTCAAGGATATTATAGATAATTTAGCTGCAAAAACCATCACTTTATTTAGTAATGGAAGTTGGTAAAACTTGTTCATAACTCAGAGGCTGCTGAAAACTATTGTTGGTAAGAAACTGTTCTTTCTCTCCTCCAAATTATTCATGTTTGGGAAGAAGTGTTTTGCTCACTACTCTTTATGTTACATTCAAAGCAAAATATATCCAAAAGAAAATACTATTTTTAACATCAATATTCCATATATATATATATACAAGTATGTATGCATGCTCTAGATAAACATATCACAATACAGATAAACAAGTACACAATATAGATGCCTGAAAAGGGAAACATGTTTCATTCCTATTAAAAAGACACAATTTTGGAAATGTCACAGTAACCTTTCTAGATGACACTCCCAGCAGAGAAACTTTAGAAAACTGCTATGCACAATTACAACAAAGATGTATAAACCTTCCTGCATCACCAACTCAAAACAGTGACCTGAGCAGTCCTTATACAAATGAGGCTGGAAGACAAAAAAAAAGAAAATCATGAAGGTTGTCTTCTGACCTTTAATTATGTCATCTGAAAGACAGTTCTTGTAAAAAAACATTCCTTTTTAGCTAAGGGCTCAGTCTGGCCTTCTTCCATACTAGTGCACTAGAGAGAGAAAAAAAATCTTCCTTTTTGCAAATTTCCATATACTCCAAGTATTATGGTAACTCTTATGCTCCCCTATTTCAGTTCTTCTTGCTCTGTTTTCCTCAGTTCTTCATTAGGTAGACTTGTTTTGGGAATAGTTCGAGGCTACTGTATAATGACTATTTTGTGTAGAGATTTGCCTCATTTTATACAGAGACAGTCATATGTAGTAAAAATATTTCAACAAAAATACCACTTCCCAAGGAAGCAGTTTTCTATTTCTGCTTCTACTGGAGAGTCTTAAAATAAAATAAATACTGGTAATCATAACCCATATAGTATTGAATTTCTGAGCTCCAAGCTTGTGGCAAAACCATCGGTCCTTCAAACCAAGAATTCATGGCTACATATCTCATCTAGAAGACATTTTCTTGCTTTAGTAGTTATTTCCCAGGTGTTATTTGCAAAAGACATGTAAATAAGCCTTTTAGGTCATGAGGAATTTTATTACTAAATTAATTGTCAAACACTGATCTTCTATAATGGCAAGCACAATAGGAGTGCCAGGAAAACAAACAAAACAAAACAAAGCAAAATACTTGATATCCCCTTCTAAGCAAATAAGGCAAATTAAATATTTGGCCACACATTGGACAAAGTCAATAGTTACTTATGAAGTGCAGGCCAGCCTTCCTTTAGCAGAGAGAAAAAAATGTGAAAAAAAATGCCACATGACTGAAACTCACCCATAACATGCACATAAAATAAAGAAATAAGCATAGCCTCAATAACAGCATTTTCTGAGTTGCCTTTACAACCTTAATTTTGTTAACTAATTTTGGGTTTGAGTATTATTCCCATCAGTATATGATAAAGTTAATCAGATTTTTCCTAACAAATTCAGTTTTACCTGTATTGTAAAGTGTAAGGAACCATTTCATACGCAAAATTTGCAAAGGCGACTGATCTAAAATTCCCTTGTAGTTTTAGCTTATTTAAAATGTAAGGACAATTTGTTTCTTTGTTTACTGTAAATAAGGGCAGTCCAGATTATTGTTTCCTGAAAAAAATAGAATCTTCTATTAATATTAATATTAGTAAAACTTCAGAGTTCTTGTCTGTCATATAGCAAAATAAAAAAAAAAAAATACCCCAAACCTTCAACTATAAAACATTAAAAGAGAAAAGCCATTTTATCAGCAGAGACGTAAAAGCAAATTCTATCTCCCTAAAATTCCAGTTCATAGCATAAAAATGATTGAATAATAAATTGTAACTATTCTTAAAAGCAGATTTAGCAATTTGTCAGTATTTATTCCTTTCTGACAACACATTAAGAAACACTCAAATAAGAATATGACTTATTGTTGTCATTTTTTTCATAGGCACGCTCTGACCAATACAATAGGCCTCTCAAGAACTGTCAGAATAAAATCAAATACCTAATGCGAAATTGCTCTCATGAAGTGCTCTTGTCTTCCACATTTGGTTCAGCACACATTTCTGCAGATGCGCACGCGCTTGCAAACTGAAACAGGGTTTTGACTACGACAGCAAGCAAACAGTCCTGTGTATCTGCTTTCTGAATTCAAATCTTTGTAATTCCAGGGCTACAAACCTTCCTGATTATGAGTTGTTACAGAAGGATGTTATTTCTTTCAGCATCAAGTACATCATGTTACAAATCAAACAAAGCCCATCCATTTCTCGAGCATGCCTTAATAGTGTTAAAATGAATGTCAGTAAGCTCCACTGAAGGTGCCTAAAACCAAATTTGAGAGTAAGTTTGGCGACCTGTAACTGAAAAAAGAGGAAACTTTTCTCAAAGTTTTTATGTAAGGAAAAACAAATCAACCTACAGAGCTTACAAGACTCTGCACAGTTAAGTTTCAGCTTTGCAGCTATTTGTCAGCTCTGTCCATTTCAATGAAAACAAAATATTCCTGTGATTACATCCCTTAATTTAATTAATGTAAGTAAAAACAAGAGTAATCAACATTCATATGTGCAGATAAAATCTCTTTAAGCCCACCGAAAATAACTACTCCTGGCCACTGTCAACTATTTATGTATAGCTAAGCCATTTAATGCACAAACAATTATCTTATGTAAGATATTAAAGGAAAAACATTCCATGTTTAAAAGGAAAATGTCAGACAGGAGAGGGGAGCAGTCTAGTTTTTGTCTAGCACCCAAATACTATAAAATGAACAGCAATTCATGCTGCCACCGGAAGTTGAATATAAATTAATTTTTAATTATAAAGTAATGAAAGCTGAACAATGTTGGGAGATTTTGGTTTTTTTGTTTTTTGGAAGTGCTATTACAGGACAAAGTAATAAAATAATGTAGCAATAAAATATTGTTGTATTACTGGAAAAAATGGACAATATTTCCTTCTATCATTGGCTCAGCTTTATTTCTTTCAATGGATTTATCTCAAACAGGTTCAGTTCAGTTATGATAAGCACAAATGAGCCACTCATAGCTTAACTGAATATTTTTAGGCCCTTTTTTCTCTTGGCACCTTGATAGTCCTCTGCTGATGTTAAAGAAAGTAGAACCCTAAGTCACAAGACAACTTTAATGTAATTTCAGCAGCATCCAATTTGAGTTAGCCAGGACCATTTACTTTATGACTTCTGAGTGTTTCATCTCTTTCATAACTATAGTAGGGTTTGTCATGCACAATGAAGGAGGCAGAATATGCAAAGATAAAAACATATGAATAAATAAAACTTTCTATTAAAATAAATTTCTTTTGAGAAACCAGAATGTTCAAGGTAAAATCACCTTGTCTATTCATTCTGAAAGTCTACCTTTCCCTCATTTGTTCTTCAGTACAGAACAGTCACAGAGTTTTAAAAGGACTAACAGTGGGCTGTGGATTTTTTAACTCTCATCTTCATTAGAGATGGGCATAAACTAATCTGTGTACTGAGCATGAGGGGGTCTACGTTTGAAAAGAAGCTGTAGTAGATTCTACTACTATATCGTGGTGCAGTTCCGAAGAGAAGTACCATTCATTTACTTTAAAGGCATCAGACCCAGGTGGATAAGTGGCAAAACAAGACTAGGGAGAAGACAATTTCAAGTCCAAAGTCTGTGACCCTCCCCAGATTCATAAAAACAACTAGAAGCAATACAAAGATTTTTTTTTTTACTCATTACTTTTAGAAAACTAAGACCTAAAATTATCTGTATCTCTGCCTGGTATTACTATGACTGAAGACAACTCATATCTCTTCCTGTAATTATTTTATTTCAGGGAAATTCCATTGTTAATATTTCATAATTACTTTGAGAATCAGATATATGTGTTAATAGCAGAGCACAGCTATTACTTGATTATAATGTATTTGGTTGCAGGTTCTTCTTAACCAGAAGACTTATAAAGAATGGCAAGAATTATACAAATGTGGTCCATTTTTTGATCTTTGCTGGTGCTCCTCCTGAAATGTATACATTTCAAAAATATCACCTAAGCCATTCAGGAGGGATTCAAGATACAGCTGTCTAAAACACATTCTATACGTTCAAATATTTCTGACTTTCAGTAAGAAGCTCTATATTTCTAATGTCTCTGCAAGATATCATCTGTTTACTTGACAATATGCAAATATCAGCATATTTCAGTTATATCATCTTGAGTATACTTAAATAGAAATCCAAATATTCAGCAAGCAACAATGATATTTTTATAACATGAAAAAAATAAAGCTACTTAAAATTAGGTCTTGTGATATCACCAAGACCTTGTGTAAAACTGAACTCCTGACTCCTGTGTTAACTGGATATGGTGTTTTAGGAAGACACATTTTAAAAGTGTACAGGAAAATAAGAAATTATTTTTCACAAGTATTAGTATATGTCATAACATTTTCTCAGTATAGGTATATCATCCCTCTCTTATAAGACAGCTCTGATCATGTCTCTCTATTGAAACATATCTGGTTCCCATTTCAGCACATCATTAGAAGTATCAATTTCACAACAATGGAATATCTCAAGAAACATGTCATGAAGATTTCTGACTACACAAGACATACATACTGTTATCTCACTAAGAGATATATAGGAAATGGCTCACAAACTACAAATTAGAGCATTTGAAATCTCTTCTCTAGACAAACTCATTTTACAAACACAAAATTAACCATTATTTGAATTAATGACAATTAATCCTCGTGCTCAAGTGAACAACTTCCCATATATAATATTTTAATTCAATACTGTTTCATGTGAGAAAAAAATGGGTTACATTTAGGATTAAAATATATTAGCATATACAAAACTGCTATTGTATGTTTTAATAATTTAGTGAGGTTTTGCTTTAGGATAATGCATCTGTACACGGTGAAACACTTCTAGTCCTTTTCAGTGTAACTGATGTGCCAACTGAAAAGAAGTAAAATCACAACCAAATCTAATGCTCTATATTTGGAAATGAAAAGCTTTTCTTTTTTTTTAATGGGCTTCAAATCCTCCTATTTTGATTTATATGTCTTTCATCTGCATTCCCCCATTTCCCCCGCCGCCCCAACATTATCTTTTTTCAACTGGACTGACGCTTCAAGCAGAGGCATATTATGCAAAAATGCTGCCAAACTGCTTTCACCTTAATGTTTTGGACTCAATCACATAATGATGGTATTAACTGACTCCTCATGAAAGATTATATTGCCATAATAATTGCTGTTTCAACTCTATTATTTTAAGACTTTTATTTAAAATATAATCAAGACTAGATGTCCTGTAGTAACTTTATCAATGCAAAGCATAAAACCCTAGGAAGAATTAGAAAAAGGACCAAATCCAGGTGTTTGTTTAGTGGTTTTACATACCAAAGAAATATCTGTTAGAATGTTCTTCACTTTTTTTGGTGTTCATATTAAATAATACTATCTTCATAGAAAAGAAATTTCATGTGCCAACCCCATACTACAACTTTCAGTGACATTCTATTAAGAACCTCTCAATATATTTTACATAAACTGTAATTATGGCAAAAAAATTGTGTCTCTTTAGCATCTCCTCTGGGTTGAAGTCTCAGAACTGTTTTAGTTCTTTTTCAGCTGGCCATGTCATCCTACTCAAGACTTGGCTGCTCATTCTTGGTCAGCCAAATCCAGTGCCTGATGCCAGAGGCTATGACTATTCATTCTTTCCATGGAAAACCTTTGGGAAGGTTCACTTAATGTATAAAGGACCTGTTTTGATTTTTTAAACAACAAAGTATGAAGACACAATGGTGTTCAAAGCTTTTGTGAAGCCTTATCCCTTTCTCTTTAAATGTGAGACATCCTTTACTGTGGCACTTGCAGTATTAAAGGTAGGATATATAATTTCTCTAAGGAAGCTACATCAGCTGTTGCAGGCTATGGAACAGATATTTTTCAGGCTGAGAAAAAATATAATTTTGTATAGCATCTCATCTTTCCTAAAATGTTTTCTAAAACATGGCAATAAAACACCTGATTTAGCCAATTCAGCTTCTGCCTTCATAACATTTACAGCAGTGAAACTGATCTCATTTTCTTCCATGCAAATTTTGAAGGAAAGCAAGCACATTTCAATTATTTTCTTTGGGTTTTTAACAGGAAATAATCAAAATTTGGCATACTTTTTTCAGATAAGCATTGAGTTGGTTTTGGTTTTTTTCTTTAAATATCCTTTGTTGGCAAAATTCAGTGTAAGGGGAAAATAGCCAGCAATTTTGTTTGAAAACCACTGATGGTTATTTCATTTAACCCGTCTGAAAAAGTGTTTCACACCTTATTTCTGCAGATGTTATACCTTATGAACTGCTCCTTACTTTCATGCTAATTAGTTATTTCACACATTTTTTGCAGGTCTTTGTTTCCCAGGGACTGTGTGAGGGTTTGCACTACAAAGTGAATGGCATTATCTTGTGAGAGAGAACTTCTCTGTGAAAGTCAAAACCTGAATTCTGACTTTCTGAAACACCCATTGCTGTGCATGCTGTCATGCAGGGCTTGACTGTCTGCATGTTGTTTTCTTTCCTCTAGGTAATTTCAGAGATTTTGGCTAAGAATTGGACAGTTGTGATCAACTGCATGTGGAATCTACTAACATACAATGCTAGCACAGAGAAAAACATAAAATGCTGATATGAAATGTTTCCTCCAAATTTCTTTTTGCCAGACCACAATACTCTTGTGAGAGGTTTTGTTTAACTTATGATTAAACACAATGTCTCCTGAATACATGGACAAAAAATGTTGGTGACCAGAGGCCTCATATACCTATCTATTATTCTGCTGGATTCACATCGACTTTTTTGCTCTTTTGCCAGGGTGAAGGAGGAAAAACATTTCCAGACAGGAATGTGAAAATTGGGTCATTATTATTTATGCATAAAATATGTTCTGAGGCACTAAACTGTAGACCTTTTTTTTTTATTGCAAACCCAAACAACACAACAAATATATGTTGCAACATATTGTTTGAAGCTGACAAAGTTCAGAATAGATATTTGGAAGACTTTAGGTAAACAAAAGTTCATAACCTGCCTAGCGGATAAAAGTTGTGGATTTAGTCTACCTGCGGAGTGGAGTTACATGCAGCTGGCTACCAGTCAAAAGTGGTATTCCCCAGGGGTCAATATAGGGGCCAGTCAATGATCTGGGTGATGGGATCTAGTGCATCCATGCAGGATGGCACTGAGTTGGTGGAAGTGTTAATCTACTACAAGGTAGGAGGGGTGTGCAGAGGGATATGGACACACTGGATTAATGGGCCGAGGCCAATGGTGTGAAGCTCAAGAAGGAAAGTACCGGATCCTACACTTGATTCACAACAACCCCATGTAGTGCTACAGGCTGGGGGACAATGTCTGGAAAGGGGCCCAGCAGAAAATGATCTGGGGGTGCTGGTCAACAGCCAGCTGAACATGAGCCAGTGTGTGCCCAGGTGGCCAAGAAGGCCAATGGCATCCTGGCCTGTATCAGCAATAGTGTTGCCAGCAGGACCAGGGCAGTCATTGTCCCTCTGTACTCAGCACTGCTGAAGCTATACCTGAAGTCCTATGTCCAGTTTTGGGCCCCTCACCAAAAGAAAGACACTGAAGTGCTGGAGCATGTCCAGAGAAGAGCAAAGGAGCTGATGAGGGGTCTGGAGAGGAAGTCCTATGAGGAGCAGCTGATGGAGCTGAGGCTGCTCAGCCTAGAGTAAAAGAGGCTCAGGGGAGACCCTATCACTCCCTACAGCCGCTGAAAGCAGGTTGTAGCCAGGTGGGACTTGGCCATTTCTCACAGGCAACTAGCAACAGGATGAGAGGAAAAGGTCCCAAGATGTGCCAGGGGAGGTTCAGGTTGGACATCAGGAAGAATTTCTCCACTGAAAGGGTGGTTAAACATTGGAACAGGCTTCCTGGGGAAGTGGTAGAGCCACCATCCCTGGAGGTATTCAAGACGACATGGCACTTAGTGCTGTGGTTTAGTTGGTGTTATGGTGTTCAGTCAAAGGTTGAACTCAATGACCCTGGAGGTCTTTTCCAAATTTCAGGATTCTACGATTCTATGATTTGGTTTTATTTATAAGTAAAAATGCTCCATCTTCTTGATTTCTTTTGTGGTTTTTACTGAATAAAAAGTCATTGATCACTGTTGATACAAAGATACCTCATACAAGTATGAAACATAGGTAACTCAGTAATTAAACTGACCAAGTCCAACTTGGTTTTCTTCAAACTGTTCAGGTTCCAGCTGTGAGTCTTGTTTCTCCAAACCTTCTTTTCACATCATTCTACTTTTCCAACTCTGAGCAGCCTTTCAGCAGAGAGGGATAGAATTGTACGTACCTATTTAAGGCTAGAAATAATGGAAAACTGGCATATGGTGGTGGTATTCCCATTAGATGTAGCAAGTTAGTGTGCATGTGCCAGTTCATGCATGCATTTTGCATAGATTGAAAAGGAAATTATGGTGATAAGTTGCGACCCTCTGAAGTATCTCTTCAGCAATTAGAAGAATTGTCTTAGCTCATTTTCAGCTGACAACAACATCTTACTTAGGGGTCCTAGAGACAATCCTGACATTCCCTATGAATTTTCTAAACTTACTGTGCATTGCTTCTGTTGTCATCAGCTTTCCTGTTTACCTTTGGAAAGTACCTACCTCTTAATGAGAGGCATACAAGAAATATCCTCAAAATTGTCCAAATGCCAAATTAACAACCTTAAAAATGTCTCTGGAAAAGATGAAATAAAGCATTAATAGATGTTTAAAACTTGGAAATAATGTGTCAATCCAAAGCCTTGTGGATGATGAGCATTATTACCTTGACTACTGAGACTGCCTAAAATTACATTGACTACTTTTCCACTTTCTCTTCATATACACGCACCTCTGCATAAAAATCAAATTAATTAATTAATTAATTTATTTATTTATTTATTTTTGCACTAGACAACAACTACATCAGGCAGCCATACATGATGGGTGATGAACACTTTTTTTTTTTTGTACCTTCTTTGTTGTATTTCTTTGACAAATGAATAACTGGACCAGAAGAGTCATCAAGGTGACAAATTAAAGCACACAGCTCCAGCTACCACACACAGAGTATTCTCTTAAACATTTTGCCACAGCTCTTATTTAAACAATACTTTTACCCAAGTTTATTCATGATCTGGAACCCTGTGGGTGTAGTCTTGTTTGGATTTTGGACAGGAATAGCTTCTACTCCTCTTTCTCCTTCACTACTACCTACTCCCTCAACATTTCTGCTTTTAGTCTCACTCTGCATAAGATGGCCAGACACAAATGGAAATCAGAACTCTGAAAAACAATGGAAATTAATTTCAGTTTGTTGGTTGGGTTGTTTGAGTTTGGTTTTGTTTTTTTTTAACACAGGCCTCATAATTTGAAGTATATTATGATTTAATATCATTGCACAGATGGAAGTGAAAAATGCTTTTTTGTGTGTTAAATGAGGCCAAATGAGTTTGTGAAGACGTTAACATTTCAGAAGAATGACAGTGATAATGAACATAGGAAAGACTTCAATATAAATATCTTCATTGTGTTATAAAGACAGGCAAGGTACTCAATCGTTTGGTGTGTGATTTTCTTCTGTCTGATGAAATCCAAAGATGTATTTATGAGAGCCTTTTAAATTCACAGGTAGTACAAACAAGAAGTCTGAACCACACCACAAATGTTTAATTATGTAAGACTATTGAAATCATTGCCTAGCAAACAGGGCAATGGGTCACAGCTAAAAAATACAGGTGAGTCCATTTAGTAGCTTCCTGACATCAAAACCAGAGGTTTTATTCTTCACAAGGTTCTCCTGTGCATTTCCTGCAATTCTGCAACATTCTGACACCTCCTACATGCCAACTCTGACACTCACACTGACTGTTGAGGAACAGAACAAGCAGAGAGTAAATTAATCTCAGCAACCCAACAGAAGCTTTTTTTTCCTATTTGGATCAGAAAAAACCCATAGGATCAATAGAACAAATGGAAAGGTAGCAAGCAGAAAAGCAAATGTCCTTTGCTTTTGTTGGAGGGCAACTTTAATGGCCGCAAGCTTTTATCTGAGAACAGTTATATGAAGATTAAGATGAACTCAGGAACTTTTCTAGTAGCTCACAGAAGATGTAATGCAATGCAAAAATATCCAGTTAATGTTTGAAATACTTGTAATAGAATGAGACTTACTTGGAGGAGAAGCTGGCTTTTCAAGAAGAATCTCAAAATGAGCTTGATGTATAGTTTTGAGTATTTAATTTTTCTTTCCAAGTGTAGATAAAGCTAAAATTTGCAGAAATATTTAAGCATGAAGAAACTAGGTGAATTGAAATTACAACAAAAAAGGTGGCAGATGGGATTAGGATGCTCTGATTTCGACCGAGGTCCATTGAAAGAATAAAGAGAAATTTTTGGATGATTAATGTGTCTGTATCAACCATTAGAAAACAAGTCATCACCCTTTTCAAACCTGGTAGGGACAATTCTCCTTTTGCTGCGTAGAAAAGTAGCACATATTAGCTATTTGGATGCAATTTATTTTAAGCATCGCTTAATGAACAGCTATACTCTATTTTTAAACACTGATTTTATATGTGTGCATTCACAATATTTCTTTTTTTTGTATGTTTGTACATATACATGTACAAGAGAGATTCAAATACTCTGCTGTATATAACATTTATATTTTTTGTGTTGATGGCACAATTCCTTTAGAGGCTACTCTTTCTGGTCTAATGCACTTTCTTTTCTACTCCACTGACTGCAGGTCTTCACTAAACCATACCACTTCTTCCTATGCAGTGTATGTTTGGGTTTTAGGAGTTACCCTTTTGTTTTCCTTTTCTCTTAAAGAATTTTTCCCAAACAGGCAGCTGGGAGACAAATCACTGAGTACTTAAGAGAGACAAAAGAACCTGGACACAGGAAGGGAGGGTCTGCGAGCTGCTTCTTTTTCACTTGGGGTGTGGTGTGGGCCCTGGCAGTGCTCTCTGGGCTTTCGGAGGGGAGAGAGAGGCCACACTCGCTTCTGGGGGAGAACCCACCACTGTGGAGTCTGGCTTTTCTCCGGCTTTTTCCCACCACCGTGCCTCAGAGAAAATCCCCAGGACCCCAAGGCTGNCATAGTTATTATTGTTGGTTGCCTTGTTGTTTATATATATATATATTAGTAAAGAACTGTTATTCCTATTCCTCATATCTTTGCCTGAAAGCCCTTAATTCCAAAATTATAATAATTTGGAGGGAAAGGGGGTTTCATTCTCCATTCCACGGGAGGCTCCTGCCTTCCTTAGCAGACACCTGTCTTTCAAACTGAGACAGTGTAGAACCAAGAAGTGCAATGAGATTATTATATGGCAAAGAATTTTCAGTTTTTCACTTAAATCCAGTAGTTTAAAATTAGAAGTATCTAAATATTTTCTTGAAGTATTAATCTGAGTAGGAACAATATTCCTAATTAGAACAGTCAAAAGAGTTTTGAATTTTCATATTATTTGAATGAGAAGGAATTTTAATTTCCCTATTAAATATATGTAATTTTTTAAAGAATTTGATACTTTGGTTTCCAAATCTTTACTTGCTTGAAGCTAAGAGTGCCAGAGTATACCTTTATCACTGTTTGAAACGATATTTATGATGTGAGTTTTGCTTGCTCTTAAATTACTGCATATCAGGATTAATTCTGCTAAAGCTAAACGAAAAAAAAAAGGCGACAAAGGACTAGTATAAACCTGTTGCAAGGGAAATCAGTTTCTTGCAATTCTTTCTACTCATTTCATTCCTGTGAACTAAGTCCTGAATTTTCTTCTTTACCAAGATTTTTCTATCACTGTTCAAAGCAATTTCTAGAACTACAGTAAAAAATGGAAGGTGCCCAGGTGTCAGAGTGGCAGTCTGAAGATTTCTTTTGACTCATAATTTTCTGCAATAAGTGCACATTTTTCTGACCAACAAACAGATAAACACAGGGTTACAGAACAAAGCAAGGTACTGTAAGTACTTGCCATCTGATTTTCAAGTTCGATTTAGAAGGACAAAGAATGTTAAAATCAGACTCTAGATTAATCCATCTTCAGTTTTCCAACATTACTGAGAATTGAAAAAGATGACAAATTTATTAAGATGTGTGTCTATGAACAAACACATTTAGAAACATGAAACTGTACTAGAAGAACAAAATAAATATACAATCTTTGCAAGGGGTCAGAACACTGTTTTAACCCATGAAGATCACATCCCATCAAATAGTATTTTGACAGGCTCTAAACAGAATAATATTGACCTAGAATTGATATGAACTAGGCCACAGCTTTTCATCTGGCAAAAGCCTGGGAAATACCACATACTTATATTTTTAATTTTGAATGCTAATTAAATGGAACAAACAGTCAAACAAGCCAAATATCAAAACACCACTAAAAGTTGAGTTTTCATGTGTATTATTTCAAGGTAGCTTGTTCATTTTGACACACTGTAGTTGAGGATTGGTCTCCATATACTTTGGCCCATTCAATACATAGGAAGGAAAAGACTGTAAAGATAAAATGCATTAAAATACTTAACAGATTATCCAGGTAGTGAAAACCTTTTGCTGTCAACCTTACTGAGCAAATATAACCACTCTCAGATGCCTGTTCTTCACAAAAATACATCAAGTGGGAAAATGAAAAAAAACCAATTATTTACAGGAACTGCTTGATGATCAATAGAAGTCTCATGAAAGAAAGAAAGAAAGAAAGAAAGAAAGAAAGAAAGAAAGAAAGAAAGAAAGAAAGAAAGAAAGGCCCCTAGCTTTTCATTTATGACATAGGGTAGAAATACGACAGTTCCAGCTCAAATGAGAATTCTCTATGTTTTTCCACCCTTCCAGAGACATTTACTTTAAAGTCATAATTTTTCCTCTCTTTCTGCCTCCATTCTACACTCCCTGCACCAGTGAGGAGAGAAGGAGCAAGCTCACAGAATTGATTAGTCTGTCACATGTTCATGGGGTAGCTCCAGGTGACATTATACACACTGTAGGAATACAGATATCTTAAGGCAGTTCTGCACCAGTTCTGTCACAATAAGATAAATGTAACAGTACTGCCCCTAGGGCTTGTACGTATTTCATGGTACCTGAATGATTAATATCAGTTGATTAGCTAGCACAAAGCATTCTAAGTAAAATGTGAGAGAAAAAGTAGGCTAAGCTTGTACCTTACTTAGGATCATCTCAGCATCTCTTTAAAATTAGATTCATTTATTATCTTCTAAGGCAGTTTCTGCAACTATCCATTCATGGAATCTCTACTATCCCTT
This sequence comes from Edolisoma coerulescens, assembly GCA_013397115.1. Lineage (NCBI taxonomy): Eukaryota > Metazoa > Chordata > Aves > Passeriformes > Campephagidae > Edolisoma > Edolisoma coerulescens. Next base: position 215,722 of record VWZW01005329.1, on the reverse strand, counting down.
GTCTGACCAAAATATATTTCACATAGTTTGCCAGCATCAGAATATTAGTATATATGAGTGGGAAGATTACAGTTTCCTTAGTATTATTACAAAATTCATATTTTAGATTAAAAATCAAATATTCACTGACTTAATCTCCCCAATATTGTCAGGTCGTTCTCAATTACCTGTAAGCACTTTTCAATACATCTTTATATTCTGTCAACCTGTAGAAGTATGAAATGTGAAGTCAGGACAAAATATTACTTATTCTTCCTCTGTGTGGGATATACTTCTCCACTTATCGCCTCTTCAGTGCATGTTCAAAAACTTTGCGTTAAGGAAACTCTTTGAATTGACAGTCCATGTGCAAAATTGCCCGTACAGAAGGTGTTGGATGTACAGCAGCTACTAAAGTTATGCTAATTACATGACACCTGAACAGGTGCCAAAGTCTTCTCAGCAGCCGTTTTCTAGGGGAAGGATTGCCCATGGCCAAAGGTGCTGCTTCAGGAAGGTCACCTCTTACCTTGGCTTCTGGATAAGCATCACTGGAGGGCTGTCCAAATTGGTAAAATATGGCACATCATCCATAAAAATTGCCACCAATCAACCAAATTTGGCTAGTTAGAGTGCTTCTCTCTGCTGGATATTTTGGGCTTGCCTAGTTTGGAGAAAAGGAGGCTGAAGGCTGACCTCAATGCTCTCTACAGTCTCCTTAGGAGTGGAAGCAAAGAGGAAGGAAGGTACTGACCTATTCTCCCTGATCCAGTGATAGGGTGTGCAGGGGAAAAAAAAGATGCATCAAGGGAGGTTTAGACTGGATATTAGAAAGCATTTGTTAACCATGAGGGTGGTCAAACAAACACTTTCTAGAGATATGGTTGATGCACCAAGCCTGTCAATGTTTAAGAGGCATGTGGACACTTTCCTCAATAACATGTTTAGCTTATGGTCAGTCCTGAAGTGGTCATCAGTTTGACTAGATGATCATTGTAGGTTCCTTCCGATTGGAATAACCTATTCTATTCCAGTATTCCAGTTTTCACATTCCATGTTTCCTTTCATGTTGCCTTTTATTGTTAAAATCTAGAAAGTTTCTAAAAATAGGTCTTTACGCTATATAAAGTTGGGATACTACCAATTCCTTCAGGTCTGTGAAATATTTTTGGGTACTGAACGTCCAGTTATGGGAATCACCTTCCTCAAAAGGCGAAGTCAAGGCTAGAGGGATGGGTTGCTCGTGAAGGCTCCCAACCTGTTGCTCTGAGTCATGCTGGGTACACTGGAGCACACTTGAAATCTTTCATTGACGGGCTAGGGGGTCCTGAAGTAATAGGAACCAACAGGGAAATACTGGTGAAATACCTCAGGGGAATTAAGGTGCATTCCTTTAAGAAGGTGACAGCTGAAGTGCCTCCACAGTTACACATGCAGCATCATCAGCTAACAGGAGTTGGAAGCCACTGTGCTGCTAGAAAGCTACAACCGACTTATCATAACTGAAACTTGATGATATGAATACAAAGATGAGAGTCTGGCCATCAGCGGCTACAGGCTGTTCAGAAGAGACAGGAGGGGAAGGAAAAGTGGAGGGGTTGCCCTCTACATCAAGAAATGAACAGAAGCACAAAAAGCTGTCTCTGAAGAACAGCCATGAGCAGGTTGAAAGCTTATGAGTAAGTCCTAGAGAGTGAGGCAAGAAAGGGAACGTTATGGCTGGTGTCTACTAAAGGCCGCCTGATCAAGAAAAGCCTATTAACAAGGCCTTCTTGCTCCAGCTGTAGGAGGCATTGCATTCGCTGCCTCTTATCCTGGTAAGGGACTTCAACCATCCTGACATCTGTTGGGAAAATAATACAATGTGCTGTAGGCAATCCAGGAGATTGCTGAAGTGAATTGAAGATAACTTCTTATGCCAGGTAGTAGACAACCCTACAAGAGTGGATGGAATATTGGACCTGATGGCCACCAATGCAAGTGAGTCAATCAGTGACATCAAGATTTGAGGGAGCTTGAGATGCAGTGATCGTGCACTGGTGGAGTTCACAGACCTGTGTGATATAGGGTGGGCAAAGGGTAAAGTCAGTACCCTGAATTTTAGGAAAGCAAACTTCCAGCTGTTCAAAGAATTAGTCAATGGGACTCCCAGGGAAACTGCCCTGAGAGACTAGGGAGAAGAACAGGAGATGGCAGATATTTAAGGGTCCTTTCCATACTGTGAAAGGGCTCTTGATGCCCAGGTGTAGGAAATCAGAAAAGGAAGGCAAGACGCTGGCATGGCTGAGCAAAGACCTGCTGGGCAAATTAAAGGGCAAGAAGTAAAAGCACAGGCAGTGGAAGCAGGAACAGATATGTTGGGAAGATTGTAGGGATGCTGTCCAGTTGTGTAAAGACGGGGTCAGGAAGTCCAAGGCACAGCTAGAGCTCAGGAAAGGACACAAATACTACTACTAACAATAAAGGATTCTACAGGTATGTCAGCCAGGAAATTAAGATCAAAGACAATGGACAAGGAGAAGGCTGAGGTACTCAACAACATTTGTTCCTCAGTCTTCATTAGCAACCTCTCTTCCCACGTCTATTGATGGACCTCAAGGCAGGGACTGGAGAAGCAAAGGCATTTAAAAGACACACAGATGAGACACTCAGGGACATGATTTAGTGGTGGACATGTCAGTGCTGGCTTAACTGTTGAACATGGTGATCTTAAAGGTCTTTTCCAACCCAAATAAATCTATTAACCTAGGAAATTTTCTCACTGATGAAGAAATCTAGATGTGATGTATATGTACCTAAACATACTACGGATCTTTATATATGCAGTTTTAAATTCTGTTGGATAGTACGAATTCTTTCAAACTGTTCTTCACTTTACAAAAAATGTGTCTGCTGTATTTATGGACCAAAATTTTATTTTTATTTTTACACTGTAGTAATTATATCATATGTATATAATATAGATACATATTATATGTATGTAAGGACTAGATGCTAGGACTGTACACTAAAGTGCCATTTTTGAGCACTTTTCGTAATATTAAAATATTTTCATTATTGTAGACACATTAATTATATATCTATAATATAAATAATCTTTCTAACGATGATCACAATGTTAATAACATATGTACAACTTTCTGTAATGGTTACTGCAAGGCTAGTACAAACTTTTCTGACTACATAATAGGCTGTTACAATGATCACTATATAGCACAGCATAGAGATGTTAGTGATTATGTGTCATAAAGGAGAGTCATACAGCATCCTTATAGTTGTTGAATATTTGTGCTACAAGATAGCTTAGTTTATTAATTTTTAAATAATTTCCTTCGTGCATGTTTTATTCATAAAAATAAGAAAATATTTTAACATTTTTTCCAGTCTCAAATACAGCTCTAACTTATTTTCTATGAAAAAGCAGTATGATAGAATATGCCTTTAATAAAAAAAACCCCAAAAAACCAAAACCAAAAACCAAAAACCAAAACAAAACAAACCCAAACAAAACAAACAAACAAACAAACAAACAAAACCACAAAAAAAGCAAAAAAGCAGGCTTTTAATTAAAAAAAAATCAAAAAGAACCAAAGAAAAAAGCAGGCTTTTAAAAACAAGACTCATGAAGAACAATGAATTAGAAGAAAATAAAAGCAACAAAAATTGCAATCGCACAAATTTTTGTTATTAAGTATGAGCAACCTAAAAAAGAAAATGTTGAGAAACATTTCACAGTTTTATAAAGCCTATTGTTTTTTTACAGATTAGAAGTATTTAGATTCCAGATTTCTAAGAATTAAGTCAATCTTTTGCAATATTTCTTTGTAGAAAATGGTAATATAGTGTCATATAGTGCAAGAGACTCCCTGACAACCTTATCCTTCCTGAAAGGATGTGTAGGAACCCGTTTCCTGTGCCTCTAGAGGCAAAATGGATGATTGAATAATGAGTATACAGTTACAAGGCTTTTTGTTAAACAGATTTCCACATCACACATCCTACATGGGTTTCTTTCTGAGGTTCCTGTTATAAACGTGGGAATAGAGGGATTCTCCTAAGAATAGCACATATCCTTCACTTGCATTGGCCAAAACACTTACCTGATGTGTATGCAGGGCATAAACTTCCATTAAAAGCTATCATCCAAAAGAACCCTTTTCTCCAGTAACTGTTTCCCAAACCAGATTGTTGATGGAAATACATTTATTTCCATTACACACATTCAACAAATATACACATTGAAATGAAATTACTTGAAAATCAAAGCACAATTACCAGAGTAAGAATAAAACAGAGATATTCAGAACTTCCTGAAGTAGCTTATGAATATGCCTTCTTTAACAACATATATGTGGAATAGTTTGGCTTCAACATAATCATGACCAAAGTCTATATAACTAATAAAAACCACAATCAATCTAAGCATCTTAATGATTTTTAAAATTTTTTATTTCCATTCATACCTATTTATACAGTATTTTGCTTCTCTCTGTATTAACCTGTAAGTACACACAGAGAAATATAATACAAAATAATATTCAAAACTCAGGTTACAGAAATATTGAAATTCTGTGAGAACTTTTTCTGACACTCAAAGAAGATAAGTGGGTGATGCTGGACAGCAGTAGCATGTTTTCGCAAGCTACCTCATTATTTATTGCAATAGCCACAAAAGCACTGCACTGGAAAACAGTAGACATGAACTTTAGACCTCCAGTACTTGTAACAAGACACTTCCAGTGTTTGTACTTGTCATGGTTCAGGAATGGCGCTTCACATCTTAGGGCCCCCTGCAATTGAGACTCTCCCAAACCAGATGCTGCTTGCACATTCCCCACCCCTTCCCCTCCGCCTTCCCACTCCAGGAATGGAGTTGAGAACTGGAGGCTTTAAAATGTGAAAATTAGCACTTGAGACAAGAACAATTTACTGGAAACAGCAATGAGATAAGAAAACAAACAGTAACAGCAACATTAGTAATAACAAAATGTATAAGAGTAAGAAACTACTTACATGGAAAAACCGTGACAAGACTGACCAGCTCTTCCCCACCACACCTCTCTTTCTACCACCTGGAGTGAGTCCCTGACTCCTGCCCCTTGCAAGTGACATGAGATGGCATCAAATAATGTTTGAATCTGACCATGCCTCCTTCCCCACTACTGTAAAAAGTTAACCCTGTTCTGCCTAAAACTAGGACAATACTTCACTTCATTTAATAACGCATTACTTTTGATATGACTTTGTTTTTTTTTTCTTCATGAGATTTATGAAAGATGACGCAGCTTTATAGACTGATAGAAAATTAAAGGACTAGATATGATGACACTAGTAATGTTTTCAGTCTTTGTTATTTTTTTACTTATTGAAATCCCAGGTAATTTATTTTCTCTTCCCATTTATACTACAAACAGCATTTCAAGTTTATATCGTCTAGCTTACACTATTAAGTGCTTACACCGGCAATCTGAGCACTACTGAATTATTTATTATTTAAATTAAAAATAAATAATCTGGAAGAAAACATATGGAAGATAACTGGTAAGTGTAGCTGTAGGTAGTATGATGTACAACCATGTCTCCTGGGAATATTTCACCAATTAAAGAATCCTAATTACTAAACAAGACAGTTGTAGAATGAACATAAAAGCACAACATGGTTCATCTGACAGCCACCAGTCTTTTTAATTTTCTTATGACAATGGCTGAAAGGAAGAAGTATTCTACCTATAATCTCTCAGTTAAAAAAAAAAAGGATTCCACATTTCAAAGGCGGTGTTTAGTAATTGCTGACCATTAGGTCCTTTGCATCTTGTATTGGCTATTAGAAGAATAAAGATTTTAACAGGAGTAATCACTGCTGAAAATCATGGTCAGAGGCCCAGGGTCATAAAATGATTCCTATGAAATGAAAGGTAACTGTCTTATTAAATCTTCCTTGTAACTGAGTTCACATTTCAGAGCAGCCCTAGTACATTTTTTTTCCTAGCAATAAATAAGCTGTTGCAAACACATATGAAATAATTAAACTTAATTTCCTAGAGATGAAAAATTATTCATAGTTCTTTTTGTGTTTGCAGAGACCTTGTCCCCCCTCATATTTCCTGTATTTCTTCCAATATGTCTTCCACTCATTTCTATTAAAGTATCCACATGTTCTTTCCTGATGAAGAGACACCACGTAACAGGCCAGGCACTGTTCTGGAGGTCACATAAGCTGCCTCTTTTTCATTTGTCTTCCAATTGTCTAACTTATATGAAGGTAATTCTATGACTTTTACATCTTTGAGAAATTTGGTTGTAAGTGTTCATGGGTTCAAAAGCTATAATGGGAACTGAAAGGTAGAAGGCTAACACTGATTTCTTAATTCTTGTTGCTTTAGAAAACCATCAAAGATTTCTGATAATAGAGATCGCCCACCAAAAGTTAACCTGAAACCATTTAAACAGAACTTAGAACAATCAGTATATGTTTAATTATCTCTAAGTTTAAAATGTCCAGTTTCTGGATTCAAGTTGCTCTGCTTATCTTTCAGAGAATATTTCACAAAGACCATGCTTCTACCTTGTTCTATTTTAATATAATAATTGTGCTTTTCTAAGTAAAATATGAAAAAATGAAAAAGTCATCTTTATTAAGAGATCTGTTGATCTTGTGGCTTGTTTGGTGGGAGGGTTCACTCAATTTGAATTACCCGTAATGACAGGAATTCACTTCCCCATCAAGAGGGCAACAAGAAATATCACAAATTTCTAGAGAACTTTGGTACTGTTCATCATACTCCAGTGTATCAAGCAGTAAGACTCATAGAACTAAATTAGTCCATGGATTTCCATCCATTTTGACATTTCCACCTGTTTCTCACCTTCAGAGTTATTCTTGAAAAAAGTTAAGTTTAACTGAAACAAGATCTGCATGAAATTTCCTCCAGTGTACATTTCCCAATAGGAACAGTTGTGACAATATGACTGTAACTTCTTTGGAGAAGACTTTTTATCAAACTGTTCAGAGGAAAACATATAAAAGACCCTGAGAAAATCAAAATAGGAAGCAGTCATGTTCCAGCACCTCCTAAATGTAGGAACAGATTTATGCCTCTAAAAATAGTAATTTTTTTTTTCCCAGTTATATATCCAAAGCAGGAAAATAAGTAACTTTTGTGAATCTTATCAACGTCATCGGTACTGATCTATAACCTCAATTTTGTGTTTCCTAACTAGCCCTATGCCATTTATGTCCTATATTGGGCTAAAAATATTACTGTGCCCCCCAAACTCTTCTAAATATTCTAGAAAGAGAACAAGTGATGGAAAACCTACTGTTGTTCACCCTGTTATGACAAATGTCTGGCTACTTTTAATGATTTCCCAAATGCTTTCATTTCCTTCACAGGGAAATATAAAACCAAAATACAGACGCTGGCATTCATCTCTAGGAAAAAAATACATTAGTGAAATTAAAAACAGTGTTGCTGAAAGGATACATATATAAATTGTTTCAAGTAATGAGCACCATTACAGCAAAGAATTTAATGTCACGGCAGAAATATGAAGTAATCTGAATGTAATGGACCTGGTCTAAGCTAGAAAACAAATTCAAACCTATCATATTCAAATCCAGGCCTAAGTGCTTTGCAGAATAAGAAGCACTCTGGGTTCAAATTTAGCTGTAAGACCAATTCTTTAAATACTAAATGGTATTATAGTAAGAATATTTTGAAAGGTAAAGGACTGTGGAGAAAAAAGTAAGCAAAATGAATGAAAATGCCGAAATCAAGTCTGGAATATACTCTAAAGCTTTAGTGTAGATCAGCTGTGAAATATAAGTTTCAAAAAGTAAAGTAACTTAATTTCCTCTGTCTTCCATAGATACACATTGTTTCCTCTGTTTTTTTCCTTCGCAGCATAGTTTTATTTTTACTGTGTCACACACAGAATCGAATAACTAAGGGCATTCACACATTACAGCAAGAACTATAAAAGGATGGGCAAAAGAAATAAGACTTTTAAAAAAGGAAGCAATGCTTCTCACTCCTATAATGATTCTTGACAGCAGCTATATTGAAGAAATGAATCGTGAACTAACATTAGTATCCCAAAAGAACACCAAATTAATACTTGAGATTATAAAATTACTCTGACTTCTATATGAATGCTATTTAAAATAATTTTAAAAGCAAATGTTAGGAATTTAGCAAAAAACCAGGAGCTTAAAACTTGAAAATTAAATAATTATTTGGAACTATTTCATGTCAGTCTTACCCTTATAAACTTGCTGACATTCTAGCTTACATCAGCATTAGTATGTCTTTTCAGACATTAGCACGTCTGATAAGTTTTCTTGAATCACCTACCCTATGTTTCGGGGTTAAGAAAATGGAAATTGTCATTACTTTTAAAAAAAAAAATAGTAATATATTAACATTTTTAAGTTTCCTTTTTTAGTTTCTAAACCAAAATTACTTTCAACATGACAGAAAGGATGCTGATTAATCCCTTTTAAGATCCATGCATTTATTTTGGAAATAACCTGAGGACTGACCTGCTCCACAAGTGCATCCCAAGCTGGGTATTTATAGGAGCCTTTCAGTCTTTCTGAGGAAGCAGCATAGACATTGCCATAGGGTTGGACAACATTCAGATACAATTGTTGAAATACATCATTTGAAGCTTCCAAACAAAATTTAGTTGATTTTTGAGCCTCAAGCAGTGACTTATTTTAATTACCTTTCTTGTTATAAAGAAATAGCAATAATATGTCTTAGAACTACAGCAAGTACTCAACGCTGAGTGAATTTTCTCAGAATACATAAAGTCTTCAAAATACGAAAGTACACAAAAAACATTCAGTGCGCTGCTTGTCTAGGAAATAAGACCAGACTTGCTTTGGTTTTGAATCAGTCAGGGATGAAATCCCTTCTTCTCCTTGCCTAGTGGAACTTGATCATGGTACAGAGAGAAATGCAAGATTTATGTGATTTAAAATGAAGGATTTTAGTTTGTAACTCACTGCTCACCTTGAGGGGAAGACCTAGATTTTAGTCCCTGATCCCAATGGTTTCTTTCAGTTTTCAAATAAAAATTACAAGCACTTCCAAATTTCTGCCCAGATACCAGGGAACTGATTCTATGATTCAATTCTAAGTTTTCAGCAGTAGGAGACTTCCTCCTAGTATGGGCAGTGACCACCTTTCAGCCTTCCTGTTCAAACAGATCCTTGACTAACAACTTGACAGGGTTCTAAGTCCACCTGTGTCTCCACTTCGGTGGAGGTTTGAGACTCCTGAGACTGTAGCATTTCCCGGGACAGCCTACCTGTCTCACTCATTCTCATGAATGCTACACAGCCTGCTCACTTCCTTCTGTAGCTCCTTCACCTGACAACACAGCTCAGCAACAGCAGTACACCTTCTGCAAAAGGAATGATTGTCAGCCCCAGCCTCACGCAGAGACATCAGGCACACTGGGAAACCTGAAATCTAGAGAGCTACATCCACCATCAGAAGATCTGGCTGGAGGCCTCTGAAATGGCTGGTGCAGTGACTCCAGCAGCTACAGGAGAATGAACTCTGCAGCCTGCCAAAACCATAGCTGAGAAAGAGTACACTAATGAGACTGGGGATGAAAAGACCTCTTTGTGCCCTTTGTCACAAAATTCTGTGTCTGGTCACTGCCTATGTTAGATGCTCCCAGATGGTGGGAGAGGAGCCCTCCCTGTTGCACAAACTCGCACAAGCTGTTGCGCCATGCCCTGTTTGCCTGCTCAGCTCACCACACTCCCGGTCACTCGCACTCCCTGCAGGCCCCACATGAGAGAGTGGCAGTAGCCGCTGGCATTGTTGGCTCCGCTCACATTAAGACACCACCCTAGGGCAAGCTGCTGCCTCCATGTGGGTCTCGGTGCTGTCCTGAGGTTTCCCTGGCTCTAGAAATTTACTGTGCTTGCTGTAAAATTCACCTCTACTCCACTGCAGGTTGTGCCTGCAGTGGAGCTGTTCAGCTCAGCAAGTGACAGTTCATGGCCATGTTTAATGTTAATGAAAGTTTTAAGATAAATAAAATCACAATATTTTACTTAGTCCACATTTACAACAGCATCTATAGCTGCTGTGTATGCAGTTGATAGCGTTGGTTGAGCACCTTTTCACCAGAATACAGAAGTGTCAGAAGTGCCTTTGAAAGAGCTCTTAGCTTCATGCTTTACTCTTTCAACAGATTCGGTCTGCAGTTGTTTCTCTCACATTTTCTCATCCCCCTCCTCTCTGGCTCCAGTTGTTCTGGTGCAATAACTTTTTCCGCTTCTTAAAGGTGTTTTCACAGAGGTGCTACCACCAGAGGTGCTCAGGTCTGCCTTGGCCAGTGGCAGGTCTGTCTTGGAGTCATCTGGCATTGCCTCTACTCAACACAGAGGAAGCTTCTGCCATATTCTCAGAGAAGCCACCCTTGTAGTCCCTCCGCTACTGTCCCAAAATCTGGCCACATAAACCCAATGTACACACATAGGGTACTTGCTGTTTTCTTAAAAGGACTGTAAAAACACCTTAGCCCTGTCATTTGAAGAGGTCAGACAAGTGGGCAGTAGAGAAATAAAATGTGCCAACTACAGTTTTTGGAACAGAAAAAAAAAATGAATGTGAAATCTTTCATAGTCACCTTTCATGAATTAGAAGCACACACAAACAAACTCTAATTTTTTGGGGAGGTGGGTTTTGGCTCGGTTTGTTTGGGGGGTTTTGTTATTGTTGTTTTGTTTTTTTAGTTAGGCTTTTGTTGTGGTGGTGGTTTGAAAACAAACCAGTGGGAGACACCAAGTCAGAATAACAATTTAATAGGAAAATTAAAAATAAAGGCAGAAAACACTGGTTTGAATTGACAGAGTCAGGATACAACCTGACACCCTGTCGGTCAGGGTGTTGGTAGCAGTCTGATTAGATAGCTGCAGTCCTCCTGGAATGATGGCTCTGTTGAAGCAGTGATCCTGTAGAAAGGGTCTGGTCTTCACCTGAAGGTCGAGGGGTAGCTCTCGTCCTCTGGAAATCCAGTGGAAAAGGCTGCCTGTGGTGTTCGAAATCTTGGCTTATATCTAGGATGGGATGCTTGGTTTTTCCCTCTGGGCAGAGCATCTCACAATGGGATGACGTAATTTTGTCAGTCAGGCAGTGAGATGCCCATTAGCAGAAGATAGCCCGGAGGGCGTTTATCTATGAGTCATGGGGCAAGGCCTTGATGGGCCCATTAGCAGAACATAGCCCAGAGGGAGGAAGCAAGGAACACCACCCCACCTGGTTTCAACAGTTCATGGAGATGGTAATAGAATACACTGCAACCCAGGACAGTTGTTTGGGGATTTTTACCTTCCCAGACATTACTAACATCCCATTTTTAGGTATATTACTGGACATAAGTTTACAAAAGTGTTGTATCCCTACTGCACTTTCTACCTTCTTCAATGAATGAATGCATGGGAAATGTTTTTTTGCATGGGCTTCTGCACCATTTAATGGAAATTAAGTACACTATATGATATACATAATTCTAATAAACAAGGGCTTCATTGCTCCTTGCAGGTAATTTCCAATCTCCTTTGCAATTTTATTATAATTATTATTGCTATTGTTATTGCTAGTATTGTTATTATTGCAATTTAAATATTATGTCCGATTGGAGCTGGAAGCATAGGAAGTCAGGGTTTCTTAATTTCAGAAAAGCTTGCAGAATGCAAACCTCATACCTGTTTCCTGATAATGTGTGCCATTGAGACATAGAACCAAGATGTAGAACCATAATGGTGCATTAATCTCCCATCTCAAGACCTGTTCATGTTGTGTATCTTGTTACACATACATATTATTATCCAATGTGATGAAATACTCTATTAAAAGGATAAACTTATGAAAAATATCTGTCACTAAGTATAAAGTGCCTGATTTTTTACCTCCTTCTTGCAAGCTGGACTCCAAATCATTATTGATTTTTGATTTGCAAAATAAATAATTGTAGTGACATTTTAAATCCATTAGAATCATGGTAAAAAGCAATTATATAGTGGCACTTCAGAAAAAGTAACATTGTTTTCTACCTTTCTTAGTAGAATGACTTTAGAACAGATTAAAATTTATTTAGAAATAGTACATCTGATATTGATGATAAAAATATTTTTAGTAAAAAAAAAACAAATAAGGGGAAATAAAACTGGAGAAATTTGGACTATAACCAGCCAATTTTTAACTTTTAAAAAGATTTTAACAAATTAAAATAAAGTTTCTAAACAAGCACAAGGTATTTTCTAAAAAATATATGTCCCATATATGTGCATTCTTTAAGGATGTTGAGGTGAAGTTTTAGGGACTATGTTACCATTGAGATTATTTTTTCTGGCCTTCTGATTATCCCTCTGAATGGTGCAAAAACTTTTTTTTCTATTTCATTAAATGGGAAATTTAATGATAAATTTTGCATTGCAAATTTACATTAATTAAAGTATAGTCTAATTTACATAAATTTAACTTAATTATAAAGACTAGATTTTATTCAGTATACAGACACTGCAGTTATATAATGTTTTCTGCCATTCTTATTCTACATGTTTTTGCAAGTTTATTGGAATGTTTATGCAATAACGGTTGCATAAATCTAGGAGTATATTCAGTACTTCTCAGGGAGCACTCAGAGATCATTATATAATGCTTTTCTCTGATTCTTTTGGCCATCCTATGAAACTTGTATTCATTAACATCTGACCATGGGAGTCCCACTACCAATCCAATAATGCCTGGTATACTAAAACCAATCATAACTAATCTGCAAGGCTTTCTTAATTGTCACACAAGAACTACGCATTACCCATCTCATAAGAAATCCATAAATATATTCCTATGTCTTTAAGTAGGATAACATTCTACACATTTTTCTTTTCACTCACAATAGAGAAGACTTTTAAACAGTGTACAGAAGTTCTATATTGATCTATTAAAATCCAGCGGTTTAGCTCATTATTTGGAGAACCCATAATTTAAAGAAACATTAAACACCCTTTCCTCCCCGGCCTCTAACACAAATGAATCTTTTTGATTAATTCAGGGTAAAAAATTAGGAAGATGTAAATTCAAGCCTGATAAGGGGTATAAATCACCTTCCTATGACTGTAAAGATTTTATAGCAGATTTTCCAAACTAAAAAGCCTAACATTTATACAATAATGTATGCATAATTTCCTACTTGTACGTCACATGCTTGAGATGAAAATAATTTTAAAACACAAGGGTAGAGAAATAGATGCCAATGTCACTAAAAACGTAGAGGAAAAAGGCATAGAATGCAATTTAGAATTTTTCTAGTGTGCATAACATTCAATAACTAATGTTCATTTTCACACAGAATTGGGGAAAGGGGTAACAATTCCTTCTGAAAGACAGAGACATATCCTAGGTACAGAAACTTTTTCACTGATTTAATGACTACCATTGCTCATTGACCAACAGAACAGTTGGAGACGTTCTCACAGGACCACAATGTACTGTATATCTGATAGATGGTACGACCAGAACAACCTCAGTCACAGCAGGAAAGACGTTGAACAAATTGCCAGCACGATTTACATACAACTTGTCAACAGCATCCGGGTTGCTGAGCAGAAGAATGATGGACAACAGATGTTTCCAGGAATGTTTCCATCTGCCCTGAGTATACATCCCCGGTGGAACAGTGGGTTACAATGGCTTACAAGAGCTCACCCTGTTTTGATTTTTGAACTTTGATCCTCCTTCCTATGAAATAAAAGCTCTCCCAAAGTATAAGTTAACCATAATACAATTACTTACTAAATTTTTATTGAGTCATGTTCAGTCTTACTATTACTACTACAGAAAACTGACCTGAATATCCAGACATGGTTTAATCAAAGTGGTGAGTAGTGACTATGGTACTTTCAGGCATCTAAACCATATTTCAGAGTTACTACACTTTTGAGCATTTAAACAAATCCTGCTTAAACTAATAAATGCATAGCAAATAGTTAGTTAGTGTTCCTAACAACTCTCTAATTTTTTTTTAAATTCATAGAAAAAATAATTCTCATTTTCCTCTCTTCAGAAGAACAAATTTGTGCTTTTACCAAAATTGGTCTTTATAATACACATGTATAATTATTAGTCAAACAATTCCAACTCTATTTTATATACATATATATATATACTTATAAATAGATTTGTGCATATCTATGCACATAGAAACATACATGCAAAGATAGGTATATGTATGAACCTATAAACAAAAGGAATCCATCTTAAAAAACCTGTATTACTATCACAGCTCATACTTGGAGTCATAAAGACAATGGTGAAAAATACTTGATAGTGAAAAAAACCCCACTCATCAACGTCTTTTTGAATACTGCCTGTTATGGCCTTATTGCAGTCCTCACAATTGCCTAAAGTTTCTCTAAGGTGATTAATATTGCTTTCTGCTGTGTAACAGATTTATAGCACTCTGATATATATTTTTATGTATACAACAAATTAAAATGTCATGTGATAAAAATACTAAGTATTCAAGAAAGAAAGAACTGAAATTGAGCATTTTGAAAAGATTATCTGGAGATAATTATGGAGCTAGTTAAATTACATGTTTTCTTTGGCAAGAGTTGATATTGAAAATTCCCTTCACCAGCTATCTGTTCCAGTTCAATAGGGTCCAGTTGTGGACAGTTTATGAAGCCCAGTCCATAAACTGCTGGCAACTTAAACATGAAGGGGAAGGAGGGGGAATGGTACGTTATTGAAAGATATTGTGTGTAAAAACCGAATATTTTCAGTGGGAGTATCTTTAATTGTGGCTGTGCTGCCACATTACCAGGATGCCGTCAGCAGCTCTGCCAGGTTGGCTGCTTGAGGGGGCACACGAGCCTGGATGCAAGAAGCCCAGGGTCTCGCGCTACGCTCTGCTGCAGAAAGAACACACACAAAAGCCGCTGGGAACGCAGCTTCCACTCTAGGGCCTTCCCCCAGGCCGGTGGAAGACGTGCCAGCAGAGACAAAGGCAAAGAGAAGTGATCTTCTGCTTGGGTTCCAAAGGCGTCAATCCGCTGAAGATGCAGAAGTAGCAAGATAAGAAACCAGGAACTACAGGCACTTTTATATTGGGACATAGGGAGGTGGGGTGAGGGGTATCATCCAATAGAGAAAGGGAACATGGGAGGGATCAACAGGGAAACAGCCACTGAGGATAGAACAGAGGAGGGATTACAGACAACCAATGGGGAACTGAGGGCATGGCTGCAGGGGGGGTTGTGGGAACTTGCAATTCACAATGCAACCTTTAATGGTAGTAAAAGTTGAAAAAAGTAAACAAGCATCACAAAAGCTAGTTATGGCTAATTATCACTGACTAAAGAAATAGAATTTTTTTAGATAAAATGATTCAAAGATTCTACAGAATACATCAAAATTAGGAAGTGTCTCTGTAATACAACATACTGCTCCACTTGAAGTTCTTTTCTTAACATGACTGTTTTTACTTGCAGTAGAAGTACAAATTTAAGAAAACCCCCTCCTACCAAACATGAGAGCAATATTCAGTACTTAATTGTTCTTAGAGAAATGGATTTGCACTCACAAATTTATGAAGACAAGGGAGAAGTAAAGGAAACATTTCCGTAAAATAATACTAACATCTACTAGACTGCTTTTAGAAGATGATTGTAAAATAGATACAGTTTTAGATGAGGGAATGGTAATATAAAATAAAGCTGTCAATTTATTAAGGGGATTACTCTCATACAATATTAGCTAAGTAGTTATGGTCTTTAAGAAAAGAAGTTAAAATGTTGCTTCTCATATATTTTAAATAGAGAACAAGTGATAAATAACAATCGGAAATCAAGAACAAGACAAATGCTTTAATCTCAGAATATAAATAGATTCCTGAGCAATTTGTATGTTAGTTGTCAGGCAAATAATAATATACCTAGCAAGGTCAAACCAGAACATAACATGCATTGGAAATGCATTATAAAGCTATGTAATAAATGACACTGTTATTTACAAAATCCAATCCTGCATTGCAAAACACATAGCAAGAGCATGATTAATACATTCAAAACAAATTTACATAAAATTACTGATTACTTTACTTGGAAGGACTAAACAATTTGCAGTTTTCCCCACCGCCTTTAAACACTGTCATCCTGTTTTTGTCATCATGGATGTGGACTACAGAGTAAGCACATAGGTACAGCATTTCAGCAGAAAAAGATGCTCTGTACAGGTTCTTGCTGGGATGGAGTTAAATTTCTTCATAGCAGCCCATATATGTGCTGTGCTTTGTGGCTAAAACTGTTGACAACACACCAGTATTTTGGCTCAACAGTCTTTATACAGCATCAAGGCTTTCTGTCTTCCCACTTTTCGCCCCAAAGCAAGCAGACTCAGGCACAAGAGGTCTGATCCAAATTGTCTAAAGAGATATTCCAAACCATGAGATGCTGTATGTTAGATATGAACCTAGTTGATTGACTTTTGTTCATTTAAACCCACAGTTATAAAATTAATTAAAGTAATTTAAAAGTTCCCTGTTCTAATTNAAACCATGGAGGCGGGGCAGAGGGCAGGCAGGGGTGTTCCTGGGTGGGACAAAGACTCTATAAAAAGCCCTGTCCCAGGACCACAGTGGTTTTTTTTCTCTGGATTAAGTTGGAGGAAGCCTGGTACTGGAGCTTGGCCTTCACTCCTTTCCGGGAGTTCTGCATTTGATTTTGGAGTTCCCAGCTTAACTGGGGACTCCCTCCAGCACTGCAGTCCTCTGCCGCTGGGGTCTGTGCCGTACTGGCAGCTTTTTTTATTTCGATCTCCAAACTGGTAGCCTGGGTTTACTTTTCCACTTTTTTTTGTATTTCTTTTACAAGCCACAGCTTCAAGTATTTTTATTTTTTGTTAAATAAAATAATTTTAATTCTATCCTGGACTTGAGATTGTCTCGTTTTTGACACTGTACTCAGCAGCAAAAGCTCAGGGAAAGGGGAAGTAAGGCAGGACTTTCATATCTCTACTCTTTTCCCAAGAGACATTTACAGGTTCAGAGTCCCTGCTTCCCAGAAGCGGCTGGACGTCTGCCTGCTGATGGGAAATAGTGAATCAATTCCTTTTTTTGTTTTACTTGAAAACACAGCTTTTTCTTTCTTTATTAAACTGTCATTTTCTCAATCTATGACCTATCACTTTCCTTTGATTTTCATCCTAACCCAAGGGAGAGGAGAGAGATCAGGAGGTGGTGGGGGTGTTTGGCCACTGGCCAGGTTCAACTCACTACTCAGATAAGAATCAGGAAAAATTAAACTTATACTTTTATCCCTCTTTTTTTTTTTTTTTAATGTTTACAACATTTTTTGTATCTTCCACTGAAAATTTTGTAGGGTTCAAATCTAAAATCATAAATGGCAAGTGTCTCTCTTTATTATATCTAAAAATTTCTCCCCAGGATTAAGCTAAATTAAACAATTCATGTACATAAAAGCAATATGCTACATCTGTGCATTAAAATGAAAAAAAGGCTTGGGGATCAGTGTAGAAAAAGTTGCGGCTGCTTCATATTTCCTTGGGTCCACAAAAAATTTGCATTCAATGTTGATCTAATATAGAAGCTAAGAAAAAATGGAAATAGCTTATTTTTATAGTAAAACTTGGATGGCAAGCAGTAATGTCAGCTATAAATTGGATCCTACAGTTGCAGATGATGGAAAAATGGAGATAAGTGTGTAAAAAATTAGCACTTCCTTCCGAAGATTATTTTACCTCCTCCTGTCAGCTGCATTTCCTGAGAAAATATCTCTTGCTCACTTATTATAAACTCAATTTAACTACTCACTATATGACAAATCAATGCAAATTGCACTTTTTCTGGCTATACCACTATTTATGATCCATCAGAATATTATTCCAGGATTGAGATGACTTTTGCACTCATTGAGTTGATGTCTCGTTTGGTGCATACTGGTCTACAGATCCTAGATTGAAGTCTATCAAGGAGATGGACAGGGAGAACTGACAACAAAAGGAATTGGATGATGGGATAGGAAATGTGTGTGGAAAACGTAAGTTATGTGTAAGAATTAGAACCAAGAAAGGAGCATCTTAAGACAGCTTGAAATGGACATAATTATAAAATATTTTTAACATACCTACCACCACTGTCTCTGATCCAAACCAGAAACTACCTACTATTACCTAGAAACCTAATGGATAGAGATAAAAGAGTAGCAGGGTAAATATGGTGGAATATCGTGCAGTAGCCATTTGAAGGGTTGCTAGTGAGGAACATGTTTATTCTCTTTCCTCTGATGGCAAAAATGCAAGACCCTGCCAGGACAAAGGGCTTCATGCTCAACAGTGTATGCACTGGTAATGTGACTATTCTAGGGATCCTTCCCCAGCTCTCTTCTGGATGCAGATGGTGTTTCTCAGCCTTAACTGCTGAGCATGACTGGCAGTCAAACAGATCCATTTCCAATCCTTTTTGCCTTTCCTCCTCCTCTGCTTGATTGGCAACCTGATTTGAATCACTACTAGAAATAATCAATTTATCAACAGTCTCCCCTTGACAAAACAGTTTTCCCTTAAATGGAGACAGCTTGTTGGTTGGAATGGTGGTCAGCAACAGAGCCCTTACAGCAATAGCTCTCTTCTGCTACCTCTGAACTATCCTCTTTCTGAGCTGCTTCTAAAGATTTGGTTGAAGAAAAAAAAAAAAGAAGGCAGCAAAGAAGCAAAAGGCTCCACATACTAACTGCAAATACTAACTTGGTGCATGCCGTACAAAACATTGATGACAATGGCTCAGAGTCCCAATGGATGTCAGTGATGACACGTGTCCCTCAGGAGTGCGTGTTGGGACCAGTCTTATTTAATATCTCCATCAATGACATGGACAAAGGGACAAAGTGCACCCTCAGCAAACTTGCAGATGACCCCAAGCTGAGTGGTGCAGTTGACACACCTCAAGCATGGAATGCCATCCAGAGGGATCTGGCCAATCTTGAGAATTGTGCCCATGGGAATCACATGAGGTTTAACAAGGCCAAGTGTACACTGCTGTACCTGGGTCAGGGCAACCTCCAGTATCAGTACAGGCTGGGGGATGAATGAATCCAGAGCAGCTCTGCAATGACTTGGGGGTGCTGGTGGTTGAGAAGCTGGACATGAGCTAGAACTCCCACCCCAGAAAGCCAACTTCGTCCTGGGCTGCATCAAAAGCACCATGGCCAGTAGGCTGAGGGAGGAGATTTTGCCCCTCTACTCTGCTCTCGTGAGACCCCACGTGGAGTACTGTGTCCAGTCTGGGGTCCCCAGCAGGGGGCCTAAAAGAAATCTGGAGAGGAGCTTTTTATAAGGGCATATAGTGATAGAACAACAGGCAGGTTTCAAGCGGAGAGTAGGTTTAGATTAGATATTTGAAAGAAACTCTACATTGCGAGGGTGGTGAGACATTGGCACAGCTTGCCCAGAGAAGTTGTCAGTTCCCCATTCCTGGAAGTGCTCAAGGCCAGGTTAGACTGGGGCTTTGAGCAACCTGGGTCCCTGCCCACAGCAGGGGAGTTGAAACTAGATGATCTTGAAGGTTCCTTCCAACCCATTTTATGATTAATAATCTTAATCAGAACTCATAAAAAGAATTCTGCAATTTTTCACAATATATTCTACTGATATCAATAAAGATATAAAATAAAGCAGGAAAAACACAGGAGACTGCAAAGATCTGCCAAATCCATGAAACTGCTGATATAGCTTAAACAGGCATTTTGCTGCATCCTCATATCTCTCAAAAATATATTGTTGATTTTTAGCTTTTTAAATAAGAGCTAAAATAAATCACTTCTGACTTTTGAAAATGTGGAGTAGAAACATTTCTGACATTTCAATTTACAGATGAAGTAAACCCTCATGCACAAAATATTTCAATGTATTGTTAAATTGCTCATTTATGTCCATTTGCTAGACAACGAAAACATTTAAAATGATAAAGCAGAATGTAACATTATTAGGTCAAAAAGCACAATTTTCTAGAGTGCATTTTACATGCAGTTTTAAAATCTGTTATGCCTTAATTATCAGTGACCTATCCAATAGACTGAAAAATTACGTGACTGAGGTGGGCATGGAAAGCTGCACATCTACATATATAGATCATTACGTCTTTTGATCACTACACTGAAGAGTACAATAAAATTTATTTACTTTTATTTACAATCAGTTTACCTCAAGTTTGACTGGTGAACTTGAAACTAAAAAGAAGAACACGGTTCATTTACATTTCAATCCAAAGCAGGGGTAGGGTGGCAGGAGTAAATAATCTTTCAGGAAAGATAATATTAAGAGTGACAGTGCACAGAAATTAGATAAATAAGGCAGAGACATTTAAAAAAAAAAAAAAAAAAGGAAAAAAGGTACATACTATGACTTAATTCCACAAAAATTTTGAACCTTTTACTGAATCTGACTGTCAAATGTCAGTCTTTCAGCACAACAACCAAAAAAAATTATGTTTATGTACTACTATCTTAAAGTAAATAACAAATTTATGATTTTAAATATTTTTCTGCCAATTCCAGCTACCTCCTACCTCAAAGTATTTTAGGATTTCTCCATTTGTTTTTTGATTTTTTTTCACACAGTCTTGACTTTTTAAATAGGTTTGCATAAAGCACTTAAGATTGACATAGATGATGGTAGTATTCAGGCTACCAGCTGAAATATACTTCAACTTACTATTAAATAAGAGCATTAAATAGTAATGTTCCTCAACACTAGAAACTTTTAGTTTTATCAGATCATTATGAAACCATTCTCCAAAATCTTTATGTACACTGCCCCTAGGAAAAACCTTCTGCCATAAGTCCATGTCCCTACAGTACTTATTCCTAGAGTGCTTATCATATTTCAAGTTCAAACATTGAAATATTCTCTTTTCTAGCCCTAATGTTATTCTGAACTGATATGAGCAGGATGCAATGCTGCTGTGTGAATTTCAGTCAGCTGAATTTCTGCTTTTAGTTTTTTGCCATTCTATTATATTCTCCTATAACTCCTTTTATTCCTGAAAAATATCGTAAATTATTCATATTCCTGTCGCAGAGTTCTTCAACTAGCCCTCCAATTTTCTTTTTTTTTCTGAT
This sequence comes from Edolisoma coerulescens, assembly GCA_013397115.1. Classification (NCBI taxonomy): domain Eukaryota; kingdom Metazoa; phylum Chordata; class Aves; order Passeriformes; family Campephagidae; genus Edolisoma; species Edolisoma coerulescens. The sequence goes on along the minus strand of VWZW01005329.1, from coordinate 194,580 downwards.
GTCAGAGAGTTGAGGTTTCCATACTGAATTTCAACAATTATTTTCATTAGTTTTCACAGGGATAACATTATCAAAATAACTCTTGTACGCTTTCTGTTTTTTTCTTTCCTTCATAGCTTATAAAAGATGTGCTCTAAGTAACATGACAAAACCAAACAAATCTTCCTCTGCATATCTGTTCTTAAACTCCCTTTTAATTCTGTTGGTAATTTCCATTAAGGAGCAGAAAAGAGCACCCCAAACACTAGACAACAGTGCGGCATCAGTTATTCATTTACAGTTGTACTGAACAGTATTTTAACTTTTTCTTATTTGCTTGCTTAGATTGCCATATGACTGGCTAGTCTGGTTTGGGGTCTGCTTTCAATAATGTACTACTGAAATAAAACAGCTCTGACTAAATAAAATTGAGCTGAGTTGCTCCTTTTCCTACTGTACCACTGTGAAGTTAAAACCTAGACTCCCTGGAAGATCTTAACATGTTACTCTCCGTTCAGTCAGTTACTCTCATTTCAACAATATTTGTTAAACATAAAATTTAGCAAAATTTGGTATAAAATTTTGCTTGTGTAGCCCCATCAGCAAACACACAGTATTTTGTCATGTGCAAGATCAGTTCTAAGAGCAGAATCATTCAGGCTTTAGCAGGATGTGTTCTTCTGTGATTAATTGTATGAAAAAAATTGTTGATTACATGCTCTCTTTATGTTATATGGTGTATTTTAACACCTTAAAAGAAGGAAAAAACACTCTAACACTTTATTCATTAATGCTACTCAGAAGTCTCTTTTCTTGTACTGCATTCAAGGTTAAAGAAAAGAAGAAATGCTTGTGTTTGGTAGTTAAACTCTTGGAAATGGCAAAGACAACAGGATTGGCCATAAGACTCATCACCTATATCCTGGCAGAAACAATGATTTTAAAAAAATTTTTGTGAAACTACTGCATTCCATTAAATGCACATTTATTATCAATAATTTCTCTTTGTTTGTCAAGTAGAATGCTGAAGAAATGAGTTTCAAACATGAATGATACACAGATCACATCTATTTTTTCATTCTTTAACATTGCCTTTAAGTAGCTCTCACAAGGTTTTACAGGAAGTGTGTCCAGTAGTAAATCTTGGAATTTTCCTAGGTCCTAAATGTAAATACTAAATGCAAGATCCAATAAACTTTGATCTTTCTTTCATTTATCTTTGAAACTAATTTCTTCAGCAACTACTTGATATGTGAACAGAAACTGAAGAAGCAAACCTTTCCACCTTGAAGCACTTAAAATCTTGCTGTTCTCTTCCTGATCAAGTCTTCTACTTATTAGGCTAAACAACTTAAATTAGTGCATGCCTACATCAGTTTTCAGAGTTTCTAACTTTGTCCTTTATTTCCATATTTCCCAATGGATTTGTATCTTTTGTTGAAAATGCGAGGTTATAAATATATATAATATTCTCCCAGAACAAGATGAAATCATTGACTCCTGGAATAAGATTTGAAATTGAATTCTAACAAGATATCCTAAAGTAATCACTTTTGAATAAAATTACCTCATGGGTTGGCATCCTCTTCACCCAGGAAGAGGTAACTTCTTTAATAATTTAATAATGAATAACGTAAGGATGAATCTAATTCTGATTTATTAAAAAGAACCCCACATTATTTTTTGTTTTAAAGTTTGTCTGATAGTATTTTTTAATCTTTTTTCCATCAACATTCTAGTCTTGGCATACTTAATGAATGCATTTTTATCATGTAGGTATATTAGTTGCCTTATAACTTAATCATGAGAAATTGTCTTTGATTATAGATGTCAAGACAAAACTGTTGTATGTTGCATGATGGAGCATGCTTATAACCATCATATTAAAAAGTAACTGTTTATTGGACCTGGATATCCATGAATTAATTACCAGGATAGTATTTATTCAATATAAGTCGTATCTTTTGATCTGCTCTAAGCCTTATTGTCAGCCTAATTGTGTCACAATCATTTACAAGGTCATTCATGTTTCAATTTTATATGCAAAAATAAGCCATGGTGCTCCTGAGTAAAAAGTTGCAGGTATTTGGAGATATTTGCAGATATTTATTATGAAGCATATTCTACATATGTACTTCTGCAAGCGTGAATATCAAAGGGATTTTGTGGTACTCATGCCCGTTCTATTAAAAACATCATGATTTTTTTTAACCAATAATTTTCATACTTTCAGGGCATGTAATTTGTTTTTATCAGAAGTTTTATCTTGTTTAATATTGACAATTTGTGGGTTATTATTTAATCTACAAATAAAATCTTCACTCTCACACATCATATCTGATGTACCAAACCATATAGGAAAATAAATTTTTCCAGTAATAATAGAAGTACTACAGTCATTTCAATTTTGCTTAGTTACGTTGTATTCATTTCCCCAGTTGAAGCAAACTACTTTCCATCTTTTCTAAGTGTTCCTTTTACTGAAAACGTCATTGGAGAAATGATAAGAATATGTTTACAGTTATTCTTCCAGAGCACCATACATTTTTTCATATAATGAAAAAAATTTTTGGACTTTCTTTTGTGCAAGGTCAACAAGCCTTTAGCTACTGTCTGTAAAACTAATTCTTCAATGTGACCTTACCAGTGTTACATGCTTTCTGTTTAATGACCATATGAAAGATCATTGAACAAGATCAAAAGGAGAAAAGGTTTGTCAACAAGCAGTACATGAAAACAAAACCTACACAGAACAGAGGTTTTACTTTTTAAGTGCCAACACCAGTAGAAGACAACTTTTTGTGATAAATGATTGTACTTCTGTCCTTCTCACTGGAATGCACTTGGCTTTGTCAGAACAAGAGTTAATAATAAGGTATATATTTTCCCTCCTTGAAAATTTTTCCTTCTGCAGCTAATCTGGCTGCCTTCTTTGATATATTTGTTTTGCAAAAATACACTTCACATGAAAGTTACAGCGAATGAAGGATATCAGCATTGCATCAAGTTGGCTTGACATAAGAATTGCAGAATTCATGCCATTTCATTAGCAATCATGAGACTGAAGCAGGTATCATTAAGTTCTGCTGAGAGCTAAAAACCTGCCAGCTAAGAGGGAACACAGATGTGTGAGTGTTGCATTTCGCTCACATCTCAGCTGAAGGAGTACAAATAGTCTGGTATATTATCAGTGTGCAGTAAACACTGTAATGACCACATTCTTGCTGAGAAGAGAGGATTCAGAGGAAAATGAGTCATCGCAGTTCAAGTAAATGGATTAACTCTAATAACAGATACTGAAAGCATTATTTTCTCTTAAATATGCCAGAGGTAAAGTTTTTGAGTATCAAGAGTCATTAAATCAAATTGACATATCTCACATGAACTGACCTCTAAATCACTACACTAGTTCAAAAAAAAAAAAAAAAAAGGTAAAAGCCTTAGTGTCAGTTTGGAAAATATCATTTAGGCCTTTGACTAAATAGCAATTCAGCAAGCCTCAAAGGGCTGTCTTCAGCATCTTTATCACGTAATTGGAAGACAAGGACAGAACCTTTACTGTTTCCTTTCCTCCTGCCAGTAACAAGGGAACATAACTACAAGCTTTAATGTTCTGTCATGGAAACATTTATTCATGTTTCAAATTTCCAACTGCCAAGATATTTGCAAGTTCTTCATTGAACTCTTGAGCTTGTTTATTTGCACCTTATAGCACAGTAGGATATATTACAGTTATCCTTACCTGATGATTTTTTTTCTCAAGATGATAACGCAGATAATAAAATATTAAAGAAAAATATCTATGTTCATGTCACAACCGGAGGAGGAACATTCAAGCTCTGAGGTCTTTTTTAAACTACACCAGAAGTGGCATTTTAGAAGAGCCCTTTCAAGAGTATTTTTGGGTTGTATGAACTTTGAGATTTAAGCTGCCATGGCCCAAATTGCTGAAAATCTTTAAAGTGGAATTGCATGTTTTTTAACATCTCCAAATTTCAAGGAGAAATAAACACCACATAAAAACAGAAAACTGGGGGTTTGGAAATATGACTGAATGGCGGGGGATTGGATGTATATAACTACTACTCAGAAAACACCTTTGACATCTGACACGGCAAAACCCACAGTTTAAAAGTTTGTATTCATTGAAAGCTATGTCATATCCTAAATCAGAACTTAAGTTTTACCTTCCTTTCAGTAATATTATTCTGAAGCAGTTGTTTTAAGGTCTAGACTCAAACACTTTTTTCAACTAAAATTCGTTTATTTAACTTTCAAATAAAGCTTTTATTTTCACTTGGTCCAGAAGAGTTAAAAAGTCAATGCTTAACCTGAAATTATTTGCTGCTTAAGAGATTACTAGCTGAAGTGTCCGCTAAAAATGTTTTTATCTTTGGACAGAATAAAGAATCATATTGTACATGGTGTATTATTGTACGCAAAATTGACAGGGGATTGTTTCTTTCTTATCCATGAATTAAAGCCATAGTAGCGATGTAATAGTCACTTACCAGTATGTATCATGCACTCTGGATACAGCATCTGCACGAACTAGTTAGACTGTGTAATTGCCATCAGTATACTCCTCAGTCATCAAAATGTATTTGAATACCTTAGTCCATTAGAATGAAATTTGATTTTCATTTAATCATTCAAGAACAATTCCAATGTAACTGACATTTTACTAACCAAGAGCTGAAAAGTGTATTCCATTATGATCACTACTAGTAAGATAAAAAAAAAAATATCACTGACAATTCTCAGACATTTTATCACTTTGGCAACATTTGTGAATTTTAAGTAAAGCAATCACATACAATGGCAACAAAAATTACTAGCAAAGAATCTAAAATATTGATCTAAATTTTAACAAATGCAGATTCTGCCCAATTTGTTAAACTACTACCTGGAATATCCATCATGAAAAGCATGAGGACTGGATTCCTGGATTCATATAGGTAGCTATTGTGTCTGTATAACTTCCTTGCATATTTGATTGAAAACGGGCTTTTTTTCTGTTGCATTCTGACATCATCGACATCTAACAGCAGAAGAAATAAATGCTACCTTGACTTTTAATTTTTAACTAATGGACAAGTGATGGACAGGTGAATCAATTAATTGTAACAGGCTAGACTATGATTCAGAATTATCTTAACAATCACAGAAGAAAAATGAGGGGTTTTTTATTGTTTGTCTTGAACTTCTTTACAAACCTACAGCATGTTGTTTGTTCAAGGAAGGGTGGTATCCCTTTGCTTCTTTAGTAAGTCTGATAGGATCACAATACTGATGAAAGTGCTCACTAAAGCATTTATATGATCCTTAATAAAATACAGCAGGATAGAACAATTTTGCAATAAAATACAGCAGGATAGAACAATTTTGCTTATTACATTGTATAAGAGATTTCTTTATAACTCTAAAAGCTCACATATTTCATTTTCCAGCTCCTCAAGTACAAATACACTTTCCTTCATTTCTCTCCTACTGTGACATCTGACAGACTCATGCTGTGTCCCAACATCACTAATATCTTCTTCCCTCCAGACATTTCTCCTAGGCTACTTCACTCCATGCATATGTTTCCATTGCTTTTTTCTGCTCTAACACACTTCTGATGATACACCTGGATTAAATTTCAGTTTTCGATCTCTAAATTATTTTTACCTTTTTATTCCACTCCCTAAAGCCTAGCCTAATTTTTCCCCTTTTCTTTCCACTAAAAAATCCCTTTATTATTTTTTCTTCAAATATGTCAATTTCATGTCCTCCCTATGGTTTTCCCCAAAGATTCAGACCTCTGCTTCTTTAGATGTGCACCTCTCATGACTTTTTTTTTTTTTTTACTTGAATAGAGGAATTTTTTTTCTCTCACTCCACACACCCTTAGTAATTTTAAGGAAAGACCTAAGCCAGAAAGGCAGTGAACTGGTTGGTCCTTTGATCCTGTCAAAAGAAAGAAAATGAAACTCTTTACAAAAGAGCTCAAAAACCCAAAGCAAAGGAAAATCCCCAAATATTTAAGGTACTGAAGTACTGAAGACTTGTCATAGTTTAGCCACAGCTGGCAATTAAGCACCATACAGCCCACTCACTCCCCATCTGGAGAGGTGAGGGAGAGAATCGGATGGTGAAAAGTGAGAATACTCATGGATTGAGAGAAAGACAGTTAAATAGGGGAAGCAAAAGTTGTGCATGCAAGCAAAGCAAAACAAGGAATTAATTCAATACCTCCCACTGGCAGGAAGTGTTCAGCCATTCCCAGGAAAACAGGGTTCCACCACACATAACAGTTATTAGGGATAACAAAGACCATTGCTCTGAATATCACCCCCTTCCTTTTTATTCCTCCAGCTGTATATGCTGAAATTGATGTCTGGAGTATCCCTTGGGTCAGTTGGGGTCAGCTGTCCCAGCTGTGACCCCTCCCAAAGTCTTACACAGTCACAGCCTGCTCACCGGTGGGTGGGGTAAGAGGCAGAAAAGGCCTTAACTCATATACAGAGTTTAGTTACTGCTCAGCAGTAACTAAACCATCCCTGTGTTATCAACCATTTTCAGAATAAATCAAAAACATAGCCCCATGCTATAAATTTGGTCTATCCCAATCAAAGCCAGCACAAGAACTTAGAATCTTTCTGTTCCTTGGTCCAGTTCCCTTCATGGCCATAAACAATTACCAGCTTAGAAGAGGAAAAATATCCAACTTTTTCCCTGTAAGTGGATCCATAGTCTAATCTAGGATGATTCTCACCAATTCAATAGTTTCCCTTATTTAGTTTTCACAAGAAAAAGAAACATTTAAAATTACACTAAGAAAATGCAGACTGACAAATTCTAAGTAGCAAATAATTTCACCATTAAGAATCCAACAGACAAATAAAATCCCAGAAGTGCTTTGTCTCGTGCTGTAAAGGAGACAAAGCCAAGAAATCATAATTTTATCTCTCAGATGCTGTGAAAATGAGTCAGCTGTTACAAGCAAGTTTTTCAGGATCTGCAGATGTTCATCAAAGATTTAGGCATTGTCCTGGGTAGAGCAAAAAAACAGGGTGGAGTTTCTGGCACTGTTTAATTCCATACCAGCCATATCATTGCTGGGGGTGTGGTTTGGGCAGGAAGACACTGGTGCCAGGAAGACACCAGAGCGGAAAGGAGGAAGTGTATAGATTTTGCCTGGCTCTTGGGGAGTGGATCTGGGACTGTGCTGCTGCTGCCACACCAGAGAGCAGCAGAAGGGCCTGAGTCCTGCTGGACCGCGTGGAGGCAACACTTCAACAGAATGACTCATTATTCAGACAAACTAGCTTCCAGGTTTTGTGTTGTTCCTGCTTCCTGTTGTGTTTGGACAGGCACGGGGAGAAGTTAAGTCACTGAAGCTTCCTTTTTCGTCATATTGCCTTTGCCGGAGACCATGCTGAGCACTGCCTGGGGGAACATTCGGTGGTGAATACCCTTCTGTGGGTAAAACACTCTTTCTCTCTTCCATACAATAAATTCTTGCTCCAATTTATAATCTCTCCTGGTGTTCCTCCATTACTGGAAGGGGTGGGGGGAAGGGAGCATCTTGAGTGAGTTTAATTTTCAAGACAGGTTTTAAGCCACCACAGGCATCTACTGTTTCCTATTTTCCATCACTGAACTACTTGCATCACTTGTTTTCTCTTTTCAGGAGATCAATGGATTTATAAAAACAACTAACTTTAATTACAAAGCCTGGATCACAGGTGAGAGAACTGTTCACCTGACAGCTACAGTGAGGCCAAATGAAACAAGATATTAGTACATTTTTTTTGTTTGCTTTTCATATGGAAGCCTTTGATAAGATGATCAACAAAAGAAACTACAGGATTATTATATTCATTAGGACTTTCGTGTGTATGCCCAAATTGTGTATTCTGCATCCAAAAATTCCTTTGAAACACCTCAACCAAAAAAAAAGGAACAGGCACCTGAATAGGAACAAGTATCCTGCTTTATCAAGCACCACTCATTGAAAATTTATTTTGTTGCATCTTATCTGTACTGCCAATGCATTACTGCTTATCTGTATTCAGGACCACCTTTCACAGTGTGTTGAATAGAAAAATCTAACCAGACATGGAACAGTAAGCAGATGAAAAATGCTTTTCAGTCTATTCTAGATACAACTCTTTCCCTCCTCCCCTTCATAATTATCATATTTCAATAACATTTTAACAACAGTTAAAAATAAATTCCTGAAGAATAAAAATTATTACTCCTTTATAGCTCCATGCATATGCATGGTACTTACACAGCATTAAAATCTCAAGAAACTCAAAAACAGTTAATCAAGTGTTATGATGTCATTCATGGATACAGACATGTCTGCTAACCTGTGCTTACAGACCATTAAAATCTCAAGAAACTCAAAAACAGCTAATCAAATGTTATGATGTCATTTATCGATACAGACAGGTCTGCTGACATTCAGCAGGGTAGTCATGTGAAAAAAGGTATGTGGGATTTGGTGCCGCATTAGGACATAGAGTTGCTGGGGTTCAATGTGCAAGGACATCAGTTGAGGTAGACAAACTGCTGAACCTTACATGCTTTAATTTACACTTCCAGGTTTGTAAATGTTTTATTTTAATTTCATGAAATTGGCTGTGATTCTGAAAAACCATAAATTTGGGAGAGACATGATATATGATGTTCCACTGCACTTCTTGCCTCTATACTTGGCACATTAAAAAAGATCTGCACACTCCTTCTCACCTGAGACAAATAGGAAGTTCTCACAAGCGAGAAAGACCTAAAATCATTGATTTCTGAGAAAGTTCTCTCCTTTTTTTTAGAAAAAGCAGTTTCTATTCATAGTGGTTGTAAAGAAACCCTGTAAAGGCATGAAGTGAACTGTTATTGCTGCAGCTGCTGTCAAAACTTGAAAGCTTTGGAATCACTACATAATTTTAGTATTTATAGGAGTTGTGATTTGGCTTATATCTAAGAAATGAAGATATGTAATGAACTTCACAGAACCTAAGGACTTCTTGGTTATCCTAGACTCAATCCCTCTCTGAGTTCACGGGGGAGGCATGCTTTTCCTCATGATGAGGCTGAGGGAGCCAGGCACAGGAAGTCTTCCCACCTGGGGGTACCACTTCTGTCCCCATAGAACAGAAAGCTAAAATATCAACCTGAATTGACTATGCATCTGAACAGGTTTCTATGGGAACTGAAGAACCATGGTAGACAAAAAACAAAGAAAACAGCATCTGTCAGAGTGAGATGAGTTAATGAGGCAACTGCTGTGACCATGCAGAGATTTAGCCCAGGGACAGAGAGTCCAAGAAAGATCAGGGAGGGGAGAAATTCTTAGGAGACATCCATGTTCAAATAATCGTTGCCAAGAAGTCATAAAATATGCTAGGGCATGAAAAGAAATTACTGCAATTACTGAAATTGTGGAGAGCAGAGGCTGAACAGAAAAGCTATTTGCTAAAAGAAGAGATTAATTACAAGTTAGGATGCAGAGTCTGTGTACAATTCAGGTTAGGGGAGATGATAATGGTGAGGATAGGAGGGGAAGCAGAATTAAAATAGAGTAAATATAACCAATTCAGAAGGATTATGTAGTGAACTAATGGCAAGATGCACCAAGTACAATATGAAGAATGAATTACTCAAAAAACATGAATTGCAAAGAAAAATGAGAGTATTTCATTAATTATTATATATATTATTTTTATTAAGAGTGTCTTGTTGGCAGTCGTAGACTGGATCACTGACAAAAAAATATCGAAGGACTAAAAAAACTAAATACCAATATTTCAAATGAGTGAAAAAGCATCCAGAGACAATTTTTTTTCCCCCAACATGAAAAAAATCAACAAAATCTTTGCTTTTTAAATTTCATATATCCGGGAAAATTATTAACTCCTTCTAAACATCAGCTTTTTCAAATATGATCTGACATTTTTTGTAACTAAAAATTTGTCTCCTAGAGTAATTGTCTTTGCTGTTCTCAGCCTCAGCTTCTGTTAAGAGACAGAAATAGAATACATTCTCTACAATGAAAGGCATTGGCCCAATGAAATTTGGCTTTATACCAAAATAGGAAAGAGAATTTTTCTCACCAGTGACACCTGTTAACAGTAAAGGAAACAATTAACAGAAGTCACCACAAGATTTCAAAGAAAGAGATATGTCACATCACATCCCTGGAGAGGGAAAAGCTAAGAGAATTGGGTTTGTCCAGCCTGGAAAACAGAAGTCGACAGGGTGAGCTAATTGTGGCCTTCCAGTAACTGAAGGGAGCCTAAAAGGAAGATGGAGAGGGACTTTCTGCAAGGGTAAGTAGTCATAGGACAAGGGAAATGGTTTCAAACAGAAAGGTGGCAGGTTTAGGTTAGATATTTCTATATACATTATTTTTTTTTTTAATCTATTTCTTTACTGTGAAAGTGATGAGGAACTGGAACAGGTTGCCCAGGGAAGCTGTGGATGACCCATTCCTGGATGTGTTCAAGACCAGGCTGGCTGTAGCACTGAGCAACCTGGACTAGTGAAAACTCTCCGTGTCCATGCCAGGGGGGTTGGGACTAGATGATTTAAATGTCCATTCTAACCCAAGCCATTCTAGGATTTTTTAATTTTTAAGGTCCCTTTCATTCCAAACCAATCTGTGATTGTATTATTCTATAAGGATTTAGCATTCTAGACTAACCTGTGTGAAGAAGTATGTTATGATTTCTGCTTGAATATGTTTACTCTTTCATTAGCCTTCCCTCATTGAAATGCATCCATGTCTTTTCCTTTTAAAAGCAATACATCTTTGCAGACATAAATCATGCAGCACAGGAAAACATAATTTTTAACATATGAGAATGATACACTACATCACCAGGTATTTAAACCAGAAAAGACCTTTCTATTTCTTCTCTTCTCCTAAGATTTTAAGCAGATTAGTAAAATAAAAACTTGCCACTATTCCTTTACCACATGAAGCTCACAGATATCTGGTACTATTGGTGTTTTCCTCACATGATAGAGCTATATTTTTTGTCTTCTTTTTTACTGTGTTACTACTTTAACTTCAATGCACCTGCCACTTTTCTTAAACAAGAAGAGAGGGAAGGGGAAGATTCTCTCTGAGATGGTAGTCAAGAGTTCTGATACAGCTTTTGAATGAAGGAAAGTGTTTTTGAAAGAGCACTATATGACCAGTAGCCATTACATGACAAAGTTATTCTGTCAATTGATGATGACAGGCTTTATCCATTACTCTAAGGTTAATTACACTGCCTTTGATGAAATATTAAAAAAAAAAAAAAATCTAAAGGACATGTTGCTAGCCAGGAACTCAAAATCTATTTCTTCTGCTGAAATGTCAGTAACCTTTCATGACTTGCATTATTTTTACAGAAACAGTGATGGCATTGCTTTTGAGGGAATCACTGCTTGATATGTCAATCAAACTATCCTCTGTTGTTGTGTATCAAAAGAAAAAAAATAGAAATTATGAGGTAGTTGTGTTTTTGCATTCTAATTCAGTCAAACTTGTTATTAAATTGAAGGAAAAAACACTGAAGGTTTCCATAAGTTTTTTGCTGTATATTCCAGATTATCTCTTAAAATAACAGAAGTAACAGTTCTAAATCTGAAAAAAAAGTGGCATTTCTAGCATGAGAAAAAAAAAACAATCTGACAGAGACTGACTTTTGAAAAAGGAAATAATTGCAACTGTGCTAGTGAAATAAAAATGGGATATTAATATTAAAACTTGGGTCTAACCAGTTCTTTGAAATAAAATATAGATCATTTTGCAAAAGAGCTTCTGCAGTGGAATAAAACCGCATACATTGGAGAAAAGCACATGTATTGCAAGTTTAGTAATGGGATTTGGAGCGCATGGGTTATGAGGTCATGAGTTCAAATTGAGTCCAATTTAGAATTGGCCAAGTACAGGTCTTTTTTAACTTGTGTGCAAAATGATATAACAATGTCATATTACTTTCTACTGGATATTATAATTCAAAAAACTACACACACACAAAAGAAACCCCAAACCAACCAAAACCACAAAGCCCAAACCTGATATATTGTAGACATCTCACTCAAAGACTTACGCAATATGTAAAAAAATGCAGTCTTCTTGAACACTCCATGGTCTAGCTATACTTTAACTCTCTTTTTGTTTTGAAAAGATCAGCTGTTGGAAAAAAAATAAATTATAGAGGTTATTGTTTTAGAGACAGTATTGCATCAATACTTAGTTCCAATTCTTCACCATCTGAACACCAGCATTCCTATGATGTTAAATTCAACACATTAGTCACTGTTGGATTTAAGATCATAGTTGTTGAAATGAGGTAAGCGAGACAGAAATATGCCATATGACTGCAGGGGGGTTAAAAAAAAACCCTCCAAGCTTTCTCCAGGTACTGATCAATACAGAATTTGATGAATACACAGGTTGTAATTCCTATTTTTGAAAGGTAAGATGATTTCTAATATAGAAAGGGAGGAGTTAAAAACAAGTATTAGATTGTTTCATGGTTTGACACCGGCCCATCTCCAGGCACCCACAAGAGTCGCTCTCTGCCCCACAGCTGGGCAGAGGAGAGAAAGAAAAAAAAATTAATGAAGGCTTCATGAGTTGAGATAAAGACCAGGAGAAAACACTTCAAGGGCAAAACTGGCTTAACTTCAAGTTAAAAAGTGAATTTATTGCTAACAGAATCAGAGTAGGATAATGAGAAGTAAAATAAGCCCTTAGAACACCTTTCTTCCCCTAGCCCCCCCCTCCTTCCCACCGACAGCGCAGGGAGACAGGGCATGGGGGTTTGTGGTCGTCACCCGAGGTTTTCTTCTTCTGCTTCAGGAGAGGAGTCTTCCCCTGTGAGGCTGTAGGGTCCCTCCCATGGGACACAGTTCTCCATGAACCTCTCTGACGTAGGTCCACTCTCACGAGCAGCAGCCACACCGCACCTGCTGCAGCCTGAGCCCCTCCCATGGGCACCCAGTCCTCCAAAAACTGCTGCGCCATGGGTCTCTCTTCCATGGGGTGTAGTCCTCCAAGGACAGGCTGCTCCCGCCTCTCTCCACCGGGTCTCCCACTGGATCACAGCCTCCTCCAGACATCCACCCGCTCCAGCATGGGCACCTCTCCACGGGCTGTGGGTGGATCTCTGCATCCCATGTGGACCCATGGGCTGCAGGGGCACAGCTGCTTCACCATGGTCTTCACCACGGCCTGCAGAGAAATCTCGGCTCCAGCCGGGAGCACCTCCTCCCCCTCCTTCTTCACTGACCTTGGTGTCTCAGTGTTGTTTCCCTCACATGTTCTCACCTCCTCCTCTTCTTTGACTAGAAAAAACTGTGTGACTTTGTTTTGATTTTCTTCTTAAATATGTCATCACAGACGCGTTACCAACCTCTCTCATTGGTGCAGTTTTGGCCAGCATCATGTCCATATTTCAGAACCATCAGGGATTGGCTCTGCCAGACATGGTGAGAGCTTCCAGAAGCTTCTCACAGGAGCCACCTCTGTGGCCTCTCTGCTACCAAAAACTAGGCTTTGCAAAACAAATACAGACTGCATTAAAAATTCACTGGAATCTAGCTATGAAGTTCATTTCTTGGAGTTGCCTGTCTTTATCCATTGGTTATGATGGGGCCCAAAGACAGCATCACTTCTGTTTTAGGCTCTTAGAAGTTTTTCTGGAAAAAGTGAATAGGTCTCATGTATAATTTTAGAGTATAAACCTCAAGTACAAGCAATCAGCAGCATTATTCTCAATAATAGCTATGTTTTTATTATTCAAATTAGGTACTGAATAGATTGCTTTTTCAAAGACCTTTTAACATTTAACATTAAGTCTGCTAGGTAAACAGCAGATACAGTCACTGCAAAATTACAGAGGTTTGAATGTTTTCTGAAATTCTGGTTAACTTGAGCCTTTATATGTGAAGTCCTTACAAGCTCAGAAGGAAAATGCACCTTAAATTATCAATGCAATTTTCACTCAATCTGTCAGTTGTGGATCTTTTTTTCCTTTAATAAGTTGTCTAAAGTATCTTGCAGGCTGTGTTATTCCTCTTTGATGTTACTTCAAGTGAGGAAGATTAAAGTCTAGCTTGAATTTATCACCGATGACATTTCTGTGACTTTGGTCCCTCAATCCTTTATGATGGGAAGATGTCAGAACAAAGTCATCACAAATTATGTAATGTCACTCCACCTAAGCCAAAGTGCCAAATAAGCTGATGAAGCACACTGTTGTGGAGTCTATACCCTCCATACGGCACATTTATAGCTACATGCCTTTGATTTATAATTCTCCTGAGATGATGAAATTCAGAAGCACCAAACCATTTTGGACTGATCATTCTATATCCTGAGTGATATCTTGATCCTTTAACATACTGGATAACCTCAGTTTCTGAAGTGTAATTCCCCTCTTTGCTCTTTCAAGATTCATTAAGTAAATTATAGAAACAGGGAGAAAGCCAGCAGGAATTAAGGATTAAGTGTTCTATGTTTGCAAATTTTATGGGGACGCACTTAAAATTTTAGCTGTCACACACAAGGCAGTTATCATCCAAATTGTGAAGAAGGCAAACAAATTTCTACATTTAGTTTTAAAACCATCAATAGGGAGACAGCTGTAGATAGATGGCTGTTATCAGAGAGGTGAAATAATCATTTTCCACAAATAGCATTGTACATTTAATCTAATTCCATAGCCTGCTCAACTCCCATCAAAAAAGCCGATTTTTTCTCTGAGTGATATAGGATGGTTTGTCGACACTTGAGCCTAAATGAGTTAAAGTATACATTTCTACTGTATTTCTAAACATTAGTGGAAGTAGTTCCTTGGTAGTAGCAGCGTGGCAGTAGTTTTCTAGAGGTGCAGTGTGGCAGAATGCACCTTTGGAAGAAAGCTCTGGGGAAGATCGGAGAAACAAAACCAAAAATAAAGCTAAAGATGCTCATATGCATGGACACAAAGAAGAGAGAGACTATTAGAGACTATTGGAGATAAAAAAAAATGGCAACATGGAAGTTCCACTGGCATTCTGGTTGTCTAGGAGTGACTTAGGACAGATTTATATAAACTGGTTGTAGGTCCCGATTCCTTAAGTTATCATAAAGGAAGAGTACTGGGTCCTTTTTCAGCAAAAATATGGAAGCAGCAACAGGAGGAGGATGGGAAAAGAGAGTTTGACAGAGAATATTTTGTGAGTCATTATTCATTTCCTCTTTTTCATGAAACGAACTACCTATCAGAGCTGCCAATATAAAGAAAAACCTTCTGGGGACAGGGAGAACTTCTATTTCAAAATGAGCAATCAAATTATCAGAGTCTCTCCACTGTACAGCTTTAGTGGATGACTAACTGCAGCCTTCTGCTCATTACTTCTCTCAAAAGATGAATTGAGGTCCTTTGTATTTTCTGGTAACTGAAGTTTCCGTTTTGCCTTTTCTATTTTTAAAAAGTAGTTACAGATGAAGAGAAAATGTGCTGTAGTAATAGAACTACATCAGGAAATATCCTCCTCAGCTGCTGTTCAGAAACATTTGAAATGCCTTCTAATAGAATGCTGCTTGTCCCATAACATTTGTAAGTGACTGTGCTTCAAATGCAAATTTCTTCATTACATTGAATTGCATTAAATTTTATAAGTGCTCTCTGCACATATCCCCTAAAAACAATTTGCTGAGAAAATAAGATGATGTGGTACGATGATATGCATCCATTAGATAATACCTGAAAATAGCTTTATAAACATATTTCATTTTAGTTGCTACTTAATGATTTAGTTTTAGTGGATAGCTTATGGATTCAGCCATTCCAGTGCAATGAACTAGAATCATCTTCAGAGCTAGAAACTTTATTAGTTTGATTATTATGCCAAATATGATGAGAACATGTAGATTTATAAAACCAGAAAAAAGTTACAGTCCATTGACTATGCCCTTTTTCAGCCTTTAAAGGCATTAATCAGGACATCTCAGCACTGTTAACATCAGTGCTCTTCCCACAGAGTACCTTACTAATATTTTTGGTAGCAGATGATACTATGCAGATACTTTCTGACAATATTCAAATTCTAACTTTGGGATGAGGCAGCAAAATTGAGACTGAAAACACTCATGCTCATTAAAGATTCCTTTACAACTTACTCAAAAGACAGAGGTGTTAGAATGGGTTATAAAAATCCCAATACCCCTAATTACATCGTAGTTGTATAAATTCACTGGAACTGCAAAGAGATAAAGTTGCTTTCATGGATTTCTTAGAACTACTGTGCATTTCTGCTCATGCCAGCAACTAAACTGCCCCTCACATACAACTTTACATAAGGCCACTGGTGAGAAATGTATTAATTAAATTTAATTCTAGGCTGCATTTTTTTCTTAGACAAGCCTCTACAACTGCATTGCCTTTGAGTTCAAACCTAATTCCCAGTTCAACTAGTTAACCATTATATATATACAAGAAAAGATGGATAGCTGTCACATATTTGGACTGCTTGGCAGACATCATGTTAATCCAATAATAAGAAAAATGATATGGGCTTAAAATCACAGCTTGAGCAGAAATACTACAATGGCAGACTATTTTCCTGTGTTTGCCTAAATCTTGTCTTTAATTTATTTACAAATGCCTATACAAGAACTGATCTATCATGCTCCTTTTTCTGTAGCAAAAGGGCTTTTAAGAGTCCTCGGTAACAGCAACAGTATTTGTCCTCAAAAGCATAATTTTGTTCTGTTAAAATAAACTACCAAAAGTAATCACTCAAACCACTGGCATATTAATATTGCTAAGAAAACAATGACAAAAACCCCCATTCATTTATCTTCTAATTGTGCAGGCTTTGGGGAACTGGAGTATTTTTGCAATGACAACAGTGGTATTTCTACAAGAGTTTGAGTACCCATCTGTGTGATAATGGGCAAACAGGCCATTTCTTTCAGAGCTGCAACACAACAGACCTTTCTTAATTCCATGCTCACTATCTCCCAGAATGTCCTTTCCTCACCCTCCTCCTGTGCCCTAATTCCTAGTTCTCCTTGTTCAGTGGCCAAGTCCCTGAAAGCACTGTGAAACAGGGAATAGAGCTGAAGTTGAGCCAGAAGCTGCAAAGAAACAGTACTGTTCCACATTAACTGCTAACATTAGTTTCCATGTGGACTTTCTTATTCCTAAGCACCTGACTTGTTTCTGTGCAGTGCAGCAACTTCTGTGAACTTGCTAATGCAATTTTTGCTCATCCATTCTTCTGGAACTGACTCATTTTCCCATGTGTGCACAATAAAAACATTTTAGATCACTTTTCTTAGAAAAAAAAAACCCATGTGATTTTAATAAAAATAATGTTTCATGTACTGACTCAGTATATACTGTAGAATAGAGGAGTTCTTTCACATGTAAATTTTTTATCTAGTTACCATGAGACATAATGCCTTAAAATAATTGAATAAAACCCTCGTTGCTGGGGACCAATCACTCTGCTTCAGCGTGAGTGGCAATTTCTCAAATATCAAGAGAAAAGCTGCAACAGATAGCATATGACAAACAGGTAGAAGTAAGAAATTGTTAAGAGGAGAGATCTCCTGGATGAGGGTTTATATTTTTGTGATAGACAGATGACAGGTAACACAATGATAGCAATAGGTAATGCCTTCTTTGAGGCACTAAAATATTGTCATCATGAATGCAGGCTAAACTATTGCTCCTTGACGGCATAAAAGGACAGAATTACAAAGTGGACTCTGTCAAAACCTGCTATTACTCCATGCCCTCAAGTATTCAGAAATACCGTGCTATGTACAGGACAATGGTGAACATTTAATTATTTAAATAACTTTTTAGAAAAAAATTTCCAATACATTTCTTTCCAAAGCAGAGTTCAGTAAATCAACATATCCCAAAGAAATCTTTTTACTATTTTAAACTAAAAATAGACTGTGCACACAAAGCCAGTACACAAACGTAGCAGGGATATCTTGTTGACCATTTGAGTGTTTCTTGGCATATGCCTGAGTATTCTAAAAAACCTCTTGATTTACTCTCAGGGTCAGGAAATAATTCTGACAGAAAAGAGATCAAAGATGTGATTGCAGTGACAAGGAGGTTGCACGTGTTTCACACCAGTAAACAATAGACATAACTCCTGTTTTTCTCCTTTTTTTTCCGTTAGTGCTTGTTTGTATAAGCCAAAGTATTTATGCTATAGGACAGCATATAAAAGCAGTCTTCAAAGAGAACTCTTGCTGAATAAAATTACAGACATTGTGTTATTTACAGTTCTGTTATTTTTTTCCCATTCAGGCATTACCACCACACATAGAAATCTTACCTGAGAAGAAAATTTTCCTGGAGAAACTGAGAATCCATGAGCATTAAATTTTGTTTTTTCAACTTGCTAATTTTCATCACATTTTAGAGGGATTAAACAAGGTACTGGTAGCAACAAATTTATTACTTTCCACACCATTTTCAACAATGTGCTTTTTGGAAACTGTACTTATGGAACCTAAGTTTAGAGAAAATGCTGGAAAAACAAGGAACACTTTACTAAAAACTAACTTTGAGAAAAGGCAGTTTCACCTCTGGAGGCAACACACAAACTGGGCACTGAATATTGTAAAGATATTATGTAAATGTTTTGTTCCCTGAAAGCTGTTAAGTATTTTCCCTGAACATATTATTGTTTCTTTTTCTCTGCCCTCTAAAAAGTGGTCTGCAATTTTTCTTGAATGCAATAATTTTGCACAAAAGCCTGTCAATATTGCAAAGCACATTCTTTAGACTTCTAGTAGTTACTCTTGGGGAGCCTGTAAACAACATCAATAGATTCCTGTACCATCACAAAGACCCAGAGTTTAGCGATTACAGGAACTGTGGGTTTGGTTATTGGCAGTGAATGGAAAATTATACTTTGGACATTCAAGTGCAAAGAAGTGTGCATGGGATATTACTGCACGAAATGGTGGCAAGTGTGGCGATCAATATCCATTCCAGCAACATTTCAGTCACAATGCATTTCTGCAGCTGAGGAGATTCTAGAAAATATGTTCCCTGGCTGCCCTGTTTAAAAAGCTGATGTGAATATTATGTCTAATTCAAAGAGCATTGCAAACTATATGATTGAATTTTCATTACTGTGTGTGGAATGAATATTGTCAAATACTGATTTTGAAATGCTGGAAATATATTACTTAAATTATCAGTGTCATTTCGCATTCACAAATAATGTATAAAGGCAATGTCACTGAAGTTTCACAAAAAGATAAATCTTAATTTCAAGTTTTATTCGCCTTTCAGAAAAAAAACCCAAAACAGTTATCTGTATCCTGAGCTTTGCCTCACTTACTGTCTTTTCCTTACACATACATTTATTCACACAAACCTAGTTATGCACAAGAAAAGTGGGAAGCAAAGGAGTAAAGATATAGTACATTTTCATTTTATTAAAAGAACAATAACATTGCTTAAGAAATTAAGTACCTTTTTTCCCCATTATATGCAAATATATGCTTCAACTAGACAAACACCTAAAAGTTAGAATTTTGTAAGTCAAAGATGTGTAAATTCAGAAGCAATAACTGAAGGCTCCAAAGCAGTTGTTTCACCCTGTTTCACCCTGTCATCCTTTGGGATGCAATTGCAAAAAAGTGATTCATTTGAAGATTGTGATATATGGCTTAACTACCTTTCAAAAGTTAATAAAAGCAAAACAGTTTCAGAAAGTCATAGAAAGCTAAGATTTCTTCTGATTTTTCCCCTGACTGTAAGCTATATACACATTTCAGAGAAAGATATTCCTGATCTTTTTCATAGAATAAAGTTTTAGTAGAGGCTTTTAAGATCTTTGTCTACAAAATATTTAATTACTACCTTATTTGCATGATTAAACATGGACATTGGGGTCTACAGACTCATACATGCTTACGTAGCTGGGGTAGTGGAAGAATTTAGTAGGATAAAGGTACTGACTAAACTGGGTAATTTGTCCTGAAAGACTTTCTATTTACCTATATGGCTAAAACAAAGCTTGCCAAAACCTGCCATCTAGAGGAAAACAATCACACTCCCATCCCATTCAGACCAAATCTACAAGGCTACAAAAATTCTGCATAACTGCTTTAGCTTCTTTGTATTCCATGAAGTTAAATGCATTATATTTTCTCTTTCAGTTACAAGTCCCACATAAGTCTGATTATACTTTCTCTGTCTCAGTTCAATAAACCTTGCTGTCCTGTGCAACACCTTAGCAGTGAGGGACCAGGGAAACAGGCAGTGAAACATCTGAAGGGAATAAACTCTGGCAGTCAGAAGGGCACTGAAGTAAAATCCAGTACTGAAATACAGAAGACAACAATTACAGCTCTGTAAGAAGGAAGGCAGTGTTTCAAGCTGGGTGAGGTATTGCCAACTAACAAAACGTATTCAGAAGTAAATAGAGAAAAAATCATAATACATTAGAGGTACAAAATTAGTTACTTTTTTCACAAGTCCAAAATAAAGTTGGGAATCCGCAAGTTGCTCTCATGTGCTGCATCATTTGGTCCAAAGACATAACTATACATGTATCTGAGTATTGAAGAGAGAGAGATAAAGCAATACTAAGTAAAGCAAGGCATTTCATAAATAGGTGTGCTGCCCTCTGAGTACTTCAGTAATTTCGTTACAGAAAGACACCATCTCTGGAAGAAGAACTGCAAGTTCCTAGTAGAAGGGAGAATATTTTAGGGAAGAAGCTCTATATGCAGTAACTTCTCCAGCCTGTCTCTGGCAAGAGAAGAGAGTAGCTGCCCTGGTGGAAGTAGCTCATAAGCTCTCGCTTGTCTCCATGAGACAAGCTCAAGCCTGAATCCATTTACATGCTGTTTAGCTGATGGTCTCTCAAAGCATCAATTAGCTGTCAATTAGCTAAAGAACAAGTGTTCTAAATAATTCAGAATGCAGCTGTTTGCCTAGAAATTAGCAGTTTATGCAGTGAAAAAATACTCAGAAAATTTAAATTATGGCAGTATGACACATTGTTACATAATGCCTCTCATTACCTCCCAAAAATATGAATACAATGTGTTTGGCATATGTATCACCTTTCTATAGCTATCAAAAATGAAAGTCTTCTGGATACAGAACTAAAACACTGCAAAATACAGAAATGGGAAGATATTTCTTATTTCAGTGCTTTTAAGATCAGAATGCTCTAAAGGAAACTTCTTATTGCTAAACCTAAAATACATTTACTAATAATTAGCCATAAGATAAAATACTACACAATAAAACATTGTGAAACTAAAGAGACCTGGAAATAGACACCTACTTTGTTTCAGACTCTTATTCTCAGAATACCTCAAGAAAACCTTTGCATTAAAGTCTGTTTGAAGTAAGGATAAA
This sequence comes from Edolisoma coerulescens, assembly GCA_013397115.1. Lineage (NCBI taxonomy): Eukaryota > Metazoa > Chordata > Aves > Passeriformes > Campephagidae > Edolisoma > Edolisoma coerulescens. The sequence goes on along the minus strand of VWZW01005329.1, from coordinate 173,209 downwards.
ACTGATAGTGTTGGTTTTGTTTACAGATACATAATTGACAGAAAACATAGACTGCTTTTAAGTAACATGCCATTTCTTTTCCCAATTTTTTTTTTTCATTTATTAATGTTATTTACTATATCTGTGATGTAGCTGTGGACCAAAACTCAGAGTCTGAATATCAGACAGCCAAAGTTTTTTGATTCCAAATATTGTGAGAATACATATCAACTGCAAGTAATAAGACTAAACTGAGACATTTAGTTTTGGTGTGGTTTGATTCAAAATGTACTAAATTTAAGGTATTTGAACTCAAAATCAGAGAGCGGACAGCAGAAATGGGTGAGGGTGTAGGGGCTGTGGAAGACACCACAGCACTCTGTAACCTCATTGTTTCCACTCTTGCTGCCTGGAGAAAGACTCCAGTTTCAACAGCCGGTGCAACAATGAGTATCACTACCACCTTTTCCTTCACTGGCTCTGGTCTTCTGCTAGCATGTTCTGCCTGCTCCCATGATCTAACTCAATACTGTGTCCTTAATGTAATGCGCACCATTTATTTTGGGTTTCCACGTATTAATGAGGCAGGTACTCCACAATTCCACCTCAGATGACTCCCTTCTGCAGGTGGGTAATTAGCTTCTCCACCTGTCCTCTAAGAAAATGTTAAGGCAAATTCAGCAATGATTAACAGCTGATCTGTATTCCATTCAGTTACTAGACACAGCAATACTGCTGTACTGCCTATCACATATTTTGCTTTTCTGTTTTTTCATTACTCCGATAATTTTCCAATAACAATGCATTTTCATTCTTCATTCTTTACACTGCAAATCTCCTTTGGTGTTCTCTTTGTTTTCCATTCAATAATTTTTTGTTCTTTATTACTCTCCTGTTTCAGATTTCAGTTCCCTCCTCTCTTTCCTCTCACATGTTCTCTTGCAATCTGACCCTGTGCTGTTTCATGTGCCTCCAACCTGACCTTTTAACTGCTATTTGCCATCTGAATTTTCCTGTCCATATTTCCTTCCTTTCATTGTAGGAATACTGTTGTTTTTCTCTGTATATGATCTTCATTTACTTTTCTCAGAAAAAAATACCAAAACTTAGAATATCTCTAGATCTTAATGTAGGTAAATTTGTCTCATTTGACATATTAACTGTCTTACACAAGGAAGTTACTGTGGCCATTAATGATTACATGATCAATATATTCTGTCTTTTCAGATTTTCTTTGTCCTTGTTATGCAATACTTGTTGCAAGGGCCAAGGCTCTGCATTTGCCTACTTAATCCACATAATGCAAGGCTATCATTTTGTCAGCGTTCAGGTACACATCTCTACTGTGGTTATTGTTAACTTAAAACAGAAAAGTTTTCCTAAATGGTGGCTCACATAGGGGCCAGAATAAACATCTCATACAGCCAAAACATCCCGTCATTAGAAAGACAGTGAGCTCAGATCTTTGCACTACATAGTGATGGAATACTGCCTGACCATCTACACTTCCTGGTACTGAGCAAATCATGAACATGAATCTTCGCCTTCCCGCAGCAGAACAAAATCTGTCATTACTCAATTTCCATGAGGAAGGAACATATTCAGTAGAATCTGGCTGACAGATCCTAGTTCCTGGTCCTCCCTCTCTCTCTCTATGGAGTGTTTCCGTTGTTGCACTCATGTTCTCAAATCCTCCCCTTCTCCAGCTGATCAGATGGGTGTCCACAAACCTCTTTTCTTTTTTTCCAGCCACTGTCATCTTACAACTGTCTTCAACACCTCTCAACCATTCTAGTCCCCTCTTTCATCTAATTCCGTTTTCTCCGTAGATGCTTTCACATAAAATGTTTTAAAAATTATTTAATGTCTTCTCTGAAATTCCTGCTCAGAATGTTTCATCCTCAATCCATAGTCAAACAAACAGAGACCCTTTGATGCAGACTATGAAAAGAAATTCACACAGTCAAGATCACATGCCTGAGTGTTGCCAGCTTGCCTCACATTGGTAATCGCATCACCCTACTCCTGAGACAACAGCCTTCTTCACGGCAGTCTTAGCTCATGGACACAAAGAAATATAATGCTCTCTTTCTCCCAGAATATATCTGAGGAATATTGCAATCTGTATTTTGAAATTAACAGCACATCCTTATCCAAATGAGTAGGTTTAAAACTGCATGTTAATAGTACTTGCTTTGGTGGCAAGTCACATTTTCAGTACTATACATCACAAACGACTTATTAGCAGCAAAAAAGTATTCGTGCATCACTGTTTCTTCATTTTATCAGATGATCAGACGTGAAAGCAATCTGTCTTCCATGATTTTTTTGCTCCTTCCTGATAATAAATACAAGTATTTGCAGAGACTATATGCCAGCAAAACCAGTCTATCCTGCAAACCCTGAACATCCTAGAAGAGATGTTCTGGCACCACCCAGCTTTCCCTGACATATCTGCAACCAAACCAGAAAAGGGCTGAACAATTGGCTGTACACCTGCTCTGAGGCCGGGTTTGAAACTGCACACTTCTTGAGAGAGGTCCCAGCTAACAGGAAGCTGGAAAACATTGTCTCGGTTTTCAAGAAGGGCAAGAAGGAGGAGCCTGGACACTGCAGGCCTGTCAGTCTCACTTCGGTGCCTGGTAAAGTTATGGGGACGATTATTCTGTGAGGTATTGAAAACTCCTGAAAGAGAATGCAGTTGTTGGTCACAGCCAGCATGGCTTCATGAGAGGAAAGTTCTGCATATCAAATCTGATTTCTTTTTATGACAAGGTAACCCACCTAGCTGACCAAGGGAAGCCAGTTGAAGTAATCTTTTTGGACTTCAGTAAAGCTTTCAATACTGTCTCTCACAGTATCCTTCCAGACACAGTGTCCAGCACACAGCTGGATAAACACATCACGATGGGTGAGCAACTGGCTCAAAGGTCAGGTACAAAGGGTTGTAAGGAATGGGGTGACATCAGACTGACAACCTGTCACTAGTGGGGTTCTGCAGGACTTCATCCTCAGTCCTGTGCTCTTCAACATCTTCATAAATGTCTTGGACACAGGACTGGAAGCGATACTAAGCAAGTTGGCAGACAATACAAAACTGGGAGGAAATGCTAACTCCCTTGAAAGCAGGGAGGCCCTGCAGAGAGACCTTGACAAATTAGAGGGCCGGAAAATCAGACTATATAAAGCTCAACAAGGGATTCTGCACCTGGGATGGGGCAGCCCTGGAGACTGGGGGACAAGAGGCTGGAAAGCAGCGCTGCAGAAAGGGACCTGGGAATCCTGACTGATGGCAAGTTGAATGTGAGTCAGCAGTGCCCTGGCAGCCAGGAGGGCCAACCAAGTCCTGGGAGGCATCAGGCACAGCATCATCAGCTGGGCAAGGGAGGGGATTGTCCCGCTCTGCTCTGCTCTGCACTGGGGCGGCCTCATCTCGAGTCCCGTGTGCAGTTTTGGGTGCCACAATATAAAAAACACATTAAGCTATTAGAGACCATCCAAAGGAAGGCAACAAATATGGCAAAGGGCCTTGAGGGGAAGCCTGATGAGAAGCGGCTGAGGTCGCTTGGTCTGTTCAGCCTGGACAAGAGGAGACTGAGGGGAGACCCCATTGCAGTCAACAACTTCCTTTTGAGGGGAAGAGGAGTGGGAGACACTGATCTCTTCTCTTGGTGACCAGTGACAGGACCCAAGGAATGGCCTGAAGTTGTGTCAGGGGAAATTTAGGTTGGATATTAGAAGAGGTTTCTTCTCCCAGAGGGTGTTTGGGTGCTGGAACAGGCTCCTCAGGGAAGTGGTCACAGCACCAACCCTAACAGAGTTCCAGAAGTGTTTGGACAATGCTCTCGGATACATGGTGCAACTCCTGGGGATGGTGCTGTACAGGGCCAGGAGTTGGACTCAGTGATCCTTGTGTGTCCCTTCCAACTCAGCATATTCTGATGATTATGTGATTCTGCCACAAGAGTCAATAGAATCAGTAGTGTGGATAATGACAGACATGAAAAGAACACAGCCTTGTTTTCTTCTTTTTTTATCTGACAGAAAATTTTTTATTCTCTTCATCTGAAAATATTTGATCAAGGCAGATACCATTTTAGAACTTGAATTTCAGGTGTGGATGATTGGTGCTAATTTTTATAGATGTTACGAATTCAAATTTGAGATGATGTCTAGCCCCAAACATGCATTTTGTTACATGTAACAGATTCTGCTAATCTTCGAAGCAATTAACTGAGAATCTTTTAGCCCTAGCCATTAAACATATTACTCAGTCTGACAGGCAGGAAAATACGTAGATACATAATTCTCTCTAGATGAATGCTTTCAGATGTGCAAGTTTGGACAGATGCTGGAAGAATAATCTAAATATATCACATTATCTGGGAAAATCCAACAGTGCCCTGGACTGTTAAAAACTCCACTGGGAGCAGTGGGTGGTGGGACCTTCAAACACTGGGATACACATTTAGGATAGGCCACAGGGTTAGTCAATACTAGAGAATCTGCCAGTTGAGCTGCCCTTGCCCAATCAAAACTGAGAGGGACAGTGTTCCTCCAATACATACTAAAATATAGGCTGGGGAAAACAGTCTGGGTTATTCCTGCCTCAGCAAAGGCAAATCCACCTGTGGGATTGCTTTCTCTCATGGGCCGGAGTGCACTTGGTGAATAATGCAGGAGTCTGGTGTATATCTCTAGGGAATTTGATTCTGGGTAAGAAGAGACAATGAATTAAGTTGTACATTGTTAATTGCTACATAGCATTGTATATCATTACTTCTATGGTGACTATGTGCCATATGAAGAGTATTACGGTGAAAATAACCCAGATTAATGAAGAAAAATTTGTGATGAAGCTGGACAAGTGCAATGATGATGGAATCAGAACTGACTTCAGCTTGCAACAGTCTGACATCACAGACCATCATTCCTGCCCTGAAATTTTGTGACTGATGAAGCCCAAAGTCATGGACTAAATGAACTCAACAGACTTTAGAGGGATAACACATAGACTAAGGGAACAACATTGTGTATATATTAAAAGACAGGAAAGGTTTTGAGCATTAGCTGGGATGTAGAGAAAGAATGGGACATGGGCATGATGTAAATGGTATAGAATAAGGGATGGATACTGTTCTGATTTCAACTGGGATAGAGTTATTTTTCTTCCTAGCAGCGGGTACAGTGTTGTGTTCTGGATTAGTAGGAGAATAATTTTGCTAAATTGTGTTTACACTACATTGACACCACTTAATTTTTTTTCTTCATTCAGCTAGAAAAACAAATATTTCAACCTTTTTAAAAAATTGTCCATATTTTAAAATTTCATATATAACATTAATTTACACCTCTTCAAAATGTTCTAACATAAAATACTTTAAATAAAATACCATCCTGCCCTTATAAATATTAATTAATGAAAATATAATAAAAATATTGTGCTGAAATTGATTAAATTAATTAAGCATTTTAAAAAACCCAATTTTCCTTACGAAAATTTAATTGGGACATATATCCTTGTGAATATTAATGTATAACTAATCTACTACTGCATCGCTGAGTATTTTTAAAATGTACATGGTGTGCTATATTACACCCTTCTGTTCAGTTTGTGATCAAATACCTAACTCATGTTCTAGAAAATTAGTTATAAGAGAGATTATAAAGAATTAACAATATTTGTAAAATACTGGTATTTTTAAAACACTAGGAAATTTATCGTTTCTAATGCCATTTTTTCTGTCAGATACAGAGACTAATTTTAAATTATTTTTCTCCGTCGTGTTTGCCATAGATACACTACCAATGATGAAAATGAAAATTCATCTCTAATGAATTCTGTTGAAGTCCAACTAATAAAGTACATAAGAATCTGCTTTCAGTGATTAACACTTTTGATATAAGAACCATAGGAAAACATTGATATGCTAAATAACTTCAATTTTTTTAGTAAAAAATTACTGCTTTTAAGAAGAAAAAGAATAGTACTACAGGTGAGCAATCAGTGCTGTAATGTAAAGAAGAAATTAGAACTTCTTCTTCCCACTGTTCTGTTGAGTTATTCTTATTTGATCCGTGGGAGGAATATGAATTGGCAGGAGGAAACACAGACATTCCTTGTAGACTCAATTGTGAGGTAGCAGGTTTGAGATATAGTGCCAGATGCAATGGTGTGGTTTTTGTATTTGCTTGCCATGCACAAAACCAAGAATTTTATCACACATGTAAGCATGCAGCAGCTGCTCATGTAAATGATCACATTTCTCTATTAAACAATTCAAATAGCACAGTGGAAAAGAACTCTGAATTGATATGTGGTTTGCATGGTAACTTCCTGTCTTATTGCACAGAGCAGCAATGATCAAAATGTTTGTGTTCCTTTTGCACAGGAGGCAAGATTGACAAAGTGAAGAAAAGGATGTTTTCTTGTAATTTCAATATATGGGTTTATCTTATCTTTTATTATTTTAGTTCTCTGATCAAGAAGCAGGGTTACACGTGTAGGCAAAGGAGCCTCATCCCAACTCTTCATCTTGTTCACTGGCCAATTTCCTCCTTTTTCTCATGACAACTCTCCTGTTTCTGTGCTTTTCTCATGCTTCTTATCCATTTGTTTGAGAGCATTTTTTGTGCAGGTTGTCCAAATATCATGTTATATAAAGGAATGTAGGGTATGTCTGGTTCAGAAATCATTATCTAGCATTTTCTGTTCCCTACTGAACTGCTTGCACTAGCTCTTCACACAAAGATCCCATGTTCAAGGTTGCTGTATTGATTTTCAAAGCACTACATGCTTTGAATCTTGACTGTTTGAAAGATCCTTACTCCCTCTCTTGCAATTTCTTTGCTCCATTAAAAACCAGCATGCGAGGGCAAACATTTTCTGTCATCTGGGGAAAATAGAGTTTTCAAGAGAATTAGGCTAAAAATTCAGAACCCAGCACAAAGCGCAGCCCTAACCTAGCCATCTTCAAAACAAAATGTGAAGCCCACATCTTTCAATTCAGATGCAATTCCTCATCTTTATACTTTCACTATCACTCTATACAGTGTATATATAACACTGTATGGTCATGTTTTCTTGCTAGTTTAAAAGCGGAGTTTTTGAAAGTGGGAGGGTTTTGTTGGGGTTTTTTTATTTGGGGATTTTTGGTTGGTTGATTTTGCTTTTTTGAAGGAGAGATAGACAATTATGAAATCTGGGCTACTGTTGTAACGATATTCTTATTCTTATTCTTATTCTTATTCTTATTCTTATTCTTATTCTTATTCTTATTCTTATATTCGTATTATTCTTATTATTCCAGTATTCTTACTGGAAACAGTGCTTTTTGCAAGCTAAAAATTCATTAAAATGTTTTATGTGGAACCCTTCTAAAATACAGTATTTTATGTATAAAGTAGTCAAGTGCACAGATCAACTTCTCCAGGGAAAGCTGCATCCTTAAATCAATGACAGGATTCCATCGACACATGATACAAGTAGATTTTTCCTCTGAATAGACATACTGTTACAGGTTGTCTTAAGCATTGTGGTTCTGAATTTTATTTAAACTTCTTGATCAAATTCACTGACTGGTGATCAGAACACTGTGAAGGATGGAGATACAAGGAAAGCTGACAGAAAGGATAAGCTATGTAAAATTTAAGATTAATTACATAATTTAATTTAATGTAGTGTAATACATAGTCTCTGCAAACTGGTCAAATTTCTGTTAAAGTTATAATCAGATTGGAAAAAAGTTCAACTAAAATGAGGGCATTAGGTAGTCCTGTAATTATTTCAATATGATGCAGACTACTTAATGCAGTAGATATATTTCATCCCTAGACAATTAAGTGAATTTTTCATGGATATATTCCCATAATCATAGACTTAACAAGATACCAGAACTGAGGTTTCAAGAATATAGTAGCTTTCATAAGGGGATTAGAGGTTTCAGAAAAGCTTTTTGTTATAGATAACACCATTGGTTTGCTCCTATTCAAATTCTGCTGCATTTGCCTAGAGTGAAACTGTCAGATATTAAAGCAATTATTTTTTTCTTATTCAGCAACATTGGCACTCCAAAGGCTCTGAAACTTGAAGAAAAAGAAAGTGGTAGGGGAAAACGACAGAAAATCAAAACACAGAATGTAAGAAAACAGCTGTTATTACTGGTGGGAAGGTGTTAGTCTTCCACAAGACATAAAGTCTCAGAGGATGAAATGTAGACAGCAAATTCACATACTGTTTAAATCAGTGTGAAGATCTTGTCATACACTCTTTTAAAAAATCCTATCATAATGTTGTCCACATTCTACTTCTGGGACCTCAGTTCACCAATCATTCATTTAAAACATCCTTAATCAGCTTTTCTTAGTGTTCTGTGTTCAATACTACCTATCTTCAACTGTTCCTCACATTTTTTTTCTGATTCAATAGTTTTTTGGTGTGTTTTAATTTCTTTTCACAGAGTCATAAAATCATAGAATGGCTGGGATTGGAAGGGACCTTAAAGTTCATCTAGTTCCAACCTCCCTGCCATAAGCAGGGAGACCTTCCATAAGACAAGATTGTTCAAAACCCCATCCAACCTGTCCTTAAACACGCCCAGGGATGGGGCAGCCACAGCTTCTCTGGATGAACTATTCCAGTGCCTCACAACCTTCATGGTGAAGAATTTTATCCTAATATGTATTCTAATCCTACTCTCTTTCAGTTTGAAGCCATTCCCCTTTGTCACTGTCCTGTCACTACATGCCCTTGTAAATAGTCTCTCTCCATCTTTCTTGCAGTCTCTGGAAAGCCATAATAAGGTCACCCCAAGGCCTTCTCTTCTTTAAATGCATGTAACTTCATAAACTTTGCTTTCCTCGAGTAAAAGATACCCTTTAAAGAAAGACATGTGAAGGTGACTGTCAGTTTATGAATGCTGAAAGATTTCATTCTTCTGTTCAAAGAAGCAAAAGACTTAATTTGAAGATTTAATGACTCTGACATGATAATTGCTCTACATACAATACTTGATTGAGCTACATGTAGGTCAGAGGAGATCTCAAAACTTCAAACAATTATACTAGTACTAATTTCTGTTCCATATTTTGCATTTATATCAGGTTGCACATATACAATTCTATTTGTGTACTAGGACATTTTAATCTTCTCTGTCATGAAAGATTGATTTCCCCTTTCCTCATTTAGACAGTGTACTACTAAAATTTTGTTACTGTGATGTAGGAGTTTCAATTGCTGTTCAAGATGACAATCAGGTCAATATCTCCATGGAAATTTGAGATAATTGAGTCTCTTCATAGCAGTACAATTATGTGAGTCAATAGATTTAATGTTCAAACTGCTAGTCCATTGAGAGAGTATGCTTTTCACTGGCTTTTCTCCCTACCCCAAACATGGCAGGATTTACGGCTAGACATATATTTCAACTAATATTGTCTTTACAGAACCATATGCACATGAAGGAATACATAAAGTACTACACACAAAAACTTCTTAGAAGCAATGGACCAAAACTGAACATAAGTAACAGTTTATTTATTATTTTAAATACCTCGAGATCTTCTCCTCTCACATAACCAAAGCAAAACTTCCCAAAACTTTCCTTTGTTCTTATCTTTGAGAGGCTTAAGGAAATGTGTTGTGATAAAATTATTGATTAGTAATGGAAAATTGTAAATCATACACTAAACAGAATATTAAACTGAGTAGAAGTTTTCATTCTGTCATACACAGCAGAACTCCAAACTACAGTTTTGGAAAATTATGTGCAAGAAAGAAAAACAAAGGAACAAACAAAAACAATTTAAGAAGATAAACAATGGCATCATCAGGGTTATTCTGAAGGACATAATCATACACTCGAACTGCTACAGCTTCAAGAGGGTAATATACAATCACATTGGTTATGAGAGAGGAAAAGTTATTCTAAAAGAAAAAACAGAAATAAATTATGAAGATGGCTCTAACTAACAGTATTTTACCAGCATGAACTAAGGAACATTACCAGTCTTTACAAACATGCAATGACTGATACTACTAAAAGAAGTGGTGAGTTAGGAGTTTCCAAGGACCTGAAATGCAGATATATCTGTAGTAATAAACATAGATACTGAGCTCCCTAAATCTAACACACGTTATCATTCTAAAATGTATAAATATTAGTAACCCCATATCTAAAATTCCAAAATTAATCCCTTGTTTTCAAAAAGGGAGGGAAAGGGAAATAATCACGAATTCTCCTCCTGCTGTTGAGTCAAACTATCGCCCAGAGAAATAATCATTGGTGCACACAGTGAGAAAATGTAGTCTCCACAGTTTTTCTGTTAGTATTTGCCACATTATTTGCCTTATGTTCCCTTGGGTGCTGAGACAAGCCCACAATTTTATATTGCTGCAAAACTTAAGCATTCCATAACTGGAAAAAAAACCAAGGCTATTAACAGCATGCATTCTCGTGTCATACTACAATCATTAATCTTCTTTCAAATAAAGTTTGGAAGCTATGTTTATCCTGCTCACTTGACATTATTAGTTCAAGAAAAAATAAATTTCATGGAATCATTCTTCACATCTTCACTTCCTTGTTGAAATCCAGTGTAATAATATGTTTCATTAGTATCTTTCCTATGTCAAGTTTGGCATCTGATTTTTCAGTCCTAAGATACAAAAAGGAATGAAAAACATGGTGAATAAATAGGATAAAATTAGCTTGAACAAAGAGAAGAAAAATGAGGCCAAAAGAGACCTGTCCAATGATACACTTGAATTACTTTATGATACATTTCTGAATATCATGACAAGATTTCAAATACAAAGTTAGCACAGTGTCAAAAGGTGTATCTGATACGTGAAGATCTACTGCAGTTACCTCTGTCCTAGTCAGTCCTGTAAGCCAAGCCATATGGTCTGTTGTTCCAAAAGGAAAAGGAATGTCTTTTCAGGTGTTGGAGGTAGGTTGGCCACCTGCTGGAAACAAACACCATGGGTAAACAATATTTTTTAGTAATCAGTTACTGGAAATGGGGCATGGAAACTTTAGATTTGTTACTACTGTTTCACATATTTGTTTTTCTTGTGGTAAATAGACATATTTCCTATATCTAAACCATGACATTCTCACACCATCCCACTAGATATTTTATACAAAGAGAATAATGTCATCAAAATTAAATATATGGGTAATTTGAGGGCAGGGAGGCATGCAAATGTATGCGCATAGAAACATATAGATGTTTTATAACATATATAGCAATCTAGGGGGAAAAAAAGAAAAAATCATTATAAGATTCAGATTTTCAGTAATATGAAAAGATAACATATCTAGGAATTTCTCTCAAAATGGTGAGTTAAAAGTACTCATCCGGTAATGAGCAGACTGATACTGCTTGCAAAGTTTAATTAAACTTCTGACCATTCTAATTTTACATGGCAGCAACTTTAAATGAAGAAAACTTTACTCAAAACTGGCAGTCACTGAAAGATGGTAAGATACTGTAAGATAAAGAGTTTCCCTTGGTAACTATGTTCCACACCTCAGTATAAAATGTAGATTAGTAGCAAAATAAATCCTACCATTTACCTTGAGAGTCTGATTAAGCAAAATGGGTCCTCAGTTGTTGTTAAACTTCGGAAGGTTTCAACAGAGAGTGCGCAGGAGCTGGTCTGTTGAATATCTGAAATATCTGTGCCATCTGCATACCATGCACAAAAAAATAAATGGTACAACATGAATGTCTTAAAAGCAAAAACTATTTGTTATATAAATGGTGATAAAATTGGAATTGAATTTTCTTCAGCTTAGAGCTAGACTTCAGTATTTTTTCATATAAAATCTTTTGGTTCACTGGAATTATTTTGGTTTTATTTTAAGTTATGACAGTTTGTGTAGTCATAGAAAATGCAGATGAGACAGTTCAGTTGCCAGGGCTTTTCATTAGAAAAAGTAAGCTGTAGATAATGATGTCTGCATCCAAGATAGCGCTAGCAGACACCATGTAATTGTAGAAACAACTAAAAGGTAATATTTGTGCAGCATAAAAAATGTTGTTGGATAAACAAAAATTTCTCCCAGTAAAATTTTAATGTTTTTTGCTTTGTTTTGGGGTTGATAGGTAGTGGAAAAGGGAGTAATGCTACTAAAAATTCTGCTGCTTCTTATTTGAATATAATTTATTCTTATTAAGCCATTTCAAAATTACACTAATTTATCATGAGCAGAAGTCAGCCCTGCGTGTATATTATTGCAGAAAGCTTGTAATTCCATATCTGTCTGGAGAAAATTTCCTTGAATAATTAAACATCTGAACTCTTTGATTGGAGAAAACAATGTCACAAAGGGAAGAGAAGAAGAAAAGGCTATTCTGAAACAAAGAAAAATACTAATTGGCAAAGGAAAATATAAGGCTAATCAGAATCTTAAACATCAAAAATATTCACAGGAATAGGCTTTGGGATTTGAATAGTTTATTTTGCTAAATCAAAACAATACTTTTTCTAGCTGTCTTGGGATTTGTTCCTGACATGACAGTCTTGAGGCTTCAGCATGTTTGATTTGCCCATATATAATCAAAGATCATATTATATAAATCCCAATGCAGAACCTGACTACTTAATTTAAAGGAACCGTTGCCATTGCCTGAATAATGAGTAATAGCCTATAAAGTCAAATTTCTGTTGCTTTTTTTCCCCTCTTATCAAGGAAATGCTATCTGAACATCTATTGGAACTAATTGCAACTCACTCATATTATTAGCTGTAAGATCAGCTGCAAGCCTTAAGCTATTCAATTCTACTCAACTAGCCATTAGCTTTTGTTTTTGTTGTTGTTTTAAATAATCAAGATTAGCTGGCAGCAGACACTATCACTGACAACTGTTGAAAAGAAATCAAATTAGGATAGATCCTTTAACTAATGAATTAATTCAAACTGACTTCGATGAAATATTGCCATGAGATCTGCCAGCCTGCAGAATGACTGTAAATTATAGATGCCATGGACACAAAACTAATAAATAAATCACACTAGCAAATCAAACTGAGGTAAGTTTGCAATAACAAATTGGGGTTTGGGAAAGAAATACTGAGATCTTTGCCAAATCTATTTTTTGTGGAGTATCTTAAAAGCACAGAAATATGTAACAATCTTAAAAAAGAAAATAGTCTGCAGACTGCTATGATTAGAAGGAATTGTTGCTAATGATAGAATAAGAAAAATTAGTCTTACTGAAGTAACTCTTCTTCGAGATGCAACAGTAGTGGATACTGTTGTAGGTTTACATACATTGTGCATGCACGAACTCTCCAGTCTCAGGTTTGTTTATGTGTCTTTTGAACCTCCATGTTTCTTTTTAGCTGAGTGCACACAAGCCCAGCCATGAACAGAAAGACATGGTGAATTCTGAAGGCAGGGGTGATAGGAAAGGTTCCCAAGGCAGTGATCACTTTGGTAACAGTACACAGCTTTCTTCTGCCACACAAATAACTTGAAGAAGAACCCAAACATCAGTGACATGTTGGTCTTTGCAGAATTAAGGTATTGGTGTGTGTGAGTTTCTGGGTATGGATTTTTCACAACTTTTAGGGATCAGAGTATCCTTATTAAATGAAATCTATATGGAAGTTCTTCTGTAACTGTCCAAAGATCACCCATTTTTCTTACTGCACTAATAGAAACAAAAGAATGGGTTTTGCATCGTATGTTTAATGAGAATAAGCAAAAGAATTGCTGGTGTTAGATATCAATTTAATATCAAATTAGAAAGGCAAGGGGAAAAGGTAGATCAGGGAACATTAAGGAACAAAGAGCCAAACATAGGGTGAGTATTGAAACTTCCATTACCCTTACTCCCTTTTGTTGTTACAACAATAGCAGGGATGGGTTTCATTATATGCTCATGTGAAAGCAGTAGGGGCATATGCATTTAAAACATAGTAACAATTTGGATTTTATGGGTGAGAAAGAAGATATGCTTAAGGATTTGTACTAGATGTAGAAATAAAGAAATGATTACATTTATTAGTGAAATGTATATACTACTCAGTTTGGAAGATTTAGGAAGAAGTAAAGATTTTCTTTTTTCATCTGTAAAAAATGAAAATCACTAATGTTGAAGCAGTAGTCAAGGAACTGGACATGAATTTCTCATTAAATGCATCAGCAAATAAAAATTGACTGTTATACTTTACTTCACACAAATACAATTTACTGTTTTGTTATCCCCTAAGAAAAGAGATATTCACAGAATATACGCAAATTCAGAGATCTACAAAATAACTGAATATTTGGACATTTTTGCTTTGGATTATACTTTTCAATTTTATCATTTTAATCTTTGAATATTCTGCTTAATTTTCTTAATTTATTCTACACCTTACAAGGTTCTTTAAAAATCTTAGCTTTCCAATCACTTCCTCTTCATTCAAGAGAGGCTACTTTTTCTTCATACATTTATTGTCTCCCAGAAACCCCTTGGCCCTTGTAGAATCACTATATAACTCTAAACTGTCATTGAATATTGGCACAATTATATATGAATAGTTATTCAGCAAGGAATGTAGAGATCAAGAATACATCCTTATGACCACATTGATTAATAAAAATTTAGAGGAGCAAATGTTATTTGCATTTGAACAAATATTACCTTTCCTGCACTGTTTGATCAGCCCTTCTAACTAGATGTCAAGCAGCTCATTTTCCCAGACTGACTTTAGGTTAAAGGCATTCTTTCATCCACTCATACAAAATTATGTCTGTAATCTTTACCTCTGCTTTTCTTAATTGTATGAAGTAAACAAATGGCTAGAAGAAAAAAAAAAACCAGCTGAACCTATTCTGAAAGTCATCACCAGACTCTAGCAATCAGTGGAATGTATTAACATGGATTCTTAAAATAGGCAGCACCTCCGGAAAAGAATTATGGATGTTTGATCAAATGGCATTGCTAATAGCACTTTCAAAAGACACATTCATATGTTGGCCCATGAAAGGTATATACGCAATAATCTGAGAAAGAAATGGCACAGTTGTCAGTTATTATTTTGTAGATTTATGCTGTTAGCAAAGCACTTTGAAAGAGTTAACTGGCTGACAGCTTTTACATCAAAACCTATATTAGGTCTTGTTATATTACAAATTATAAAAATAGCCCCTTAGTTTCTTGCTTGCATAATTTTTGTGAATACTCAGATCTATCACGTAAGGAGTCTTGATTTACAGGGTTCCGTTTTTGTACTACATATCTAAAAATCAGACATAATTTCGAATATATCACTTCAGGCCATCTAAATCCATTTCTTTATACACAAACAAAAAATCTTTATGCATTTTTTCTGTTCAAGGTTATGCACACATTTTCCTGAAGTGTAATTTTGCTTCCCCCAAAGACAGGGGAGTATAGAGCAGTAGGTAGTTTCTTAATTCTTTCTTAAACTAGAATAAATTTTATTTATGCCATTGCAACTATACTAGTGCAGATTGAAACTAAACCTCAAATCCAGTATCATTCACTGAGAAGAAAATTTTTATCTGAAACAAAATCCCAAATTTACAAAAAAATGTCTGCTTTAACCTTTGGTTTATTAAAATAACCCAAAAAGATCAGAAATTTACAGAATTAGCATCAGATCAGAATTGCACTTCAGCTTCGAAGGAATCTCTTTCTCAATTCCTTTGAAGGGTCATCTAGAAGGTTCTATTTATGATGAACCTAAAGAATTCTTGGTTTTGAACTACTCTCAGGACCCCAGGAAACTAGTTTGATTAAAGACTTCGACACCAAAATCCCTCCAAATGAAGGCGCTCAAAGTAAGTGTAATTACATATCTTCATTGAAGTTGAAAATAACAGTATTTATATTTTAAACTCAGTGTGCCCTAAGATAAGACGATTTCCTTTTTTGAGATCCATCCATGATAAAGTTGCTCCACTCTCTATACTTTTTGCAAGTGTCTTAGTTGGCACCTACACTGTGGTGTTGCTGCTTACCAAGTTACTGACCTTCTCTGTCCCTGGAGCATTTACTTTCCCTGAAAACAGCTCATTAATCCCCACTAGTGTCCTCTCCTGAGTTTTCAGGCTGAGCCAGAAGACAGCTGGGGCAGGGCAAGAGGCAGTCTGTCTGCTACCCATGTCCAGATGTTGTACCCCTCTGAAAAATATTGCAGACAGTGCTGTGGGAGAATTAAACAAATAAATACAACCCCAGCCACACTCATGAAGGTTTTTGTTAGGCCTTCACAGCACTCATTAGACAGAATAATTATTTTTATCCAGAATCTCAATATTCAGCAAGGGAATGCTGAGTAACTGTCTAATAGAAGGATACAGACTTCAAGGAAAATCATTGCTGAATTATCTCACTGAGTTAAACATCTCTATCAAATATCTTGCGGAGAGCATCCAAAAGTTTTTTTTCAAATATCTATAAAGTTAATCACAATAATCTGCATTTTAGTGCAATCTGTTGAATTAACCAGGTTTTTTATCCACCTAATTCTTGAATATTATTTTAAGCACCTGTGGCTCAATTATTCCATCTGTCCCAATATGTATATTTTTGTGTAAAAACAAATTTATACCTAAAGATCATATGATTCCCCATATCACATCCTAGGTCAAATGTGATATTCCTCATCCCTATCACAGCAAATAGGAATCAATAAAACAAGAAAGTACCAGTTTATGAAAAAAGCCTGTCCTTCCACAAAGGCATTTTGTTCAAAGTCATGACAATCCCATTAAATGCATCATGGAAAATGGAATGAAGGTAGGTAAAATGCATTTCTTTCTCATTGGGCTCTAATGCTGATTCTATTCACAATTACTTTTTAGATCTTTTAAATGGAATAGTTTATATATTGAAAGATATAATACTGGTGATATATATTGGGGTTGTGGAACAAAGCTTTATATTGTAGGGAAGCAATAAAGAGAAGATTGCCACTGTTATTCACAGATATTAACTGGTGTTGGGCTGTCATGTAAGAATTGAGTCACAGATTCTTCCCATTTTCAGCTTTTTATTCAAAAATCACCAGTCTTGCTTCGTCATCAGGAAAGTAGAAAAGAGAACAAAGCTTCTTCAAATATCTTGCTACGAATTGTGACTATAAACCCAGGGCAGGTGGTCCCACATGTACATAGGGAGATATCAAGGAGTTCTGAGGCACCTGTGAGCTCCCTCTTCCCACTTTTCCTTCCTGATGACACCCTTCAGGCAGAACTGCCTATGAATTTGCTCTGCCACAGGAATTTTCCCAAACCAGCCCTTTTTTTTAATGAAATGAATTCTGTACAAATGCTCTCTGTAATTTCTAAGAATCATTGCATTCTTTCAATGTAATAATAATGAAGCCATACCATATATCCCTGAAATGCCTCTGGCTTGAACTAACACAACATCAGATACGAGGATAGGTAACAAGAGTAATCCCAAAATATACAAGGCCTTAAAAGGAAGATGACTCAGGCCATTCACAAAACTTTGTACTGTACCCATTCAATAACAGTCATATAGAAATTTCAATTTCATAGTAGTAATTCACTATACAGTCATTAAATGGGTTTTTTTGCCTTCTCCATTCCAAGGGAGTCATAAGATTTGCTCATCAATGTATTCTAACTGATTCTTCAAGATATGAACCTTTAGGACAAAATATCCTGCATATAATTAGAACCCATAGGAATATGCTCATTTTAATTGGTATAGCCTTATCACTAATAATAAGAGCAGAGCAAATTTTAAGAAGGTTTCCTCTAATTTTGGTTAAATTATTCTTTCAGAGCTGGCATTGTACACTCATAGATATCAGCAGATTTACTTCACTTTTACTTATGTAGGCTAGAAATACTATTTTCTGTTTTCATTAATCATAGTTCCTACTTGTGTGGCATATATCATACATTTGGAAATTGAACTAGATTCCTGAATTGTTTTCTCAGTTCTAAGGTGGACAATGAAAGATTTGGCATGACAATAAAACAGGGAAAATATAAAGTAAGGAAACAGTTATTTGAGTGTAGTTTGATATTAATACATCTGTAGGCAACCTGGAGGCTTATGTATCTGCATTATGTCTGTCTGAGAAATGCTATGTAAGAATTATTAGTGGTATGGAAGCTGTATTGAAATGGCCCTGGAAGCGATATCTACATAGTGGAATCCGTACAGCACACGTAGCAGTGTCTTTTTGTAGGTATTTAACCTCTGAGCAAGGCAAATATTCACTTCAAAGACAATCCCTGTACCTGACTGACAAAATATTCCCTCTTTCCCTTCCTTGCAAACCAGTTGGTATCATTCACAGAAGAAGCATCAGCTGTAGCTGTAAAGTATCATCATAGCTGAAACCCTGAATACTTGGGGGTCTGATTTTCAGTTAGCTGTTAGCTCCTTTGCATTCCTAACTTTGGAGATTCTCTAAATATTCAGCAGCCAAACACAAGCATTCTCACACACAAGCTCCTCTTTTTACTGCCCTCCTGAAATTCTTTTCTTTCCCCAACTGTCCTTTTTTGCTGATGCTTAGTCCCAAAACTTACCAAACTCCTACTCAGATCGGCAGTCTACTTATATGATGTGAGGGAAATGGGCACTTCATTTTTGACATAATACGGTCAGAATCTGTTTTTTGTCTCTTATCCAACTTTCCCTTATTATTCATAATACTGCTTGCAGTTTTCATCGTTGCTAACAGGAAATTGTGTTTGGACTACGGTGTTTTCACAGTGGTTTCTGCATTTCTTTCCAAAGTAATGGCAGCAAACAACATGTTGAACATTAGAAATTTTTTATCCACGTACTTCAAAGTGTAGTCAGCAAAACTGAATTCCACCTATTATTTGGTATAGCCAGTCACTTGGTATCATAATACCTTCATATGAGATTTTATTTCAGCTTTTAATTTCATATCACTTATGAATATACTCAAGTTCACAATATCCTTTACTACACACAGCTACCCTACATCTCTTGTGGAAAGGCATCAGGTCCTCTTAACACCTTTCTCACCTGCCTTTCATTATGTTATTAATCCATGAGAAAACATACCCTCCTACGTAAAAGAAGTTGACATAGCATAAGAGACACAAGTAACTCTCCTTGAGTAAAATCACCTTAAAAAGTCATATATCTATTTTTAAACAATCTTATCAATATCTAATTGACTTCCAATGACAATGGCAGTTTAGGAATTCACAATTTCCTCACTCTTCCCAAATACATGATTACATATTGGGTCAAACAGCTCTATTCTCTATTGATGCTTCTATCTATTTATCCTGTGTAGCAATCAATCAGTTCTGGCCAGTATACTTACTCTTACTGGTTTGAAATATTACTAATTTTCTTCTAAAATCTTCTTAAATTCATATATGATATCTTTCTTCATTACATGTTTCCTTCTTTTTCACTGTAATTGGCTTATAACTCGTTTTTACTGAAATACAAAGCTGTAATAATGGCAAAAGTTATGCTGGAATCAGAAGCCAGATTGACATTTACAGTATCAAAGTTGATTCAAATATGAATGAAAAGTCCTCAACGTATAAGTAAACGAACTTTTAAAATACATTATATTAAAAAATGTTGTATGGAAAGTTTCTAAGTCAAGCATTCAAAAGTTCAGAAATGCTAATTTATTCCTACTGCCTGCACATTTTCCTGTAACATTTATTACCTGATATGTGACTGTTTGTGTTTGGTTTTTTTCAAGGCTCCTGTCTTGTTTTGTCTTGTTCAGTTTTTTTTCTATCTTCCACATTCACTGACATTATAAAGTCTTATTTGAAGTATTTAACTAAACACAAAAAGCATAAAATAACTTTTAAATATTTGCATAATGTTATTACTATACCATGAGAATTCTTCATTTACAATACATCTATTTTCACATAACAAGATAAAGTTATATTATTAACCTTTTATGTTCCTTGAAAGATGCATAGGGTGACAAAATTTTTTAAAACTCCTCAGCAGCAAGAGGAAATGCAAAGAAAACAAGAGTAAATTATTCAATGGTAACAGAAATCTGAGGGTAAATTATCTGAAAGTAAAATGTGAAGCACTCAGTAAGTCTTTTTTTTTCATTTTATTTTAGTTTTGAAAAACACTAATTACATGACTAAAAATTAACATTAGGAACACAGCTGAAAGACTTCTTCCCCTGATGACCAGATGAAGTTTTACGTTGCCTGGATAATGGATGGATGGTGTTTTCTGAATGAATTACTGATTCCAGCCTTTCTTTGAAGAAAAATAATAAACAAACAGAAGCAAAAGAGCTTAGAAGAATGGATTTGCCTTCTAAAGATTCAAGAAATGGGTTTACACTCATCTACACCAGAGATGAACAGTCAGCTGAAAGGAGTTCTTCTGAAGAGGTAGCTGGTTATTAGTATTTGTACCACTCAAAAACAAGTTTTCCGGAATTACTCTAAATTCTTTCAAATTTCTTAACGGCAAAGAATCAGCAAGGCATGTCAATCTTCCAAAGGAAATGGTGGACTCCAGTTTACCTCCACTTTAGAAATATGTAAATTTCAGGAGAGATACTTTCATTGTACATCACAAACAAGTGTCTCAGAGAGAGAAAGAAAAGGGCGCAGACTCTGACAATTTGGACTATGGCTCATAATGGGACAGTGCAGTACAGGAAAGATCTGTGCAAAGGCTGGAACAAAAGGGCAGGACCAAAATTCTTCCAAACAACCACTTTTACTCTAAAATCTTGTAAAATCAAAAATTCCGTTTTGGGAAACTGTGACCAAGAGCTTGTGACTGGAATAATATGCTTCATCCATTGGTTAAACGAAATATATTTAGAAGTGTCCTCTATTACATCAGTCTCTATCTGTGACTGAATCTAAATCACAGACATCCAGAACAGATGATTGACACAACTGAAAGGAATAAAGAAGAAAGGACATAAACCACAGTATAAAAAGAATGGCGTATAGACTGTTTACATAAATTAAATTTTCTCTGATCAGCTGTAAGCCATGAAAATTGCTAAAAATTACTCTGTAAACCTGTGAGACTCTCTCACAGCTGTTATCAGTTAAGCTTTAGAACCAACAAGGAATAAGCCCAGAAGAAGATAAATATTTACAGGAGAAGGAGAAAAGGACACAAGGCACTATAAACCAGGCAGTGTAACAAAATTAATTACTGGAAAACTACTATAGAATAAAACTTGGTGTTTTGGGAAGAAATAGATGCATTATATTTCAAATACAACAAAGATTTCTATCTTATCTTACAAGAATCTCTCAAGGATATTAGGGTGATACATTTTAAATGAAAATGCTTCTATTGTGGGAACAAAATTAAGTATGGAAACACTCAAAACTGGGGTAAACAATCTTTCTTAACTCTTATGGTTGTATCAGGCAAAGTTCTGCCAGCATCGGTCTTGTAACCTCTGGTATTCAATGTACTAATGAAAAGCAGAAAGGAGCAGAAAATACTTACGTTTGCAGATGGAAATTCCTAAATTTGAAAGAAAGGATCAAAGTGGAACACTATTTGCTTAAAATAAGATGCAACTCTCTGTAGATAAGAGCAAATAACAATCATTAATTACCAATAGTTTGAAGTAGATGGCTAGGTTTTTTAAAAAAGAGGATCCGAGTTTGAAATTAATTACTCAAACTCAACATGAATCAAGATATAGAACTAAATCATATTATCATACATAAACTACCGTGTTATAGAACAAGTTGTCTGAACAATCGTCTTTCAAGAAATTTATGTAAAGTTCAAAGGACAATCAGTTGGCTATGTTAAGGCCTATTCCAAAGTTTTTCATCTTTAATTATATTCATTTTAAAGTTTAAATAACGGGATTCCTGGAGAAGAAATGGGAGAGTCATCAGAATGTCAGATGAGAATCCCACTCCCTTAGAGAAGCTTTAAGCGATCATCCTCAGAGCAGTATTGGTCAACCAAATCATCTGCTGAAATCTATGATCTCCCTAAGTTAATGACACACCTTAGTTTCAACAAAGATTTTCAGATTGCTTCATGTAAAAAGGAACTAATTTTCAAAATTCATCTAGGATATAGGATATGAGATTGGAGAGTTTTACATTCTCTTTTTTTTGTGTCTGCAGATTTATATAAAGATAAAATGAGAATAATTTCATAGCACCAGACAAAAAAACCACACCACAAAAACATTTCCAGAGAGAATCAGTTTCCCATTTTCCAGTTTCCAGAAGGACTTATTTCCCTAGATACTAAAGTTCAGCAAAAATCTTACTTATCACATGCAAGATGTTTTTTTCTAGGGGAAGAGGATATATAACCTTAATGGTTAGGTATTGGTCTGACAACTTCTTGTAAACATGCCATTGTGGGAGCTATCACCTTGCTCCATTTGCATAATGCTCAGATCACCAGATTAATCTCTGAAGTAAGAATGAGAAAACTTAATAATATTCAGTGTCCAAGACTTGCAGACTGGAGGAATAAGAGAAAGAAAATTAAATGTCAATATTTGTTCATGAAATCATTATGAGAAATTTCTGTGTTACTCTTTCATGGTACCTGGTAGCTATTAAAAAGCCTTTTAATCAGATTTAAATGCAGCATATTAAATAATTTCTAATGCTTTTTCAAAATACTTCTCCATGCCTCACTCAAGAGTTAAATAAAATAAAGGAAGATGTATGTATAGTCTCTGTGATTCATTTGCCCTGCTATTCTGTCTAATGGTAATTTGAATGACAAAAAGGCATTAAAGAGGTCATTTAAGCAATACCTAATTATATCTCATTGTTATTTTCACTCTAATTTTATGTAACAAAATAGATTTTCCTGGGTAAATTTGCTAACCACAGACATGGTTTCTGAAGTATTTATTTCTCAAAGCAAACTTCAGAAATATTTTTGAGCATTCTCTCACAATATGGAAGTTTCCAAAGACAGAACTAAGTAGTTCCTAATTGTACGTTTCAGACAATAATATTTTACAAACATCTATCTCCATTTTATAAGAGTTAAAACCTACATATCTTGGAAGAACTGAGGTATCTATGTTACTGTGGGGGACCAAATGATACTCATGAATTATCTTTGATCTATTTAATGCAATGTGGTGTTGGTTTTGTTTTTGCTTTCAAAATCAAGACTATTAGTTTTAATTATTCAGATAAGTGAAACATTGTTATCATTAATAACATAAACATTTCATTGATTTTTTTTTCACTATCCAAAGTAAGCTTTCTGAATCTGTTATAAAAATTATTCTTAACAATTATACGGCTTTTTCAATTCATACTGAATTATCAGGCTTCCTTTCACTGAATGAAAAGAGACACTAAATAGATTATGCCAGTAGATAGATTATACCAGTTCCTAAATTTATTATGTTAATGATTCTTTCAGTTCCCAAGACTTATTTTTTGAGTTAGAATAGTTAAGAGTCATAGATACAATTTTTTCTCTCCAAATTGGGAAAATTCTGTCCTGAATAAAATAAAATAAATATTCCTAATTCTTGTCAAAATAAACAGAAGGGATGGTCTGATACCTCTCCTTCTGATGTTTTATAAAATCTGAATTACTACTGATAAGACTAAGATTTGCAAAGTTTGTCCACACAGAAACTCAATAAAATGTTTCTAAAATGGACTAGGCAAACGTGTTAATTTTTAAAAGCCAATCAACCATGTGGACCAAAAAAAAGTTTGCTCCTTCTTGTGTTACACAAATCTTTGAGTCACTTTAGGTTGCTGGACCATGAAATAGCAGACTTTGGACTTCTTTTGGAAATCATTCTTTTCACAAAGAAGGTGACGTCTTAGAGCAATAATGACTGTGCTGCCGCAGTGCAATGAGAATTAGCAGCTATGAAAGAGATCTAAAGGTAAAGTGGTTTTACACAGTTCATTCAAACCATCCTAAATCGTCTTCTAGATTTCTACAATGAAGTACAATTTTCAGCACTGTTTGTATCCAGCCTCTCAAATATCAGGTATAACTTACCACCTGCTCACTCCATTTCTAGTTCTTCGAACTCTTGTTATGGATGGTGAAATTAGTTTCTGAAGATTTTCCTGTCTGGCCTTTTATTATATACGCTATGGCATGTCAATCCAAATTTTACCTGATGAGAAGTCAGGTTAACCTTGACCATGAGGCTGATGTACACCTGAACTTTGGGAAATGCAAAAAAATGTCAGGAAAGGCAAAGAGTAAGAAAAATAAGGAAAAGTGGTCTTTTTAATCTACTGCAAACTTTGGAAGATTTTAAAAGAAAATATACATACTGAGAACTAAGAAGCAGGCAATTTGGAGTTTCCATTAGAGTCTGAGACTGAATTTACATCATGCTTTATCTTGTTTTTAAAGGTGATTTGGACAAAAAAGCTTTTAAGTACACTGTGTCTCAACTCAGAGGGTACCCTGAGCCACTGGAAAGTGCATACCAATTTCTGGTGCAAACATTTTTATAATTTCTAAATTCTGAATTTCTGATTTCTGGTCACAATAGGAAATGAAATAATCTCGGAAAAAAAGGGGGAGAAATAATTTCCTCTATGTACTAAGCCTTTTTGAAAGCCATTCCTACCATTATTCATCAGTGATAAGCATATCCTACCTGTCAAAACAGCACCTAAATGTTTCATTATTCATTCATATCCTGTGAATCAAGAATAGCAGTGTTTCAGATTATAGCTGTTAGCGTGGGCTACCCAGGGTTATTTGGAAATACTCTAAATAAATAAGTTGGCATAGCTGATACATCTCTAAATACAGATATACACAGACTCCTCTCTCATATAATATCTAAGGAGACTCTTCTTCTCTCTCTCTTTTTTTTTTTTTTTTAAACATGCATGCTGTCCTTTTGAATTTTAAAGCAGTAAGTAAAAATGTTGCTTGGTAGTGATAAAGCATATTTTAATTTCAAGCAACTCAACTCCTAAAGAGAATTCTGACAAGAAATATTCGTTTGGATTTTTTTTTTTATCACTCAAGAACTCGAGAAAACATTGCTATGGTCTACACGGTGGAGAGACCCTACATGCATGGGGTGGAGCGATAGTTTACACAGATATATTAAAATCAAGTGTAAGCTGCATATTTCAGAAGAATAGCAACAGAGCAACATGAGAAACATGGAACATCACAGGAGAGTCCTGGAGGTTCACACTTCAGTTGTTCCTAATAGATGGTAGTCACCAAGATGATTTGGGGCTGCAATACGGGACACAAAAGTATTGATTAGGAGAGCTGGGTTTGTTCAGCCCAAAGAAGGAAAGGCTAAAGGATGCTCTTACTGCTGTCCTCAGCTTAAGTGTATGGCTGTAGAGAAGTTGGAATTAACATTTTCTTGGCAATTCACAATTTGTCCTTGGCAAAAGAAGCACCATGGGAAAAACTGCAATGACTGGTATTCCAGCTGGATGCTCATAAAAAGTAATTGACAATGTCTGTCAAACACCAGAACAGGTTACTCAGGGAGATCTTATGAAACCTAAACCACCTGACTGAACTAAAAAGCCATATCCAGCATCAAAGTCAACCTTATTCTGAGCAGTGGGTCTGACTAGATGATTTAGGGAGATACCTTCCATTTTCATCTGCTCTCTAATTCTAGTCTATAGTCTTTCCACTTCCTGCATTCCTTACTCAAATTTTCTGAATAATACTTCCACATCTTTCTGCTTTCTTACAGAAACCCCAGACATGAAACCACAGCACTAATTGTATCAAAATGGCCAAATGCCTTGGTTTGAGACCGTTTAAAGGAGAACAGTCTGGAAGAGTTGCCTCTCTTCAAAGGTTAAACCAATCCCTTTCCACCAACAAGGAATGAATACAAGTAGATGTAAGTGAAAAAATAACGGTTTACTAACAAGTGAAACAGCAACAGTCAAGAAATAACAGCAAATCACCACCAGATACAAAACTGCTGAGTTTGCCCCAAGGCAGTCTCTCCAAGATGAAAAAAAACCAAAAGAGAACCCAAAAAGGAAAAGCCTCTGCCCACACTGCCTTGACTCTACAGCAAGAAACCAAGACCCAAACCACGTGGCCAGAGAGAGCTCTGCCTAAGGTAAAGACAAAAAAACAAGTGAGGCAAAAGTCATGCAGCAAAAGAGCTCAAGCTGCGTGCCAGAGCAGACTTTAAAAACGCCCTTGATACCACCCCCAACCTCACCATTCTGTTTCCTGCTGCACTGCAGGTCGTAAAAGACACAGTAGCAATTCTTGGGCACAGACACATATGGAATACAAGGACTTTTTGGGTTACCCCAAGACTCCAAAGTAGTACAAAATAGTAAACCTGTGATGCCTGTATCTGAGAGGCTGATCAGGAATAGTTGTGGTTACTGACTACAGGTAGGCAGCAATCCAATGCATCTTTCAGATTGAGTTTGTCATCTGTTCTGACACCTTGCACAAAGCGAATTACCTGCAGTATTTCACAGACTGTAATATGCATGTAAAATGTATACATAACTTCAAATTTTTTCCAGGCTGTATTAGTATCTTCCCTGGAAACAGGATGAAAGGAATCCCAGAAAGCTATAAAATGTTACTGCTTTTAATTGTAGCAAATCAATTACAAATACAGAAGCATAGCACTCCAGTATGAAGTTTGAAACAAATTTGAGGATGTACCTCAGAACTGATAAGCATAATTTCTCATACTGATTTTAATATTACAGTTCACACAATACATCAGAATCTGTAGTTATATGCATACTTTGTGCATTGTTCTGTAACCATATATAAATATTTATAGCAATGACCCTGTATCTTCCATAAAGAATCATCACAGAAGTGGAATTTAGAAATATTTTTGTTATAAAGTCGGCTTTGCAGTTACTGATTGAATCAAATATTATTTGTCTTTTTAAAATCTAATATGTATGTTCTGAGATTGGTTTAACATATCAGGTTATATTAATGTAAGATTACTCAAGAAGTTGTGCATTTTCTAACCTCCCATGTGGAAAATTTTATGCAAATTATTTGTAAATGTGAAAACCTCAGGAGCAGGGCTGCATTAGCAGATCCTATTGCAAAGGTATCCTCAATAATTTACAAACCAACAAAGGCTGAAATGGATCCAAGTTGTTTCTAGCATAATAACTTCTAAAATACAAGCAGAGAGCACCATCTTCTGGAGTCAATGAAGCATTGACATTCTTTACAATGAAAGCAGAGCATTGAGTTTCAGTTAAATAAATGTTTATAGATGCAACAAGCTTAGCAAATTGTCCTGTGAGCAGAGTAACTAATGGAGCATGGTTTCAAACAGACTCCTGTACTGTGTCCCCCAGCACATAATCTTGCCATCCCTGCCAGCTCCCTCTGCGTCACTAGTGCCCGCCTTTCTCTGCGGCATGATACACAGCTCCCTTCAGTGAAGCTCCTTCAAAGAAGGGTTTCTTTTCACTGGACAACTTCTACCCACACTTTGGTTAGTTCAGAGCCATGTGCACAGTCAACTGGTACATGTGCTGTTTGGCAAACTGTTTGTTTCTTAGAGCAGCTAAAGGACTGAAAATTTTGCTGCAACCGTCCAGCAGATTAAAAAGCTGCTGGTAGTTTAACAAGAAATTCAGGCTGATGGAGTTTTATCAGGTTATTAGTCCAAAACCAATTGGCATAAAGAAGGTAAACTGTACCCAATTAAAAAGGAAAGCTGATATACCAATTAGCAGTTTTGCAGAAAAGGACCTGCAGTCCTGGGACAGAAGCTGACCATGGGCCAGCAATGTGTCCATGCAGCAAAAGCAGCCAGTAGCATCCTGGACTACTGCAGGAGCATTGCTGCCAGCAGGTCAATGGAGGTGATTCCTCCCCTCTGCTTAGCCCTGGTAAGACACATTTGCAGTGCTATGTCTAGATAGGGCTCCCTTGCTCTGAACACAGGGTTTTGGCTAGTATACTGATTGGGACAGAATTACATTTCTTAATAGCAGTCTATAGAGTGCTGGGCTGAGATCTGGGGTCAACACAGTGCTGATAACACACCAGTGTTTTAGCTGTTGCTGAGCACTATTTGCACAGTAATGAGGCTTTCTCTGTTTCTTACTCATTGTTCTCCCCTCCCCCAGCGGGTAGCCTCGGGGTGAGAAACAAGTTGAAAGGGAACACAGCCAGGACAGCAGATGCGAAAGACCAAAGGGATATTCCATACAATATAACATCTCATTCAGCAATACAGCTATGGGGATGGGGGTACTTTTTTCAAGGTAGCCATTACACAGAGACTGACTGGGCATCAGTATGCTGATGGAAGTTGGTGAGTGATTTCCTTTGCATCATTTTTTGTTTTTTCCTTCACCTGTTAAATTATCTTCATCTCAACATACAAATTTTCTCCTTTTTACCCTTTCAATTATTTTTTCCATTCTGCTGGGGGTGAATGAATGAGAAAAGGAATGTGGGTTTAGCTGCCAGCCAGGGTCAGTTCCCACAACTAGATAACCTGTAGAGGGGCCTTCTGGTGCCTCGGCTATTCTGTGGTTCTAAAATATCCACACATGGAGCTGACTTGCCACAGGATTACTCTCTACAACACTATATTGATTTTTGATCTTGAAAAAATATTTTAAAGTGAAAATTGATACTCCATGCATGTTTTTATCTCCTCCACCATGTTATAGACCTATGA
This sequence comes from Edolisoma coerulescens, assembly GCA_013397115.1. Classification (NCBI taxonomy): domain Eukaryota; kingdom Metazoa; phylum Chordata; class Aves; order Passeriformes; family Campephagidae; genus Edolisoma; species Edolisoma coerulescens. Next base: position 144,594 of record VWZW01005329.1, on the reverse strand, counting down.
ATTAATGACAAAGCAAAGGTGAACATTATTCCTTTGCACCAAAGGCTGAAGACCTGGTATGAAGAATCTCTTGCTTAATCGGTCAGTCTAACCCTTACATTGTTTTGTCTTCAACTCCACACTAGCAACAGCCCACAAAGTGCAGGGTTTTCTAGCACAACACCCAAGTACACAAGCACATAAGTTCTCTGTTTCTGTCTAAAATTCCTAAGTTTTAAAAGTAGGAACAGATTTTTCAATCTGAAGTAGATTTAAGCTTGCAAAACAAGTCAATTCTTAGACAACTGTTTTCCAGCATAATTTTCTTCACGTTCTATCATACAGCATAGTTGCTTTTAACTGGATGACAGTATTATCACAGTGTTATTACTATGTCTTCTTGCTCTGTTGAGCTATGAACATGCAATTGGCTACAAAGTAGTTTCAGATTTATCTTCTCCATTAGAGGTCAGCAGAAGACCATTTATCTATACAGGATCTGAATGGTTCCCATTTCCTCTTGAAATCCCAGGCCATTAAGCCATTAAGCCAGTCACAAGAAAAAATGAATTTGACATTATATGTCAGAAAAAGCAAAGTCTAAAAGTTCACAATAGCTATTGCCTGTTCCGTTTGGAATAATTTCATTGTAGAATCATTGTAGACAAATTTAGATCACTTTAAAATGTGGAATGTGAATAATTATGCCATGAAAATGAATGGCAACATGAACAGAGAGATTCATGTAGAGTAGACATGCCTATAAGATCCTTCTTATGCAGACAAACTACAATGAAAAACTCACAATTTTGTTGTCTCTCCTCACATTTTCAGTACCACTGAAAAGTCACCTTTACCTAAGAGACCATCTAGATCAGAAGATTCCTCTTCCAGTTTTTTTAAATATCCTTGTGTAAAGAGAGCATTTCACCTCACTTTCCAGAGGAGAATTTCTATAATGCCAAGGCTTCTCCAAGTCTATAGTTTGCAATGACCTTCAGACAGTCACTAAGAAACCTTCATAGGTGTCCAATAAGCAAATGTATAGGATTATGAGTTATTTTTTAATTTAGCTGCTGTCATAGGAACTGCAGTATGTTTTTGATACAAGGGGTTTTAGGGTTTCAGGGTCTTAAAGGGTTAATTGCTGATCGCAAGTATTGCCAAATTCTGCAGCTGCTTATTAGACAGTGCATATGGCCTTCTCGATACTCTTGCATTTGCCAAAGATGTAAGGGAGGATGCAAGACCATTGAAAAGGGTTAGAAACTGTGACCGAAGATCCTGGTCTCAAACCCTGAAACCAGCTTGAACCAGCCCTAGAGTTGGGACTTGGGCCAACGACTCAGAGAGTGTGCGCAAAGAAGCAAGGTGAAAAGTTTAACCCGAGGAAGACGCGTTTACTTCATCATGAAGACCCCTGCCCATGACCACCAGGAGGCACTACGGAGGCGCAAGGCATATGGAAATGACTTTTGGACTCATTACCATATGAAGCGGGACTAGGCGGGGCTAGGTAATGAATATGTATAGGCGCATTGGGAAACTTAATGCATACGTAACAATTTAGAGAATAAGAAGAGAAATGAGAGCTGAGGAAGTTGCGCAAGTCTTTGTGGAACTATCCCACTTGCGTCTCGCTCGGCTGACCGAAAAAATAGCATACCTACTTTACCACTTTAATTAGTGAATAAAGTCATTTTCACTCCTGAACTTAAGCTTAGTCACCGTTTTGATTAGAACTGAGGAATACTTCCAGAATTATTCTGACATGGATTTGTGAAGGAACGATGCACTCATATACATAAAGTTTTTATAAATACTGAGTTTACTCGCAGTAAACTGATCTCCAAAGGCCACACTACCCTGAACTCACCTACAATCTAGACTGAAAAAAGTTCAGGCTAATGAATTCAGGAATGCACACAGGGAAGCAGTTCTTAAAACACAAAACCCACTCCCTAACAGTATCTGAAAAATATGTCATTTGAGAAAAAAGCCACAATACTGAAAAAGAAATAATGAATTGAAATATGATGATATAGACACACAAAAATTCTCCTTGCTCCAATTTTAATTTTTTTTCTTACTTATCTCATGGATTTTTTCAGCAAAAGTAGGCTTATCTATAGACAGATCTCCTACATGAAATTTTCACAGTAGCAGATTTTCTACCAAAGTTTATTTTTGAAGAATATTAAACAGATGTTCTGTAGTGAAAATAACCTAGAATGGAATTTACTAGTCTGAGAAAAAGAATTCTTTTGAGATTATCAGACTGCTTCAAGAGGTTGGTTGAGGCCATTATTACTAGGAAAAAGAGTAATATCCAGGCAATTCCCCAAAAGATTTATCATTTCTAGAAAATAAATTTCAAAGTAATTTGCCTTTCCTCCTTTAATACATTCTTATACAAAATCATCATCTTCACATGAAGTGTTGCGTACCAGCTTTTGGTGAGTTATTTCTTCTCTTGCTTAGACACAGTAGGCAGCTTCCCTCTGTCTATACATGCATAAAAATATATTGTATAAATAATGATGATAAATTGATAAAAAATAAACTAACTGATCACTAAATTTGTGATAAAATTGCACTTTCCATGATAACTATAACCTCTTCCCAAGCTCTATTTTCAACATTAAGCCAATATGTATAAAACTGGAAAGACAAAAAAAAAAAAACACCAAACTTTCCACAGAAAGCAACTTCTATTGTACCCTAAATGTTAATATACACTAAGATTTCACAGATGCAAAGAGAAACAAGATACAGACCTGCACAGATTGAAAATGTGACTTAGCATAGAACTGCAGGACAAAAAAACCCAAAACTATATGTAGTAACTGTAATAACTGTAATAATAACTCTATGTTGCTGTATGTTGTGGAGAGGAAAGTGTAATTGCCATTCCTTGTTTCAGCATACTGAAAGCAGTTCCCTTCCTTCAACAGGACACTTAAAGGCATATTCATAGGTTTTCAGGGTGCCCTAATGTATTGTATTTTCTAGACAGAAGAACATGAAAATATACAAACTGCAAAATCTCTCTGAAATAATCTAATAAGAGATAATTTTTTCTCTTCCTCCAAACAACGTCAAGAGAGGACACACCAATGTGGAACAGTGGACAAGTTTCATTGGATCTTTACATGATTATAGTGGTGACTCAGGAGCCTGAAAAAGATCCATGTCACTTGTTTTTGTATAATGAGAGCAGAAAACACTCTCAAACTCAAAAGTCAGATTTCATTAGAATATAAACCAGAATACTCAGCTATTTAGTTAAACCTAAAGCAACTAGACTAGATAATGGTACACTCAGAATCTTGTTGCTGACAGAAAGAGGAAGCACCATATATATATGAGACAAGCGCAAACCATCATCAGCCTAATTAAAGCATTAGTAAATTAACAAAACCTCAGCAGTTATGACTGGTCCAGTAACACTAGTATTCACAGTCCAGCTGCCACACTAAATCATCATTAATAATATCCTCTTTAAAAACACCATGACCTCTTTTTGTTCGTACTCAGATCACCTTTGCAATGCCCTTCTGGATTGCTCCTGAAGACTTCAGAGGAAGTAATCCTGAGTATTTAACTTTAGAGCAAAATGGATGCCTGTTGCAAAGGAAATACAACTGAACCATAAAATGCAGATCTCCCCAGAAAAAAAAAAACCAACAAAACCACACAACAAAACATAGAGAGAGACTGGCATAAAGATATTAGATTGTCACGTTTTCACTCTTTCTCAGGGAAAAAGCATGGTTTTTATAGCCTCACAGACACATATATCAATTGATCAAGTAACTTCTCTTTTGGCAGCAAAAAGGGAAGCCTACATTTACTTGCTGTCTTCTTAAGGTCAGAAGACTTGTTTCCAGTGAAGAAAATAAATTTACAATGTAAATTTATCTTCTGAGAAAAATAATTGCTACTTACAGAAAAACATAGGAAAAACTGAAGGCTAAACTGTAGCCTGATTAATGTAGACTAAAATCCACGGTGGAAAGCATCATACATTTCATGAGGCAAATATGAGGCTGTAATTGCTGTGTTTGTGAAATTGTAGATGAAAGAGAATTGCTCTTTATATCCGTTTCATTTATTTTGTGAAACATGTGAAATACTTGTTTAGTATTGTTCTATGGTACATTGCGTTCTATCGTCCTCCCATATTTCTAGTCTTAGTCTGACTCAGATATATTTTACTTGAATGCTGCTAAAATAATTTGTAATAGAAAGAAATAAGGAAACAACTCCCTCCGAATAATTTCCACTGTAACTCATCAAATGGGGGGGAGGAGGGAATACCCCAAACAGGCTATCAAAATCACATCAACAGTAAAGGTAGATATCTAAAGTAATTTCATATATATACCAGAAAACCTGGTATTTTTGAAAAGCCCATAAAAACTTATAAGACTGTGTTGCCGTTTCAGCACTCACAGTAGATAAAAACAGTATGCATGCATGCACTAACATCAGTGATTAGACAGACCCCAATGACAATTATTATTTTTTGACACAATAATAAGTTTCTTTATAGCTGCTGCCATCATCTCTTTTCTATTTCTTCTCCATGACCTTTCCCCATGGTGAAATAAACTTACTGGTATCCCAAGGAGTAAACTGTAAATTATAAACTCCAATACTTATCACGTGTTTTGGAATCCAAACAAGGTGTGTAAAGCAACATCACTACACACCTATGAAAGTTTTATTTTAGCCTCAATTCAAAAATAAAATAAAAAGAGAAGTTTCTCAAACTAATATAGAAAGGTAGCACTGGTCTGATACAACACAGAACTACTACCATGTAATTGCAGCAAATGCACGGCATGCTAAATCATCATCATTGTGCATATTAACCCACGTTACATCAGTCTGTCTGGTCGCATTCTCCCACAGAAAATGGTCCAAATGCCACCTATTTTATTAGGTTGTATTTACTCTACTGCAACAGAAGATTTCTTCAGCAATTTACTGAATGTTTCTCACTAATTATATTATGAAGAGCACCATCATCATATTTCTGTTCCACTGGCAAGAGGATAAGTTTCAGACAAGCCTGTCTGGCAGAATTATTTTGCTAGTTATATTGGGCTTGCTGTAGCCTAAAAAAAAATTTGACCTTTTCTACAATTCTGTGTTTGCATTAAAGCATTATTAATTTCAAGGCCTTATAAAGGCAAAATTTCCAAGGACTCTGAGATGACTCTTCTGAGCTAATACAGCAACAGCTGATTTAATGTCCTGAAAACCATTTTTAAAAATCAAGCACTTCTTCACACCTATACTATCCACATATTCAAACTGCAGCACAGAAAACAAACCATAATAGTACATGAGAGCTAGATCACATCCTAGCTATCCAGCCTCATTCAGTCAAGCCTTTCACCAATGATGCTACAGGATTTGGCCTGACATTAATATCTGAGTGGTTTATGTTTACTTGTTTCCAGTGAATCCCTACCCTCCATCATGTGTGTGGCTGTTTCTTTGGAATTCTAACCCTTAACTATAACAAACTTTTTATGTGCAGCGGCAGCTTGATGAACAGTATCTCTTCTATCTCTTCTAGGTGTTGGCTTCTTGTTGTGTGCTTTGTTCTTTCAAGAAGAGTGACCAGACAAGGTAGATGTGGAAAGGGGGCAGTGATGTTCCTGGGGTTAATGAATATGCGCCAGAGGAGAAGTTTCCGTGTTGCCAGTTACAGCAAGCAGTCATTGCACAGGCAGCCACACTGCAGTTCATGCAAAGACATAGGCAGGCTACTGTGGGGACAGGAAAAACAAACCAAAAGAGGATTTTGAAGAATTTGCAGTAACCCCAACAGATGTTGTACAGACTGAAATTAGGCCTAGAAGCACAGTCCACCTTGCAGTGATCCATGAATAGAGAGGGAGCTGTGTATATAGACAGAACTTTTGTTTTAATATGTTACATAATCATCCTACTAGAAATTGCAAATATGGTAGATTATAAACAGAAAAATTCCGGGGTTTGTGTCTCAAAGTATTTTGGGGCTTCATTGAGGAACTCAGTACTACCGAAAGCTTTAGAACAATTGATTCATAAGTTCTGGCTGACTCCTTATTTCTGTTAGACTTATACTATATGATATATAAAGCTACACTGAAATAATTAGGTATCGTTTTATTACGTTTACCCACGTCTGTCTCGTATTTCCCATTTCTTTTCCCAGGACAGAAGATAACATTCTATGCCATATCTGCAGAGAGATGGGCTGGTTCAGCCTCAAGAAGAGTAGACTGAGAAGGGGCCTCATTAAAGTGTATAAGGATCTGAAGGGAGGGTGTCAAGATAATGGAGCCAGGCTCTTCTTGGTGGTCCAAGCAATACGAAAAGAGGCAGTGGGCAGAAACTGATGCACAGGAAGTTCCTTCTGAACATGAGGAAGAACTTCCTCACCAAGTACTGGAACAGATTGCCTAGAGAGGTTGTGGAGTCTCTGTCGCTGGAGATATTCAAGAACCATCTGGGCACAATCCTGTGCCATGTGCTCTGGGATGACCCTGCTTGAACTGGGAGGTTGGACCGGATAACCCACTGTGGTCCCTTCCAACCTGACCCACTCTGTGATTCTGTGGCTTTAAGTGTCTGTATCTTAACTGCTCCCTTGTCCATACAACTTATTCTTTTCCTTAGATATTTCTGAACAAACTTATCAAATTTCCTACCTTTTTCATTCCTGTTATACATACAAAATATACAGATCATATAACTCTTTCAGGATTTAATTTCTAACTGTTCAGTACAAACCTAAAACTAATTCATGCCTCTAAAGACAAAGGACCTTTCAACTTCCCCAGCCTTCAAAAAGAGCTCAAAACCAGCAGAAATTCATATTGACTGCAGGAGAAGGAAGGATTTGAGTCCTTATGAAAGAGTTTAAGAAAGCCAAACACATCTGGGGGGACAGGAAGGAACAGAGCTAAGGGTAGTGGGAGAGACGAAAAACACGAGGCTGGGCATTTATAATGCATGTCAGCATGGATTTCTATTAAGGACTGAAGTTCTTCATAGCCATATCTACTAACTATTCAAGACATCAATACATGCTACTAGAAAATAGCTCCAAATACAACATGTCTAAAGTAACAGGTGTAGGATCTGGAAATTACTCATCAGGTTACTGATCTTTATTACATACTCCACATTTCTCATCTAATTGATGAGTAGCAATGCACATTTAGTCATTGGAGACAATGTTTTTATTTGAGTTTCACAGCTAAGTGCATCAGTACTTCAGACTTTGTGCTTTTATTTGGGTAAATCATGGGCCACTTCTCCTCAGAACAGAATACCAGCTCAGTTCTCTAACCAGAGCAAGCCAAAATTCAAAGAACAATTCTGCTTGCTTAAGCTATGCACTATATCTAGTAAGGTTACTATTAATTTCCTTTTCAACATTACCTAAGCCCAAATAATATCATTATCTTGGCTGAAGACAAAGAAATTGCTATTACAACAGAAACTTCTTTATCTTAGAATTGTTTTTTCTCAAAGGAGTCCAACTGTTACAAATAGTGCTTCGGGTTTGTGGATTAGAGGGTTTTTGTTGGTGGTAGTAGGTTAGTTTTGGGGTTTTTTTGTTTTTTGGTTTTTTGGTTGTTTGTTTTTTTCTTAATTAAATTGCCAATTATAAGGCTATAAGGTAAAGGACTATAGTTTATCTTTTCTTATTTTTGGTCACTCCCCTGAACCAATCATCCAGTCTTCTTTTACAGTTAGTGAATCAAAACCACACCTCTAGGACATGTTTCATCATCTTTCATTTGCTTCTTTACTCCGTGATGCAATCAATCGCACAGAGGAAGTACCTTACTCTTCCACGACTGTAGGACAAATATATGGGATTAATTCAGGTATGTGTATTTTTTCCTCTGGGAACTCGATTCCTCTCTTGAAATACTTTAAGGTCCTCACCAAGAAGAACAGCTAAGCATGTGTTGCTTCATAACTTCTATACTGAAATATAAAATTTATAGGCCTTAAAGAATTCAGTGTTTCACCACTTCTTTGTTAAGTGCCTGAAGGGCAGGCAGAACATTTTGCCTAACTTGCCTTTCTCTCTCTCTCAAAATTTATGGGTTTATTTCTGTCATAACTGAAAATATGAAGCATGCTGTAAAATAATACTGTTTTTAAAACTTCACACTAAAAATTGTTTGCAAGAATAGTGACAGATTTGCTGCTAACAAGCAAATGAGCATCGCAGGAAGAAACAAAAATAGTGTAGTACCTTGTATGTTTTTCTCCTGCTTCCCTGCTCTCTGTAGTACATAAATCTACATTATTATTTAGTGCCCTGTGGTGCTGAATGTTGTAGGCTGATGGAACATAATGTTGAAAAATTGTCAGAGAAAGTAGAACTAAATGATTCTATGACCTTTCAGTGACATGCCACCACAATATGGTGAGAAATTCGTGTGCAAGCTGAAAGGCTTTTTAAAAGTTGCTCAAATGTATTTATGTGACATAGTTTTATATTTAAATCTACCATTTCCTTTAAAGAATTCTTCATTATCTTTCATGTTAAAAAAACCCCAAAACACAAAAGCGAGGAACAAAAAAACCCCTAACCAACCTTTGTTAGGAGGTCTGAACAACAAATAAAAAATCCATTTGAAAATTATTTGACTCAAAATTCTATATTTTTTATCCTTATTTAATTATAGCTTGAATTATATTAGAGCAAGAATTTGTTTTCATATCTTAAAAAACAGAGAACTTTTGTTTGTTTTTGTTAAAAAAGCCAGTACACCACTTGTCATTTAAATGAATAAAATAATGAATTGCAAATGGAGAGAACTTAGTGAAGCATGAGACCATTTAGCAAAATATTTATACACGCCACACAGATTCTTCCTGAAAAGGTTATTTGAGTGTAAATGTGACATTTTGAAATGTGTGACTTTAGTGAAAACTAAAGTAATCATAAGTCATTTATCACTTAGTAATGAAATGTAATGTTTGTCTTCATTCTCCTTCTTATTTAAAGAGGTCTTGTCACTGTAATTATTTGCTTTGAGTCAGACCATCCTACTTTTTCTAGGCAATTAACAATTTTCTTGATTACATCTGACCTGGGTAGGGGTCTGTTCTTCTATAATAAAAATATGTTTTTATAAAATTAATAACCCAGCTTCAGTCATTGATATATCACAGTATTTTTATTTATTTCCACAGCACTTGGCCCATTTACTACATCTTTTTCACTAGCTTTATATCCTTTGCAGCCATTTTAGATAAGCAGGCAAACAAACTGTGGTTTCCAGCTTAACAGTCCCAATCTAAACTTTTCTCCTGCTTGGACTTTTGCTTCAGAGCACTGGTTAAATCAGAACAAAAGTTAACACACTCTATGAGAGTATAGAATAGACTATATGTTCACTAATGCAGTTTTCTGTTTCTATGTTGTTTGAAGTTTCCCAACTTGTATTCATTTCACTTATGCATCCATATTACCTGCACAAATGTCTTACGGCTATACTTCAATAATATTTAAGGCATCTTGTATTGTTTTTGTACAGAAATCAATTTACAATTTTGTATAGAAATACTTTCCCTATCCCCACTGTCCCTCACAAAAAAAAAGAAAAAAAAAAAAAAAGGAAAATCAAAACCACACCAGCACATGATCAGGAATTCAAAGGTTGTGTGCACACAGTGGATCAATAAGACAAATTATGTCTGTATAAACAAAAACAATCTTAACCGCAGTTTTTTTGATCAGAAACTGTTCTCTGATAGCTCAGTTAGGAAATTTGCATACATATATGCATGTGTGCATGTTCTTGATTAAACATAATTAATGTTTAATGATTAAATATGATATCTTCTTCAGGGCACACATTTTACAAAGGTTTGTCTCACAGATCCTTCTGGAGCAAACAGCAATTTTGATGTTGAAGCAAACTGCCTTTTCATCAGAAGAAATGGTAGTGCGGAAAAAAGCCCAGAATACAACTTAGATGGGGTGAGGACAGCAGCAGTGTGTTATTGCAGCTATAGAAGAGAACACAGAGCAGCAGCAATGTGTCCCACCGCTGATATGAATCCTCCCTATATGGGTCAGGGTTAATATACACCTTTAAGTTATACAATCCATTCTGCACCAGTACTGTGTCAGACAAGCAGGACATGGTAAATAACAACAGGATTGAAATCCTTCTGATAAGGAGTACACAGTACAGCCTGACAGGAATAATCCACTTCTTTCTTAACAAAGTTGTGCTGGTCTTGTAGGCAAGACCATTAGCTGCAAATTTTTCTTAACTAGTGAGATCTGCTAAGGCCCGTGAGACCTTCACTCTCTTGCTTCCATAAAGTAAATGTGTGTCAGAGAATTTCAGAATGGTTTGAGTTGGAAGGGCCTTAAATGCAGAAGCACTGCTTTACTAATCTTTCCACCAGTAATCAAGATCATCACTGCATAGTTTTAACTGGTGCCAGGCATTTAAAATAAAGGTACCCTGTGGTCAAGCCTATGATCCTAAGGCAAGGATGTGCCTTCCATGAAGATATTGTTCATAAATAAAGGAGAGTGCATTTCTATTTGATCAAGTGGAAGTCATACAAAACAATAGCACAGTATTGAGATAGGTAAAACCAAAAAACAGGAGAATCCTCTGTATTTCCCTCAGACAATATACGAGGTATCACATTAATGTTTGAATATTTGAATAACCAGAAATTCTGGTCAGAATGGAAATACATTATTGACTGTTGGGTTATCCTGGGAGGGATAATTTCTTGTTGTTAATGGTTATTCTCTTACTGGGAAGAAAGTTCACTTCTTTAAAGTTTTTATGGCACAGTAAACCAAGTTTTTTTCATTTCAGTTGAAGTGCCAGTCTGAAACTACTGTCTGACTCTAAGAATCAGTAATAGCAGGCTGAGGTCCCTTCTGCTACAATTGCAAGGCATACTTCTTGAACCTGCCTTTTTTTAACGCAAGAGCATCCCTCACCTCCACTGCACATGCCTTTTCTTTCAGATCTGTGAACTACAAACAGCATTATAGGAAGGTGGTTAGATGCTCCAAAATCTGTATGTAGACTGCTTTGGCCCAGTGGTCAATAATCCCTAAGTCAGCCTTGGGTTCCTTGCCCAGCTTTACACATGGCATTTTGTATGTCATGTGTATCTTTGTCCTATTCAGAAGCTGCTCAGTAGTGTGTTGTGTTATGCCATGCCCACATGGCAATTCTCTCTGTACATTCTTGTAGAATTTCCTTTGGCACCATTAATATTAAAATCCCAAGGAATGGTTAAAAAGTGCAAAAAAAATAGAATTATAGTTCAAGGAGTATAATTCAGAGAATCGACCACTAAAAGTGAGCTTTCAAATATCAAAGAGAAAGCTTGTTCCCAATTGATAACGCTCAGAAAAGCTGATTTTTATGTACAGACTACCAGAGCTCATGTGGGTGAGGGAGAGGCTGTTGCACCACACAGGAGCACACACAAACTGCTGTGACAGCCTAACAACAGGTGTCCTACTGTCCTTCTGTTCTTTTGAGCATATTTCTACCTACATTTACAAGACCTGAACTATCTTTGTAATTTGGTACATAGCACTCCCCAAGAATCCAGGTCTGCAAAAAAGATAATGGCTTCAGCATAAAAGTACAAGACAATTTCAGCTCTACGTGGAAGGATTTCCAATTCAATTATTAAGTGGGGGATTTTTATATATTTTTCTTGTTTTTAAATCTTATTAAGGCATTTACTGAGTATAAAGGGGCAAGGGGAATTCATACACGAAAGGAGCATGCAAAAGAGGCAAAATGAAAAGAGGCATCATCAACTAATGGTGTCAAGGGATGTAGGAAAACATGGGGAAGAGATAAAAAATATACATTTGTGTCAAAGCACTGGGAAGTAAAAAGTTATTGTTACTGAGCTACTGAGTAGTTTGAAATACCCAAACTTGGAAGCAAAGTGATTCCATAGGTCTTTAATCCTCTTTAGAAATTATATTTATTTACAAAACTAGCTAGCTTATCTACTTCAATTAGTCTCTCTCAACAGGCATTCTTTACTATTATATATTTATACTAGAGATTATGGCAACATTTCCTAGTCTCATTTGGCTTTGAATACCAACAAATAGATGATATAAATAATAATAATTAGAAAATCTTTGGATTTGTTTAAGAGCTGTTCATGGTTAAGTGGGCTTTTTTGTTTGCTTTGTTTTTAAATACAGCTTTGTGCTGATCATTTAAAAAAAGTACAGACATAAGAAATCCCCTCTAACAATTTATCTGGCATTTTAATACTTCCATAAAACCCTGCAGGGTGCCCATTAATGTATGATATCAGCATGCATACTAAAGTCAGTGTAGGTGAGCTGTGTTAATATTATGCTTCAACATCACACCCTGAAGTGTCTTATTGCTTAAAGATGGAAAGGTCAAACATTTACAGGATACTATCATGTTTCATAAAATGGTTTTACGCTGCTGTTCTCTGTTACCTCATCCTTTCAGGAAAAGTGTTTCCAAGATAAAATAACAAGCATCATTCAATTAAAACAGCTTTCTCAAAGTGCTAACATGCAGCATAGTCTTGCAGTTCTCTTTGGGTAATTGCATACAGTGCCTTTGCATACAGTGCTAACACATACACATACCCATACTGATACATAAATTATGTATCAGTAGAAAATCCAGGAAAACTTTTAAACAAAAATTAACTAGATATTAATTTTTTTTAATAAATGAAAGGATGGAGTATGGCAGAGGCTGACATGTTTACTGCAAATATAATAACCTTAAGAAAGAACACAACTGCATTGGGTGGGAAACAGAGTTTTAGGTCAGCATCAGTGTCTCATTACACATCTCAGCTGTTTTAGGACAGTGGCTATCATCCTAAGAACCTTTCTAGGTAATAGCGCACTACAGAGGAGCAGAGTATAAGACTCTGCAATCATACATTTTGATTAATTGAACTTGTCTGTCACAGAAGTTCTATCTACTATGAAGATTGAGACTGCTCAAAACATTATTCCTCCTGAATACAACTTCATGTTCATCTTGTGGACTCAACAACCTTTAACTGGTCATACAAGAATCTACCAAGAAAAACTAAATGTAAATTTAAAAAGCAGCAACCTAAATACTCTGTTTCTCCCAGCACCTCTGCTCTCATCCCAGAACAAAAGAATTTTCTTCACCTATGGAGAGGGGACACTGCTTCTGCAGGCACCTGGCCTTATTCATTTTGTGGTATTGAAGCTTTTATAGAAACCACTGGACCCTTTTGATCAGCCTACTTTTCCTGAAGTTGTAAGATTAATCGTGCCAAGACGTCCTGCATCTCTGTAGAATTCCTGGAAGGCTGCTGAAGAAGGCTGTAGATATAAACTGCTTCCTAGATGTTCCTTCCTTCTGCAAGTAACACCACTTCAGCATTAGCTTGGCTGATATTTCTGAAGTCTGAATACCATTAATAGAAAGAAATCTTACATAAAACAACAACAACAAAAACCTCAAAAAATCAAAACCCCAAAAGCACAAAAAACCAAAACCACAAGCTTCCTCTATCAGCATGGATTTAAAAACTTAAAAATGTTGTATATTTTATACAACAATGCATTTAACGCATCATTTAAGTGCTGCCATTATTAATTCTTTTGCTTTTTATGTCCTTTATTAGGCATTTCAGTGTAAAATAATTGCAGTATGTGTCCATATATAAGTAAGAAAAAAAAAAAGCCTTTTTAGTTGGCATACCTTTCCTATTCTTATTTTGACTTCAAATTGGGAATGTTCAGGGATTCTTGGAATGAACAGACCACAAATGTTGCTGCAGGCTTTCTAGGACAATAAATTATCACTACCAGTTTGAAACTAGTTCATCAGTAAAATGCGATTTCTTTTTCACATCTAAAGGGAAATGCTTCTTTTGCCTGGTACACTGAGATAAAAAGACATTTTACTATTTCTCCTAGTTTTTATGTCCTCTCTGAAGGTTAGGCAGGCTACTACTGTCCTGAGACCAGCAGAAAGAAGAGCTTCCCTTCTTTTGGCTGGTGTGCTCACTTCTCAATGCAAGGTTTCAAACAGAAACAAACTGGAATGTAGGTGCTTCAAGCATTGCTCACAGAATAAAGTAGACATTTATGAATGAATCTTATGAACATTTTTCAATAACGTAAAAATATATGTGTAGACAGTCATATACCACTATAGTGTTGTGGTTTTTTTTCTAATTTTTATATAGACAACATAAGAAAAGTGGATTGCAGAAGTGAGTCCAGACTACTCCCTTCTTTCAACACCACACAGGTATTTCTTTCCCTCCACAGTTAAAGCTGAGGGCTTCATGCTTTAAACATCTAACTCTCACTGTGATTTACTGTACTTAAAAAAGAAAATGTATAAGTAATTGCAAATATGCATTTAATCTTTCAAGTACTTTTTGAAAACTCCCCATATTTTATCCATTACTTAAGTCCTTCTTTTGCAAATATGCCTTGTGCAGTGACATCAGCGATCCATGACTACACTGCAAAATGTACTTCCAATGAAGAAAAAAGATCTCCTTCAGATGCTGGAATTTATGCAGTTCTAATTAAATGTTTTTTAATTTTTGTAACATTCAAGAATGAGGCAGCATTTTAATCAAACAAGTGCATGCTGAAATTTGTACCAGCTAGAAGCATTCCTAAATATATCAATCACACTGCCTTTGATGCTGTCTTCAAATATATTGCTATCTTCAAAAAAGCCATATGACCAATCCTGAATTGCATAAAGCCATGGAAGATACAGATTTGAGACTTATTTTGAAATCATCTATCCTTCCTGATGGGTTGACCTTAGCTGGAAACCAGGTGTCTCCCAAGCTACTCTATTACACCCACTTTTCAGCTGGACAGGGGAGGGAAATTGAGGTGGGAAAAAACAAGCCTTGTTTTGGATAAGGAAATTTACTAAAACAAAAAAAAAAAAAAGGTGGCATACGCACAAGCAAAGAAAAAGACATGAAGGTTTTACTCTCCAATTCCCATCAGCAAGCTATGTCTGGCCACCTCCCAGGAAGCAGGACTCCAGCATGCATTGGAAGGCAAGGGCTGCTCTGGAAGGCAAGGGTTGTAAATAGTGAATGCCCTCACTTCCTTCTCCTTTCCTTAGCTTTTATATCTGAGCTGAAGGGGTACGGAATACCCCTTCAGTTAACTTGTATCAGCTGGCCTGGTTGTGTCCCCTCCCAGGAACTTGCCCACCCCCAGCCCCTTGATGTGGGGAATGTTGAGAGACAGCACTGATGCTGTGCCAGTGCTACTCAGCAGTAACCAAAACTCTGGTGTGTTATCAACACCTTTCCAGCCACCAATGCAGACCACAGCGCTGTGAGGGCTGCTGTGGGGAAACGAACTCCAGCTCAGCCAGACCCAAATACACTTCCTTAATTCAACAGGCAGATCAGTACAACAGACCAAGTAATTTTTGAAGTATCAGCTTTGTCGGCTAGTATTTTGGAGTCAAAATTCCAGATACTTTTTAAGTGGTAAAATGCCAATTATCTCAACAATTTTATTTCAAATTTCTCATTTATATCCTCTTCTGTTGTATGCAAGTATCTAATGTATCCTCAGAAGTCTCCTCTCTCTCTTTGGTATCAACATCAATGCTTCTTGAAATAAGAGAATTAGACAATACTTAGGGTCCATTTCCCACCACAGGAGAAATCTCCAAGCCTTTCACAGAAAGCTGAAAGTCAAGTTGTGGAGGACTAGTCTTGAGTGTGTTTTGTCTGGAAAGTTGTGGTTGGTAGAGAGGGTCCCATGGAGGTGGGGCTGCGCTTTTCTGAGCCAGCTTTCTTTTCTGCCTTGGGACTTGTGTTCATATGTGTTCCCCCCCACCTTTCACTTCCTGAAAGGCTCAAAAGGGCTGGCTGAGCGTGCACGAATGAAATGACATGAAACTCTAGTTTACATAAAAGCTATGTAGCAGGGTAACTTCCTCCTTTTCCTCTCTCTTTCTCTTTCTTTGTCTTGCTACCACAGCTCCAGACAATTCATGCAGCAGTGTTGCCTTTTTCTGGTCTTAAAATTAAGAGCCAGACACAGTTAAGGGAAAAGGGGTTTTTACTTCAGTATTTAATTAGGGATTCTTAAGGTGTTCCACTTCGTCAAGGTGGAATGCGCCAAAAGGCACACACATGATAGATCCCATATACAATCTATAGACCTTGCATATTGGTATGTCTATCAAAGATTCCCCAACGAGAGACTTGAATGATTATTGTGATATTCCCCCTTCCTGAGGAATTTCCCGCTGGATGGGCCTGTCTTAGTTTACAGGGTGTGTTCTAGAGAGGACCTTGGTTTCTCATGATAACATAGGGCTTTCTGGCCTCTAGCAGCAAGGCCTCTGGGATGTTTGGTTTCTTGGCTTAACAGAATACTAGGACTATGTTAAGTTATCAGACTTAGGGGATTACAAGTATGCATGTTAAGAGCACCGAGGATACATAAAAGGTATATAAAAGGTATGTAAAGGGTATATAAAAGAAAAGGCAAAAAATCATCATGGCATCAGCAGGACCAATGTGGGATCTAAGGATTGATGATCTTCTTTGTCCTCTTTCTTTCTTTTCCACTATTATTTCTCTCCTCTCTTGCTTTGTCTGGGTGAAGTGTGACTATGATATTCCCATATTTGGTACTGAAGTTTGTTGTGGGAGTCATGAACTTTTGGAAGTGTGTTGTGGCTCATTAGCCACAACTAATTTTGAGAAATGGTGTATTGTGGATTGTGAGCAAGCACCTCTGAGAAGTTTGTTGTGGGAGTGGAGAGCTTATTGAATTGCAGTGTAAAAATTGAGGGCTTGTTAGACACCACTTTTGAGAGCTGTGTTGTAAAATTCAAGGGCTTGTTAGCCAGCACATTTGAGTCTAAGGCAGTGGGCTGGTTCCTGGAGTTAAGGTGACTGTACAATCAAAACATAAGAGTTTCCTGACACATGGACTGGTGTCTTTGATCAGCCTGATCAGAACTGATAAAAAATACCACACCCACTATCAGGCAGGCTGTGACACTAGTAGCATCCACCATGACAGTGTTGATATAAAACAGCTGAAGTCACAGCAATCATTATAAAGGTAACAGCTATAAAAGAAGATACAATGGTAATCTCTTGAGTATTTGTAGTTGTGCAATATGCTAACTAAAGAGAAGAAATGAGAGAAGGAATATAACTTCTTTTTTCCCCAAATTTTCCTACCAGCAATCATGAGGGATGCATTACTAAAGAAGAGTCAGAAAATCCAAAGAAGAGCAATGGCAATGTTGCAGAAATTCAAAAGGAGAAAAACCTCATGTTTTTAAGTATATGAAAGATGCTCAGTAATCAGGAGGTTGCAAAACCTTTCTTATATCTGTAAGCTTTACTCCACAAAGAAAAACTAGGAGCAAAATATGCAAAATAAACATATCACTTTGGTACTCATAATTATATAACTTAAAAAAATAATTCTTGGTAAAAGGTAGTCAAGTAAAGGTACTGCATCTGGGGAAAGAATGAAGAATATGGGTAGCAGTAAGTTGCAACCCTGATAGAGTTCTACTAATTGCAATTAAGTGGCAAGGGGCAATTTAAAAGTTTAAATAATTAGGCACAGAATTTCAAGGCAAATTAGCAAAGCATATGAGACATCCTCCAGGCAAGTAATGATGACTATGTCCCTCTCAAGAATTTTAACTCCACATTTCTACAAACAAACAAATATTGGAATACTGACAGCATAAATTGTTTATGTTTTTAGAATCTAAGAACCTATTCCAAAATACTACCACCTTCCCAGCCTTTAAAATGAAGGGTATTAAAATATTTGCATTTCAACTGCATTTAAACTGGCCACTGATTCTGCAGTGGAAATTAATCTCTCCGTTAAGACACTATTTGAAAATGCAGTGAGAAATTAGATGGCATCAGAATACTGAGAGGGCAAGAAAGAGAGAACCCCACATCTAATCTTTCAGAAGATTGACTAATATCATATGTCATAGAGATGTTGAAAAATCTTAAGTCATATTTTCTTTCATATACAAAGTACTGAATAAGTTCATGTTTAAATGAACATGCTCAAGATGTTTAAGAAAATAAAGAAAACAGTTCTTGACCTGGAGAAATTCTTTTGTCATATACTTACTATTGTTATAATCCCTAATAACACATAGAAGGGTAGTCACAACTGGGTCTTATTTTAAAATTTCCTTGTCTGAAAGAATGTTTTTTGTCATAGTCATCCTGAAAGTGTAAAATTCGAAGTATTATTACTAGACATCAATCATACAATAAAGCCGAGTTGTGCATGTAAAAATATATACTCAGTGCTTCAAAGGAGGAATACAGAATTGTATTTAGAGAACTTTTAGAGTGGCAAAAAATCATAACAAATATAATATAGGTAAAGTTTGGCTCCTTAACCACAGGGCAGAGAATTAAAAAGAACACAAAGTAAATGTAGGAAAAGACTAAATTTTGGGTTGCCCATTTGCAAAATGTCTGAAGAAAATATTTGCACTTCATAACTGGGATTCCTACATGATATTGATAACTACCATTGAAAATGAAGAAGCAATGACTTGTGACCTACTTCAGTGAAATGCAACATTAGAATGACTTGTTCCATATATTTATAAAACTCACAGAAAAGACAGAATGAACCACCAGGTTTGCAATGAAATAGAATTAGAGGGCATAGTCAATGCTCTTAAGGCCATTAGGCAGAGGCCGTTAAGGCTCTTAGGCAGTGGGACCTAAACAGCCTAGAGTGATGGGCCAATGTGACAGCACAGACTCTTTCCCATGAGAATTTTTCTCTTCTTCTCCCTGTGTTCTATAAACAAAGATAAGGTTTAGATTTTATTGAAACTGTCTCTGGAAAGATGGATAGTTCAGCCTGGCCTATCGGCCTAGGGGGAGGTTTTGAATTGACCCAATCCAAAGGAACTTTCAAAAGTCTATATAAGTTTTTGAATTAAATAATAAAATCAGAATTCTGCCTCACCCGATTCAGCCTGGTTCTTGTACATGGCTAGCAGTACCACAGCGACAGACCAACAGGAATCTCATGAACTTCAAGATCATGAAGGGCAGGAAGCACTGGTGCAAAGGCACACGGCGATGTCTGACTGCCTGCCTGGGAGCGGCTCTGACGGAAGGGACCTGGGGACCTTGGCAGATACAAGTTGAGTGTGAGCCAGTAGTGAGGGCTGCTGAAATGGCCAGCAGCACTCTGGAAGCCATCCATCAGTGCACAGCTAGGACATCAAGAAAAATGATTACCTCCCTCAGTTCAGCACTTTTGAGAGCACATCCGGATACTATACCCAGCACAGGAAAGACTGACAAACTGGACTGGGTTCAGCGGTGGGGTTCTGAGCACAGTATAGCTGAAGCACTTGCTGTGTGAGGAGTGGCTGAGGCTCTGGGACATGATCAGCTTGGCTTACCAGAAAGTATGAGCAGCTTTTAGTGTGTATGAGGACTTACTGAGAAGGTGCAGACTTTTTATGATGGGGTTGTAGGGTCATATAAATGGTAACGACATACACAAAAATGAATAATAAATTTTCTTACAGGCTTCATGTATTTCTAAGACAGCAAAACTTAAAATTAATCTCACATATTACCTTGCATTTTTGCATGCATACACTGATATGTTTTTTCCTTAAGGAAGTTGGTATTATCCCCAAATTATTAAGAATTTTTCACACACAAAACAGTGGTACTAGCAAGCAGAAGGAAGATACAATGCAAAAAAACATTCTTCAGTGATTGAAGAAGCAGAAGTAGGCAGTTATACTCCCCACTTTTCATCATGCAATCAGTAGTACTCTTCAGTTTTTCTTACTTCCAAATTTCTGTGTTAACTTTATGCTTGCTCTTCTAGATGCTGATATTGCTTTCCTCCTCAATTTATCTGTCTCGTCCTTTACTCTCAGCAAGTCTTTTATTCCACCATATCAAATCAACTGATGGTTACCGATGCAGCAACCTGTTTTCTCCCTCTATTTCACAGATAAAATCGAGACAGTCAGAAAGGAATTACTGTGATGCAAGGACAGAAAAGACATTTTGCTGTCTTGATTTGCTACCAAAGCCCTCTGCACTTTTTTTTCTGGAGATCAAATAGTTCATTTTAGAAACAGATTTTTTTTTTTTATTTCATAAGTATATTTTTCAAAGGCAGTCAGTTGGCATTGCATTGTTTCATGAAGGTTAACACTTCAAACCACTGTTTATTAGTGTTATTTTCTCTCGTAGCTCTTTAAAAATATTAATTTAAATGATGTGTTAATATCTTAATATATTTTTTTTTAATGTAGCCTCAGAATTTTTCATATTTCTTAGCAGGAACATGGTCCTGCCTTATAGCCATATTGCCATATAGCCTATGGGTGTAATAAGAGCAGAAGAGCACAGAAAGGTAAACTGAGTATAACAAAATACCTGTGGAAAGTTGATTTCATCATAACCTTCACCCAAAAAAAAAAAAAGAGTATTCAACCCACTTCTTAAAGTAGGAACAGCAGTCAACTAAAGCTAGCTATTTTAGCATGACAGGCCTCAGAACTGACAATGAAACATTAACATGTATAGTTTCAAAATCTTAGCTCAAAATAATTAGGTACCTTAAATATTTTATTAGAAAAAGTCTACTTTTGACTTAAATATATTTACTCTGAAATGATGCTGTTTTTAACCAAAAGAAAAATACAGGGAATTTATAAATTCCTTAAGAGCTCCCTGCAGAATTCAGACTTCTGAAGAGCCTTTGTGAATACATCATAATTTAGTTTACAGAAATCATAAGAAATGTTGAGAAGTACTATACTTTCTCTACTAGCATGTCAAAAAATGTTTTGTCACAGCCACTGCCATCACTCAACATGAAGCATTAATGTTTACTTAAAATGACAGTGCTCAAGAATTTGTATGAGTTCTCAGCATTACTAATGACAGATAAAACCCAGAAGTATTTCATGCACGCACTGAATAATGTGACAAAGACGTGATAATGAAGAGGCAGATGAATATAAAAAGAAACTTTTTTAATCCAGATGAATTTGATGCAGAACTAATGGACAAAACAGACTTGAGAATTTTAAATATTTTTTTTCCTGTTTTTTAATTAAGCTGTGACACTGACCAATAAAGTATTTGACTAAGGAAGGCCTAAGTACAGGCTTCATTTGAACTTACACGGCATGGAAAAAATAGCAGTGCTAGAGAAGATTTGTGTGTTCCCTGTGTTCTCACATGTTCCTCCTCTTGTCATCTCCCCATGTCTTCTGATGAATGTTTCAGTACATTTATCATTCTACATCACACATCGTCTCGAGAAGCACTGAAACTCTCCTGTGTGTGACATGGGCCAAGTGACAGCCTGGGTGAGCAGTGTTCCTCATCAATGAGGGACAGTGGGACAGGAGTGGCCTGGCCTGGAGTAGCCACCACACAGGGAGAAGCATTTTCACCAGACTACAAAGTCTGTGAGTCTAAAAAGACTCACATAAGCTGTAAAAATGTATTGTACTTGGCAAAAACATCCAAAATTATCTCTAGAAAGTTCTGAAAGTGCAGGCATGTGTGTGTAAAAACAGGGAAAAGAGGGAAGAAGAAAGAACAAGATGTCTATGTCCAACCTTTTCTAAAAATGTATTAAAAACATAGTTTGCAACTAGAGATGGATTTTAAAGGTTTCTATATTAAAAAGCATTTGTATTATGTGCTAGTGCCCAGGTGCTGGTGGCATCACTGAGGGGTCTCCCAAATGGGGCAGCTGGGGCTAAATCCCTAGCAGGGATGTCCCTGCAGCCCCTGGGTGGGCAGGTATCTGCACTGTAACCTGTGGAGGACCCCAGGTTGGAGCAGGTAGCTGCTCCCTGAAAGATGCATCCTGAGGAAAGACCTAAACATTCTGTGTATAGCCCCTATCCTGTGTATAGCTAATAACATGCTTCTACAACATTATTGCTCTTAATGAGCCAAATAGCAAATTCCTGTGTACTTTTTATAAAACTTTTTGCGGAAGTTTTTAAAGATGACCATTATGCTCCAATAAAGTAATATGAAGACATTTTAGTCAGGCTCTCGGTTGAAAAGATAAAAACTTGAACCTCTAAGGATTACCCTCTTCTATCCCCCAAAGGCTTAACTATCTACCTGAGTACATTCAGTACTCAGAAAACCATGACAGACGGTTATCTTTTATCCCAGTAACTAAAGACAATCCCCCTCCCTCTGGAGATGGAAGGAATATTAAAGCATTTCTCTTCAACCTTTCATTTTGAAGCACTGCCTTTAATTATTCTATTCCAGAACAGCTTTGACTGCTTTGCTGTTTTCTACAGTCATGGCATTTTGATTCAAGTTTAGCACACCTCCTGGATTCCAATAGCAACATCAAAGGAAAGCAAGTAAATTTTACATTTGCATATGGGACAGAGAGATTTCAGAGAACAGCTGGCTATACTCACCAGTAAATGGATTATACCCATTTGCAGATGCAAATATTTCTATTTGAGTATGAAGCTCAAACTCACAATTTATTCAGGAAAACTAGGTTAACTACAGCAGCTCTTACTGAACTCTAAATTTTAAGTGAAGGTCTCACAGAATGTGCCTAATGCACAGTGATTTTTTTCCTTAGGTTTGTATGTTTGTTTTACTACAATGTACATAGAAATAAGAAAATTTAAGAACATGCCATGCAAAGGAGACATACATAATTTACTTTCTAAAGTAATTATAAAAGCATTTGATACCTTACTTGTTTTCCTTTAAAGGAAACAAATAGAAAAGCTTTTCTGCCCTACAAGTTCCATTAAGCTGTTAAAACTGAATTATCAACTACAATGTAATCAAATAGTTCTTAAATCTGAAAATATCTGAAGGGAAAAGAGTTGAAATACAAGTGTTTCAAAGACCAAAAATTAAGAGGGGTTTGTTTCTATCCATGGCATGAAAATATAGCTACTGGATGCATATCTGTTGCAAATTCAAGGTTGAATAAAGAACAGCTGCATCAAAAAGAAAAGTCCCAACAGGTATGGATTCCCAACAGGTTGTACAGGCACTCGCCCATCAAAGAGGAAAGAGTGCTGTATGACACCTGATTATGCAAACTCTTTTTTTCCCAAGTTCTAGAAAAGAAATGCAGATACTTCAGTTCAGTATAAGTGAAATCAGGCACACCATATGAAGACTTGTGAATAAATAGGATAACATACCTAATTATGATAGTGATGAAATCACTTTAATTAAGATGGATAAAGTACACATTTAGTCACATCTGACTGATGTGTATTCATACCACTTAAAGGCTGGACAGCTAATGATTAAATATATGCACAGACTTTGCAACATACGGCCCAATTCCTCATTTGGTGGGATTTTCTGTTCTTAAATGAATGATTCCCAATGAAATTTCTTTTTAAATAATTTGAAGACTTCAAGCAATATTAGCCAGAAATACCCAATAGGATAAAATGGAATAGCCTAGAAAAGGCTACTGCAGTTTAGTTTCATTTTTAGATCTATGCATAAGTACAAACAAATCCTACATGCAGTTCTTATCTTACTGGTTACTATTTGGAAAGTCCCATATGTTTTCCATCACACAATTAAAAAGATGAAAAAATTCCTTTATCTGTGATCCAATTTGGTTGGGTTTGATTTTTTTTTTTTTTAGTATTATACAGACTGGCTATTGCTCTTCCACAGTTCACTTAGAAGCCAAGCTTAGTGATCCTCAGCAGAAATAAAATGAAAACTAAGTGCAGACCACAGTATTTATGTTTTCTCCCACACTTCTTTTCTTGTCTGAGTTCAGGGCAATGAAAATCAATCAAGTCTGTCAGCTCACTGCTTTCTGATGTAATGTTCAGTAACTATTTAATAGTGACTTTCTGTCTTGAGTCCTGACTACCTTCTCAGTTAAGCATTGTGCACTCCTGAAGCAGAAGCAGATTAAGCACGATACATTTGACATTTTCTTCTGTATTGGGTTTATGTGGTAAAGTTTTGACAGTGAAGAGGGCTGCAGGGGTGACTTCTGTGAGAAGAGGACTGCTAAAGTGAGCCAATCAGCAATGATGGTAACACTTTTTTTTTCAATAAAAATATTTTTAAGAAAGAGTAAAAAATTCTGTACAGCTGCTACAAAAGAAGAGTGAGAAAAACGTGACAGACGGGTAGACACTGAGGTGAGCGGAGAAAGAAGGGGAGAAGAAGGTCCAATCAGTGTAGCTGGGATTCCTCTGCAGCTCTCAGAGAACATGGCAAAGGTGAGTTCTCCCTCTGCAGCCCACGAAGGCCCGTGTCAGAGCAGATATCTGCACTGTATTCTGTGGAACAGAATAGAAGCAGTGGGAAGAGGAAAGGGTGACAGGGACAAAGTGTTAAGAACTGACCACAGCCTCCTCTTCTTCCCCTGTGTTGCCTGGGGAGGGGGAGAAGGTGGGATAGTTAGGAGTGAAGTTAAGTCTGGGAAGAAGGATGATGGGAAAAGCTGGCTTTGTTTTTTCTTCTCACTACTCTATTATTAACTGGCAATAAATTAAATTAGTTTCCCCAAGATGAGTCTTTTTAACCCGACAGTAATCTCCTTGTCCTTCTGAGAATCCATGAACTTTTTCACTGTGTTTTCTGCCCCTGTTGAGGAGGGGGCATTAAAAGAACAGGTTGGTGGGCATCTGGCAGGCAGCCAAGATTAACCCACCACAGCTTTCTTTGAACCAAGGCATAGAAATATGCATAGCAGGTGACTGTACATGAGCTTTTGTTAACACTGTAATGCCACTAAGTAGAAATAGTAGGCAACCACAAAACCAAACAGGGACTTGTGGTATAGTTGTGCAAACAAGGAACAGGAAAGCATGCACATAGTAAAATCTGCAAGATCAGAACCAAGGATGAAAGCAGGAAGAAAAGATATCTGGTAAAACATCCTGTGGAAAGTTGTCTGGTGCAGCCAGAATGATCCTGCAGAACAAAGGAGGAAAATGACTGACAAATTACTCCAGAATGAATACTCCTTCAAAAAGATTAAGATGAGCTATGTCAGAAGCAGATAGATTCTCCCTATTTTTCTCCATGTAGGAAACTGAGGAACATATACCAATGAAACAAGAAAGGTGGGGAATAAAGTAACAGCCCACAGCAGTTCCCTCATTGAGCTCTCAAGCCTCATTACTTTTGTCTCCACAGCTAAACCCATCAACAACCAGAGCCATCACTGTTAACTTTATGGCAACAATTCCCTGAGGTAGTGTACTCTTATGCAATTGTAGACAAAGTCTTAAAGGACTAATTGTACTCTATATGGAATGACAATAATGGATACTATGTAGGAACTAATTATTAGCAGTATGTATTATTAATTAATGACAGTCTATTTTTGCTCTGAAGTTTGAAACTCTCCTGAATTATCAGCCTTTTAAACAATCTAAAGACAGTGATCCTTGATATGGATATAGATTAGCATACATTTAGTTGTGAAAACTGCCCAAATCCCAGATTACCTGTTTTTGAGAATTAAACAAAAAATTGGTGTGTTCAATGTTGCATTATGCACCTCAAAGAGTCAGATATTTTGGTGCATATAGAATCAATAATTTTTCAGAGAAGATACTCTAAAGGAGAATAATAAGGCCTACCTTTTCCTGTACCCCCCAAAAAACCAAAAACCAAACCACCATCAACAAAAAGCAATAAAATAAAACCCTCAGAAAACCTCAAAAAAACAACAAAATGCACGCCACTGGTTGTTGCAGCAATAGCAACAATCAATTACTGGTCTCCAGGTTTCACCATGGGACCTAGCTGCTGCTACGAAGTGTGTAGCATTGGGAAAATCTCCATGTTTCTGTCTTGTACCTCTCAAATTAACTGCTTGAGTTTTGGTGATGTAGCTCCTCGATTCCCACGAAAGGCTGACAACCATATGATGAAGTAAATTTTCTCTAGAGTGTCAGATATAGTTACAAAGGATCTGAAAAGCAAAGCAGATGAGTAATACTATCCTGTAATACAGCAAACATGCTACAAGGAATACAATATCTCCTTTCTCTTAACATTAAACATGCAGTGTATGATATAGTTCTTCTGACAAGCAAATCTCATTGAAGCTTTAGAACATGTCATATAGGGAAAAAATCATACTCTATTGAAATTCATCTAGTTGAGAGCATGAGGAGGTCTCTCCTGTAGGGAGCAGGATGTGCCACTCCTATTACTGAATACTTCAATCCAAGCAATGTTTTTCAATTGTAGACCCTCTTTACAATTACTCAGGGTCTAACACCACTCAGGATCTTTACTCGAGCAGTACCTCAGATTCTGCTGCAGTGGCTGAATGGTCTACTTGTCAGAGATGAAGTTACTTATGAAAAAATTCCTCTACTTTATCCTTGTGAGCACTACTCCATTCTCAGATGGGAATTTTAAATAACTGTCTTCCATCCAAGATATTAAAGTCAGATAAAGGATGGGTAACATGTCAGTACTTGCTGAACAGAGTCTAAAAGTCATTGTGCTGGCTTTAGCTGGTGTAGAGTTAATTTCATTCAGTAAAATTAAATTAAATTTCATTCAGCAGTTGGTGTGGAGCTGTGTTTTGGACTGATGCTGAACACAAGGTTGATAATACAGAGATGTTTTTGTTATTGCTGAGCAGGGCTCACACAGATCCAAGGCCCTTTCTGCTTTTTGCTCTGCCACTCTGGTGAGGAAGTTGGGGGTTCTTGGGACATTAGGAGGAGGCACAGCCAGGACAGGTGACCCAAACTGACCAAAAGGATATTCTGTATCATATATTATGTTCAGTATATAAAGTTTGGGGAAGAAGCAGGGAAGGGGGAACTGTTGGAGTGATGGTGTTTGTCTTCCCAAGTCACTGTCACATTTGACGGGGCCCTGCTCTCCTGGAGATGGCTGAACACCTGCCTGCCCTTGGGAAGCAGTGAATTAACTCCTTGTTTCGCTTTGCTTGTGTGCACGGCTTTTGCTTTCCCTATTATACTGTGTTTACCTCAACCCAGGAGATCTCTAGCTTTTACCCTTCTGATTCTCTCCCAATTCCACTGGTGGGGGAGTGAGTGAGCAGCTGCTTGGGGCTTGGCTGCGCTGCAGGCTGGGGTTAAACCACGACAGTCAGGGTTTCTCATTTGGAGAAGATCAAGCTAGCCCTTAAGTATAAGGTAAAAATGTCTTCCATTGTTAAACATGACCAAGGTATCTGGGTACAGAAATGCTAAAGTATTTTTTTTAAAGAGAAATAGAAGATCTATACTTTTGTGGTAGCATTATAATCACAGATAATGCTATATTATTGAAGTATTTGGTCAGTATTTATGGGAATCCTAGCTAAATAAAAAAAAAAAACCATAATGCTGAAATAATTAGGATATAATTTTATGTGAGATGTCTGTACTTCTATTCAGTAAATCTGCATACATTCTTGTAACAGCAAAGACTAAGAAGTACTGATGTATCTTGTTCCTATATGCAGCAGTTCTTATACTTCTTCCTCATCTGACATCAACCACCTAATCAGAGATGTCGTTAGGAAGTGCAGTGACCTTATCTTATTTCATGAAAAGAAGTATCCTTATGTTCCTTAAGTTACATCCCCTTCCCCCTCCAAAAAAACTCCACAAACCCTGCCCACCCAACCTCAAAACCACGGAAAACAGATAAAAACACCTCCCAAATGCTGATAAGTTTAACAAAACTACCACAGTATACAAGGATAAGCCTAGTTTGTCTGATGCTGATTAGCCCACCACTTTTCCAAGAGCCTTTACTGATTCTGGGGTGCCTAATATTTCTTTTACAGCACAATCTGATGTCTCAGCTGGCAGTCTTGGTAAGTTAAGCACAAACTAGTTACTAGCTGATGAGCAGAGAGATGATTGGTGGTGCCAGAAAGGAAGAGTGAAACACTAAGTAAAACTGAACTAACACTGACTAAAAGGTAAGGGAATGAGTTCAAAGAAAACTAGGTAGGGTACCTAACATAAAACTGCCAGAAGTCTGATAGATGCTGAAGTTTACCCTTAACTTGGAAACATTACCACTGTCTACTGGTTAGAGTATGAAGCATATAAAAAAAAAGTCTTTTCAGACATAAAAGTTAAGATGAAGAAGTAAAATAGTACTATAATTCTGTATAGTTTTGTCCTCATTACTAAAAATAAAGGGGAATTACACCTTAAAATAACCTAACATTAAAAAGTCTGAATCTCTGAACCACTGATAAACTCCATTAGAAGTACTCTAAAGTTAAACTTTCACACCACACCCTACAAACCCCCAAGTATTTTAAATGGAGTGTCACTGCCACAGACAAGACTGGAAAACATTTTTTTGAGGATAGCTTTATCCCATTTTGCCTTATAGTGTTCTTGTCTCAGCCTACTCATTACTCCTTTCCGTAGCAGTGCTGGGGAGTTATTCCAGGAATAATCGGAATATAGGAAAAATTATATTTCTTATTTTATTATTATACTTGACATCAAATAAATAAAATTATTGTACTTTGCTGTACCAAAAGTCCCATTAATTCTCAAGAAGAATGTTCTTATGCCTTGCCTTCCAAAATGAAATGAGTGTTTTTACATATTGTTTGCTAGCTGATTAACTTGTCTCCAGTTTAGTACAAGTATCAGGCATAGTTAGACTACACACATCTTCACTGTACCTATTGGTTGACAGTTCAATATATTCCTTCATGTACTGCATTCTCTGCAGGAGTTGGTGATCAAGTGCTTATTCAAATACTATCAGAGTTAGAGCAAAACAGTTCATTTAATGAAATGCTTTACTGTCATTTCAGACTCACGTCCCCCACTGCACGTTTTCCTTATATGTGCCCCCTTATGATTTACATTTCTCTTTTCATTTATCAATACTGCATAGACACCCTCCTCTTCCAGGTATGTCCCTGGAAACTGGACATAATGTTGTTCTTTGGAAACATATATTAAGGCCCTGTGTGAAGTTTCAGAGATTATGAATCCTCCTACTTTATCTCTTAACAGAGGTGTGAAGTATTTATGTTAGATGCCATCTGCTTCTTTGCTCCAATATCTCCAGAATACTGGGATTCAGAGCAATACTAGGTAAACTCTATGATTTTAGCTTGTATTAAATCATATTATTTCATTTATGAAGCTTTAGAATAGTCATGGATTAATGACATTGATAACTTCTATAACTAAAAATATAAAGATAACAAGTCAGTTTACACTTAAATTTCGTTCAGCTTATAGCAACATCAAACAGCATCAGAACATTTATCAAAATAGAATTTATATCCTAAATACATCAAGTGTCTGCTAAGACAAAAGAAAGTAAACAGAGCTGGCCTGATGAGTCAGAAAACAAAGAGTCAGAAAAATAACAGACCAGATTTTATCATGAAAACCTCGTAATCAAAAGTGTGACCTCACGGTAAGGATATGCTGTTAACTAATTTTAAATGTATTGAGTTCAGCAAACCAGCTTACTTATCCAAATTAAATTGGTAATTTACAAAAACAAACAAACAAACAAAAAAAAAAGGCGAGAAATGGAAAGTACTGAGAATTGTTATGAGGATGAGGAAGATCTGACAGAAGCCAGATCTGAATTTCCAGAACAGCACAGCGGCAAATTTCTGCCAGCTCTTACAGCATGATTGCAGGTAACAAGCAGAAAGCCACTTATGATCTAAACATGACACCTATTAATACTGGAGGGTCATAGAGAAAGCAAGGCCAGCAACTGAAGTAGTAACAGAAAGAAGTTTATGCTGATCTTGAAGAACTTTGAAATGCTTTGGATTTGGAGCACACAGCCCGCTCTCCTACAGAGAATGGTTGAGAGGGGTCCTTAGAGAATAAAAAGGTAACGGCTGGCAGAATGGTTGCTTGATGAGATGAGGGAATTCTGTCCATTGATGTCCAAAAATCCCCCCCAGTAATGTAATACTAATAAAGACAACACTCTAGATCACTGTCATATTCTTGTGAGAAGGATCCTAGTTGCCTACAGGTGCACATCCAAGTCATAAGATGAACTGAATTAGAAAACAAGAGAGGAATATATTTTTGTTTAATGACAGAAATCAATGTAAATAGATTCAAGTATTTCCCTTCCAGTTCAGAGATGATAGGCTGCAAAAGATATCTAAGGATTCAGAAAACCCTGACCAAAAAATTCTCCAAAAGGATAGGAAAAAAAATATCAAGCAGGTGAATATTCCTGTGGTTTACTAAATTGCCTCTAAAGATGTGTTTTTTAAAATTATTATTTAGGCAAGAAGGAATTTACTTAAGTAGTCTTTAGATATAATATATTAAATCTTACTAGTTTCAAGCTAAGAACTAAGCTCTAAACTTCTGAACTAGCAGTCATTAAATGATTCGTTGGTACTTACCAAAGTACAAGTTATTGAAATGCATCTTCTTCTTTTATTTCCTGACTTGCCCATTATTTACAAATTACTTATATTAATCCAGAGGACAGGACTGCTTTCATCTTTCTTCAAGCCTATGACACATGGGGGAACTGTTTCCATTCTGGAGGATTGAGAGCATACAGTATTGTCTGTGAGCCATAATAAAACCAGAAAATTTACTTTTTGTGTGCGTGTGCATCTGTGTTTGTGTGTAATAAAGGCTAGTATCCTCAGTATGAATATTTATAAAGTACTGCTGTACTCCATGTTTAAATTGTTTTATAAGAAAAAATAGAAAACAGGTGAAGAAAGATAGAAACCAAGCACAGAAAAACTGGAGTTTGCAGTGTGTATTAAAAATCTGAGTTCAGAGGTTCTACACACTGGTGCATTTTCAATAGTAGCTTGCACAGAACTTTGAGCACTTTATTGTACTGACTTGGCTTGTCCTTTTGAACCAGCCCATCACCACCATCCTTTCCAGTATTTAATGACAAATATTCCTCACATTGCTTGTAAATAAACAATACCATTCCTAAGACTGGCAACTCTATTATTGCCACTGTGGTTTTGTCATTCACCCCTTAACAGAAGCGCTGCCTCCCTTAAACAGCCCTGTAGAAACCACAGCTTAACTTACTCTAACAAAAACCGTGAAACCTTTAGCAATTGATTGCTTAAGCACTGTTTCTTATGAAACTATAGAGTATCTCTTCTGGCCCAAAGTATTCTATACAGTGGTATTACTACTCCTTTTCCAGTACTAAACAAGTCTTACTTATCTGCTTGACTAAAATTTAAATATGAGGCAAGCAGGAACTGTAAAATACCCAGCTAAAGCATAAGGGACAAGATAAATGCAAGTTACACAACGAAAAAGGGTCGAGATACATAAACAGAAGTTTCACAGCTTCTGTTCACGTAAAGAGGGTAGCTCTTCATCACTAAGTTTTACGTGAATATATAAAGTGCCAGAATAATTAAACTGCTTGCTCAAGTACAAAGCACATGTAACTCACACATGGTTGCTACATGCTATTTCCCATAGAAGGTGGTATTTTCCCTGTAGCCTTAACTAAAAGAAGTAATTGATCATAAAATAAATTCTCATTTTGATGGATGCAGAAGGACAGCATGACCTAAACCAGACTGGGTTTTTTTCCCAGCTTTTCAAAGACAGTTGGATAACTAAAAACAACTTAGAATTTTCTTCTTTTCTACCATGGCTGTTACAATCTCATTGAAGACTACAGAAGCATAACCTTTATTCTTATGAAGTTAATTTAAGATGAAAGCATGAAAGAGTGAATGGAGAGTCCACATGATTTTTGAAAAAGGGGTTCTTGATATGAATCTCTTATAACCCTGCAGTAAATATGGATATTGAGATGATAATTCAGGGGTAGTTTTTAGGACCACAGCTGCTTAAAACTGTTAAAGGTTAGAAATCATAAAAGCTTAACAGTGTGAGCTGTTGTTAAGAGAGATTGGAAGCCAACTGTTTTCTCTGTAGCTAAAAACACAAAAATAAAGCAAAAAAAAGAGACATTATGGATTTTCAACTGCAGTTATTTTTGAGAAAAATTACAGCATGCTCAACGTTAAAAATGTTAGGTGTGGTTTCAGAGGTACAGACAGAAACTAAACCAGCACCTCTGACTGTCATCTAATAAACTTCAGTTTCTCTGAACCTCCTTTTGGCCACCTACCAAGGGCCTTGAAAGTAATCTAATGAAAATTCTGGATAATCATTTGTGTTAAATGATTAAAATGAAATGGGATAAAATTAAAACTGAGCTTTAATACCATCTACTCTGAGGTGAAAAAATTTATCACTGAAAAATTGGAGTAAAACTAAACAGAGGGAGGGGTGAAATACTACTGGGCATTAAGTCTGAGAGAGGCTTTGGTTAATAAAGATTCATCTTTCTTTCAGTTCTCAAAGGGTAACAAGTCTGAAGAATAACTCTATTCAAACTGTGTAATAACAGATCTCAAGCAATCATCAGGAGTGTTAAAATAGCATAAGTACTTTCAAATTTATTATGGATCAGGAAACAAAGAAGTAAAAAAAAAATTATAGAGTGCCATAATATTTTTGCTCTACCTGCAAACTTCCTTTCTGTATATAACATATTAAACAGCTTGTTAGTGTTCCAGTGGCCACTAGATGTCAACAAAGTCTAACAATATAACGCTTGACTTTCGATTTTAAATGAGGTGCAAAGAAGTAGACTTGAAGCTATCTTTGTTATACACACTTGTATTGATATGTGCTTACGCAAATGTATATTACTTGGCTCCATACAAAATCCAATCCAATCCAGTCCAAAATCCAGTCAACTTAACGTAGTGGCAGAATGGTAGCAAGCCACACACACCAACACTTCCAAGTTCACACAGGCACATGTAGGTAATCACGTTGTAAAAATAATTTTTGAGGTATCATCTAAGCTGCCAGCAGGTGTCAAAATAAGCTGATCTTTCTTGCCTGGATAGCTAATGAACCATACTCCATGCTCACATTTGACTGGGAAAATACTCAGATAATTCTTTCTCTTCCTGCTTTAAGGTCTGTGCAATTTTAGGCAATAAAAGTCAATGAGAAGAGATTTTCCATGACCTAAATAGTGTATGCAAATGGACACTTTCCGTTTCCATGCTTTCTTTCTTGGGCACCTTGCTTCTTTATGACACATTTGTGTGCCTCTGAGAGACAGAGCTGGAGCTTATTTTTACTTCTGTGCTAATCAGGGAAACTGGGAGGAAGAGAAATAGAATGTTCCCCATAAGAAGAAAAAAAAAAAAAAAGCCGAGCACTCCTTCATTCTGACAGGAAAGGAGAGGCTCAGACTTACACTGCTGAGAACTAGAAAATTAACTACCCTTTTTCTCTTTGAAGTTCAGTGGCCTAAATATCAAGATGAGCCAAATGATGACAGTCTCTCACTCACAATTGCACCAATTTAAGTCATAATAAACCCCTCCAGATCTACCTGATATTAAAAGATTCCACAAGTTTTTATAAATTAAAATAAGGAGGACATAAAACCACCCAGTACCTGTCCTATCTCCCTCTACTTTTTGATGACTTCTTTTTAAATCATGGACATTATGAATAAAATTATTCCATCCTATAACAGATAGAGTTCCAGATAGGAAAATCTGCCAGTCGTTAAGTCAAAGTGTTTCTAGAGCTGCTTTTAACCATGCAGTTACTAAAAAAAACCTAGAAGAATTTTGTAATACTGCTAAAACTGGCATTATGATTGTGGTAGTAAACCAGGTATTCATACCACAGCTGTTTCAAAGAAAAGCTGAGTAGAAACTCTGGGATCCAAATTGTCTAAATGCTATCAATTCTGTTCAAAAAATTTATGGTATATTATGCTTTCTTTTAATTGTGAAAATATTAACATATCCATGCTTTGCATTTCTACCAAAGAGCTCAGTCCTCAGTTTTTAAAGACAGCTAGGAATGATAGGCTGTGTAAACAAAAAGGCATATGCAACTTTCAAACAATGAATGAAAATGTGGGTCATAGACTTCTTTCCTTCTGGACTTTGGAATAGTCAGACATGGTATCTTATCAGATGAACTTCAGATGAGTACACTTCAGAGGAAACTCCTCTCTTGCTTTCCTGAGTTGTTTCAGCAACTATTCTGATTATTGAGATTTCTTTGGAGCAGCAACACATGCAAATATAGAAGAATCCTCACAACTCTAGGGCAGATATCAGGAAAAAACATCCCATAACCTAGAAAAGACAAAACAAAACAAATTGCTTCAAATCTACTGAGCAATCTGTTTGTTTTCTTCTTTCCTAATAATGATTGGTGAAGTTTAAAACCAGATAAGTCTCGCTCATCTGTTGTGGATTTTAAACCTCTCAATTTGCTCCATAGAGCCCAACAGTACTCAGTTATGTGTCCAAAGTCATTTTTTCTATGATCATCTTAACATGAAAGACAGCCACGCTGACTCTCTTCTCCTATACTGGTCTGAGTTCACACTAAGGGGCCTTTGCTCTTCGGTCCATTTCATCTGTGGTAAATTAAAAACAAGCAACACTCTTTCTGGTCCCCCCTGAAGACAGAATGATTTGCACTGGCATACTACTGATATGTATTCGGAGGACACTTCCATGTACAATTGTTTCAAAGTAATGCAAAGTGTCAGATTTTGAAAGCTTGGACTAAAATGTCTGAGACAAAAACCCCCTACAATTAGAAAGCTCCTCAGTTATGAACACAATTAATTTAGTAACAGGGTGCCGTTTAAGCAGCTCAAACCACTTTGTGGGGCTTTAGGTTTTCTTCAGTTAAAACTGAAGATGTAGTTTCATGCAAGTTGTACCTCAAGAATGCAAGTACTAAAAGTTATTAAAAAGAAAAATTACACTAGCATGAAGTAAAATATCTCCAAGATAAAGGAATTTGGAATTTCTCACTGTAAGGCATTTACTTTAGCAACCTTGAGGGTGAAGGTTTCAACAAACACTATCTAAGCAGCTTCTCAGAATACACATTGATTCTAGAAGAGACAACATTGATAATTATTGCACAAGATACTTCTTTCCCTAAAAGGAAATGGGAAAATGTGACAGAGAGGAAGAAAACTGAAAATAAACCCAAGAAAAATAAACAAACAGCCCCAAAAGCCTCTTAAAAGAGAACAGTAGGAAGAATGAACCTATTTAAGCACCTCAAAGATGATGACAGGGACTGGAAGAAGAGAAAAGGAAGCAGTCATGAAAAGCAGTGGTTATTGCAGCAGCTGGTATTTTCCAAAGATGATAGAACATTTATCCCTTTCATGATGATCCTATGAATATAGATGGTTACCATCAGCATCTCCTTCTTGCTGGTATTTGTACTCTACTCCAGAAGACTCGTGTTCTTGCCAAATGGAAGGGCAAATCTGGCAGTAATGTAGATTCTGTTTCAGAGGCAGCTGTAACACTCAAGGAAGACCAACTGAATTTTAAGCCAACAAGATGGACCTCTTTTCTAACTCTTCTTCTGCAACACAGTTGGTCAGAGCTCTGTAAGGCTGTGAAAGGAAGATCCACGTATATACAAACACAAATATTTGTAAATATATATGTATTCTGTGTATGTATATATATACATACTTGTAGATATCTTTTTCCAGTAACATATCTCCTTAGTGTAAAGACCTTACATAGTGTTGATAAACTTACACCCCAAGGCATGATTTCCATCTTCAAACAGTCACAGACAAAATCACTGTTCTGTTATATGTGTTTATACACAAGGGAAAAAGCAGAGTGGATTAAAAACTCCCTGCTATATCCATTAGAAAGGATGAGCTCTGTAAATTCTGTCTCTAATTGTCTCTCTCTAAATCACTAAACTGTATGTGATTTTGCACTTGCTGTATATAATTTCTGAATGACCAAGGCTGGAAGATCAGCTTTCAATTTTATATGTGCTAACTATTTTATGCATGCATGTGTGCAGATCAGTCAAACCATAAAGTAATTGGGACAAAGATGCTATTATTTTAATTAAATTGTAAAAGGCTAATTTTATAGTCATGTAAAACTGCTGGATTTCTCAAACAGCTATACAGCGTTGCAGAATCCCTAGCAATTAGTTTCATCAGGCAATAAATCTTTCATCAGCGAAATGGTACACAGTAAATTATACCAGGAATGCAGTGCTGGAGAACAAT
Organism: Edolisoma coerulescens; assembly: GCA_013397115.1. Taxonomy (NCBI): domain Eukaryota; kingdom Metazoa; phylum Chordata; class Aves; order Passeriformes; family Campephagidae; genus Edolisoma; species Edolisoma coerulescens. The sequence continues at coordinate 108,411 of VWZW01005329.1, read as the reverse complement.
GGGATGACATATATGGTGCGAATAAAAAAGAAACACGTGTATTTCTGGTACAAATCCAAAGCAAGCTCATAAAAATCAAGGCATTTACTCCAGTCTGTCTGAGAACCATCCCATGTAAAATAGATTACAGTGGGTCATATGGTGAATCTTTTAACTTGCACAGTGTTTTTATTGCTATGAATTGTAAGAGCAAAATGACTAAGAATATTTGGGTTTTTTCCTCACTTTTGTTCATGGTGCCAGTGCATGTGAACCACAAAGCACTGCAGGCAGATTGCCAGAAGGTACTCAAAAAGCCCCTCCCTCTTTCCTCTCCCCATTGCTTCTCACTATCAACAAATAGGTCTCAAACAGATCCAGACAGCCTCCCAAGAAGAAAACTTTTGACGTCTTAGTGCACATCATATGGAAAGGCAATGCAGTTGTACCAGCAGAAAAACACCTGTCTGTAAAAAGAAGCCATTTACACTGGCATAAGGTCTGATAAAACTTCCATAACAACAAATTAGAATTCTTACAGCTTGGATAAAACTCTTCTTTTCAATTCCTGTTCTTCTCAAACTGTCAATTTTTGGGCTGAGATTTTTTCTTGTAAGGCTGTCTGAAAATTATCTTATAAAGTTATGCAACTGCTTTACTCTAATAGGTCTCTTGATGAAAAAATTACATCGTCAAGGGAACTCCACACCTAGCAAAAGAAAAAACCTACCCATATTCCAGAGTTATGCTGGACAATTTTGTATGATTTTATCCTGATAGCTCTGAACTCAATCAGGTTTCATTTGCTTTTCCTTTGTTAAAAATCTTAGAAACTTGGGTTGCATAGTCATCTCACCTCATTCTTTGTACTCATCATTTTTAAAGAATAAGACCAGCTTGTGCTCCCTCCTAGTCCCAACATTTCTCTTTCTAAAAGCTGCAGAAAAAAATAGGTTTAAGATGAAAGGCAAGAAAGACTAGTTGTCAAGAGGCTAAGGTTGTCTCAGTGTCTCTTACTCATTATTTATCTGTCACTGAGAGAGTAAACAAGAAATACAGGAATGAAACTGCCCAATCTGACTCACACGTTTTTATGTTTATAAAGAACAGTATGAGGAAGTGCAAGCAGATTGAGCTGTATGTTCTGATACACAGCACTGGATATATTTAAGGAGGTTGCTATCATAGTGGGACAGAAAATGATTCAATAATTCGAAACTACAACAGGCAATACTACGGCTTATTTTTCAAATTTCTTCTAAAGGCACAAACCAATCACTATCTGAAATGGGCTGGGAGAAACTTTATTTAAGGTAATTATCTTTCCTTATGAGCTCTTACTTCTTTTCTGTGAAGGAGCTCCATCACGATGGATAGAGAAGGCCAGCCTAAATTGCTACTCATGTCACCTGTAGTTTACATGACCTCATTATGCATATATTCAGCAAAGATTTTTTTTCTGAAACCAAAAAAATACTGTGGGTTTTTCCTGCTTGGATTTTGTATGATAAATTTAGGATTGGCCAGCTTAGAAGTGTGACAACTGTGAAATTGACATCAAAGTATTCAAGAAAATGAAATGCAAACAATTTGAAAGGCATAGGATTTTCGGCTACCTTTTAAGAACTCTGTTTTGTTTGCTTTTGACATCTTTACTTACCATCACATGTTTAAAGACCAATGCCTAGTAAACTTCCATGAAAGACTCTGTAAAAAGTCAATGTCTGCGCTGTGTCAATTACAGAAAAGATCTGCAATGCAGAAAAATGTGGGGAAAATACTGACAACTGTGAAATTTTTGAGTGTCAATCACAAGGTAAGTAAATATACCCCTATGCCATTAAATATTAATAACCACAAAACTAAGTTACAGGAAGATTATTAATCAAGTTATATCAAAATCATGATGAATACAAATATGCATAGTTTAGCTTACCTCAGGGGAAAAAGATTGATTTGTTCTTCTTGAGAATTTTTCTCCAAGTATAGGAACCTAAGGATGTCAGAAAATGGTTGTGAATGTAAGCCTAAACCTTGCCTGACTCCTTAGTTAGTTCCTTTTATATAAATTATATTATGAATTTATGGAATCCCTTGTTATTTGTGGGTGCTTCCTGTCTGTCCTAGATCATCCACACGACAGGCTATTCTCAAGGAAGATGCAGAATATTTTTAACTTTGGAATTTCCTACCTTTTGTTACAAAAATCACTGCATCACAATAAGAAGCAGATTAAAAAAGAAGCCCAAACAGTTAGATATCAACAGTTTGACTTAAACAAGGGATCGCTAAGCAAATAAAAATCTAGAAATCAAGATACAGCAAGAAATTGGGAATATTAGTCTGAATAATTTGTGATGCTTATAATGTTTTGTTGCAGAAGCTCTTGCTGGCTAAGGGCAAAGCTGATTTGACTGAATGTTTTCCTGTAGATTGCCTTGTGCTATCCTGACATACAGAAGAAAGAATGGTAAAAAGAAAAAACAGTTAGTTCAAAAATAAAGTCGTATACTTTTAAATTATTTAAATATTTGTTCTACCCCTGTGGCAAGAGTGCCTGTCCCAACTTGGCTGATACCTGGCGGCCCCAGCTGTGGCAGGAACACAATTACCTCTCCTCCTCCCCCTTCCTGCCCCCCACAGTGGAGGGAATGAGAAGTGCAAATCCCCTTGGTCAGCAGACTGGACCTCCTGCCAGTGAGGCTTTGGCCCAGAGAGGTTTCTGGACCATGACTGTCTACTATAACGAGACCCAAAATGACCAGGTTATAAATAAGGCCTCTGACAGAAACCATGTGCAGTTTTCCTTGGAACAGCAGTTCTGTAATGTGATGCCTCCCCTTGGGGCTGGGATCAAGAAGACTTCCAGGGACTGAGTGCCTTCATCCCATTTCCAGGTGAGTGACTGTTTATAATGGGCATCTGTGAGTGATCCTTTGACCTTTCCTGTGAAGTGAACCCACCTGCTGGGTACCCCTGAGGGAGAGCCCTCCCCTTGCATGTCTGAGTGCAGGGGCACTTTGGGTCATCGTTCTTGTCCTTGCAGGAAAATATCCCTGACTGGTAACACTGAACCTGCAACTATTATGGAGAGTCATCATACTTAGGCTTCCATTTGTTAGTTTTAGCCACTGGTTTTTGTTGCAAATTAAAGTGTTTTTGAGCGTTTTATCTTTGTGAATTTCTTTTTGTGGACATCCATGACAATAACCCTTATATAATGGGAGAAATTTCTTTTGAGGAATCCTACAGTTGAGTGTTACATACCTGGAAATAACGCTTTGAACTTCTTTAGAATCTATAAGCCAAACTGCCATGACAAATTAAACAATGACTACATGGAAAGGACAAGATTGATTATTTGTCCGTTCTCTCATAAGGTCACAAATTTATCATAGGGATAGAGCACATCTCCTATGAGGAAAGGCTGAGAGGACTGGGATAGTTCAGCCTGAAGAAGAGATGACAGCCTTCCAGTACCTGAAGGGGGCCTGCAAGAGAGCTGGGGAGGATCTTTTTACAAGCATGTAGTGATAGGACAAGGGGAAAGGGCTTCAAACTAAAAGAGAGTAGCTGGGTTCATGACTGGAGATTTAGTAGTTTGTCATGGCCAAGATAAGGTTCATTTCCATAGTCAGTTCCTTCCTTATATATTCAGCTAAGTTCTGAACTATCTGTGTAGAAGAGATCACTGCTTCAAAGCTCCAGAAGCATTGCTGCTAGAGTAGGAGATTATAGCTGTTCTGTTTATTAGTGCTCTAAGTCAGGAATTTCTGAAGTATACTTACATCTTAAGTACAAATTGAACAGCTACCTCAGGCTACAAGAAGTTCAAAATGATGCTTAGAGGCAATGTCAAAAACACCTTGGAGAGACTAATTCCTAGAATGATCGGGGAGTGAAAATCTTAACTTGGAAATGCAAGAGAAGAAAATACTGCCAGATGTGACTATCCAGCAAAGAGGAGCATGCTCTTCGGGCTTTTTATGCATGCTTCACAGCGCAACTACCCAACGCTCTTAGCCTTGGACTAAGAGGTGGTTGCAGTGACTTTGGGTGGAGAATAACCTTCCAGCCCAAGCTGCTCCAGAAGACCTTGGAACTGACCTTTTCATCATAAAAGCTTTATTGATGTAATACCTATTGAATGGCACATTTATCTTTCTTATAAGACTCTAATCCAAGTCATACAGATCAGATTATTCCCTATTAGGAGCTATTAACCATTTGCCAATGCCTAGTGGTGCATTTATTAATTACAAATACAAGCAACAGAAATTCACAGAAGAGCAGCAAATTTCTGATTTGATCGTTGTTAGTTGTTTAGTCCAGGTTTTGACACATTCAGTCAATATTGGAACAAGAGTAAGAAATCTGTGTCTGGGTGGACCTGCAAGCCAGATGAAGTTAATTTTCTGATAAGATCCTGGAATAATAACCTCAGAACATCTAAACTTGTCAGATTTTGCCACTAATTTAAAGGCAAAACTCTGATTTTCTAGAGGGACCTGCATTTTTTCCACCAATGTCTGATGGACTGAGATACTCTTATGGAAAGACAGAAAAGCAGGTTTTGGATATTGGTACAGGATCTCGAACTCCAAGGATTTCCCACTTAGTCATTGATATACCAGATGGGGTGAGTTGGGTCCAGTAAAAATACAGAACTTCTCAAGACAGAAAATGTTATACTAACGGATCCCTTCAAAAGCATAGGGAAGGAATATGTAAAATGTGGAATTCAACAGAACACCATACTTCATTCCTTTGCAGCCTTCCACACCACTCTTGAAAAGAAGAAGGGTATCAAGGTTTGGGAGGGTAACTAGTCATCTGTATCTTTTATAATGGACCATCAGTCCTAATAAACACACCAGACAGGCTGTTTTAAAGGGACATATGTTAGATGCTACATCTCGTCAGCATGTGGGACTGCTCAGTCAGAAGGGGCAGCTGGCAAACATAATACTGAGGTCAGAGACTTTAATAACATAAATACAACGGACCTGCGACTGAAGGAGTCATTACCATGTAACATTGAGAAACGTTGCCATTTCTCAGATATCTCCTTTTTTGTTTGTTTTTTTCTGTTGTTGTCCTCCTGAAGATGACAGTGAGAAGTAGATGATGCCATTAATGCAAACTTACCTTTTTAAAAAGGCTATCTTTCCATTTGAAGTCAATCTCCAAGTCAATTTCTTTGGAATATTGGTCCAACAACAGTCATTCCCAGTCATTTCACTGGCACTCCAACTGGCATTCTAATTTGCATTCTATTGACTACTTAATAAAACCTACTTAAGACAAATAATATGTGAAGCTTAATGAAAGTTCCAGCTGTCAGATTTCCTGTGCAATTCTGAATTTTCAGCAAATATGCAACAGGTCTCCATTTTATTTTTTTAAACTACTTTTATAAACCCCCTTCTTTTCAAAGTGTGCATGTATATAGCATAGTACATTATACACATTAAAATAAACCTCCTGCTTTGATGAATTAATATTTTCAATCTCATTGTAAGCAATTGCATTGCAAACATTCAGACTCAGAATACTAAAGCATCTGGTAGTATTATCTGTACCTATCTTACAATTACACAAAATGAGAAAATGGACCTTGCTACTGAACTTCCTCAGTGTTCTGCATTTCAGTTTCCAGTGGAATTTAGGTTCAGGTTTTTTTCTGTTGTATCCCACAACTCTTGGGAGAAGTACTGATAGGTTTTTGTTACCGATATTTCCTTCCATGTGAAAGGAACATGTTGACATAAAGAATCTGGAAGAGAAGAAGACCTTACTCCCTCTCAAAAAAGTGTCTAATATGCTCGATTCTTTATTTGTTGAAGTCGTCTTCAGCTCATTGGCACCAGTGGTCCATCTTTCAGAGTGAATATATTTTATTCTTTCATATTTGTGTATCCAAACCCAGAATACTTAAAGATACAGAGCAAATTTATTTCTCAGAAAATGCAAAAGAAAATTTCGAAAATGTACTCATTGTTCTAACGCCTCTTTGCCTTAGAGAGGTTTAGCTTTTAGAAGCTGACTGTAGGAATTAAATCAAATTAACAATCTTGGTTAATAGAGCTAATTATGAACATAAGCCACATTCATATGCACCTTTCCTCATATTCTATCCAATTTCTAAAAACCTATGATTGCAGACAGAAAAATAAACAAACTTATTAAAAAGGTTCAATATTATAAATAAAATGAGTTAAATGGGAACTCATTCCATGTACTCCANAAAATATATATATAAAATACACTCTGAACAGGAGATACAGGGGATACTATTTTTTTGAAGACCTCCAGAACTTAAATGTCTGAGATTTGGAAGGTAAAAAATGAGATATCACAAGATCATGCAGACATGAATATTTGCAAATACTAGCTTTTTATTAGAGTAACATCTGTAATGAGTGCTCTGGACTATAAAGAAACAGAAAAAGAAATGCTGCTTTGAATTATACCTAAAAATCGTCAGTATTGCTTAACATTCTCAAAAGAGTTTGGATCTTTAATTGAAGAAATTTTCTAATACTTAAGCTCAAAACATTTTACCCCAACTTGAAGTTTTTGTCACAGAACTACCACAAACTCCTTTGCAAAGTTTGTGAAATGCTGGCTTTCGCTTTTATTACTAATATAGACTTCCTACTTTAAACCAGAAATCAAACTGAGTTCTGCAGTCTTGCCCAGTCAGCGACTCAGTAACACTCTGAATTATGCTGCACTCTCTTTTTCCTTCTTCATTTCTCCTATGCACCTATTTAATGGTGTATTCCAGCCTCTCGGATACTTGTATCCACACAGATTTTATCTCCATCACTGCAGTGGGGAGGAAGGTAATTATTCACCAAATGAATATTTTATTATTTTCTAGACAAATAAGCACAATTCTAAGACAGATGAATGTGTAAATTGGTATTTAAGTAGTATTGCAATGTTTATACCTTAGTCAAAAATTGCCACTCAACATCTTTTATTGCTATAAGTAACAATAAGCAAAAAAGTAAGTTTTGAGCTCTTGGCTTCTCTTTTGATGTGTATACATAGCTCAAGGAAGTGCATATTTTCTCAAACGGATTAAAAGAACCCTGAACAACAAAACTTACTGTCCTCTCGGTTGAAGTGTAACCAATAAACTTGCAAATATGCTACCTTTTGAAAATCTGTTCTGATATAAATTTCATTCTACACCTTATTTCTATACCCATGATATTGAGAGTCAAGCTCAGAATCTCTAATTGCATCTCAGAGAAAGAGGAGGGCTGCTGATGGTATGCATAAGGCATTTCATACCAAGAATTCTGTGTTCAAAGATTTCATCTGATAATACGTCATAACTACACTGAGGTTTTACAACTCTTGCCAACATATTTCTGACAGGTGCTTTGCTTGTTAAAACCCACATGAACAAATAAGACAATTATTATGCCCTAGTTACAGTCAAATTTTAGTGTAGATATTCTTTTTACTTTGTAGTATTTCTCTTTGTCCTGTGAAATGTTTTAAAGTTCACATCTGCTTGCCTTTGTAATATTATGTCTCTTTATAGATTACCAGAACTGAAATACAAAGTAATCAGATATGGTAATAGATGTCAAAATGAAATCTTTGGTTTATAGATAATGATCTCTCAGCATATATGATAGGTAGATGCAATTATAAAATGGGAGAATAGGAGAATTATCAGTAGCAATTTATATTCTTCAGGCAGCCAGATGTACCCCTAGTTATCAGCAAGGAATAATTCTATGACTACATTCAGAGTTTGAAAATGCCTTGCTAGTTTTTTAACAGGGTCTCCAAAGCTGACTGAGCACCATTATTCCATTGATTTCTCTTTTTTTCAAAGTGTTAGGAAAAGATTTATTTACCACCTGTACTAGGTTTGGCTGGGATAGACTTAAATTTCTTCATAGCAGTGAATATGGGGCTATGTTTTGGATTTGTGATTTAAAAAGTATTTATAACACACTGATGTTTTAGCCATTGCTCAGCACTACTTACACACCATCATTTTCTACTTCTCACACCATCTCACCAGCAAGGAGACTGGAGGTACACAAGAAATTGGGAAATTCTTGTGCATTGGGACAGATGACCCTAACTGAGCAAAGGGTCATTCCATACCATATGATGGTGTCCTGGTTTCATCTGGGATAGAGTTAATTTTCTTCTTAGTAGCTGGTGCAGTGTTTTGGTTCGGATTCAGAATAATGTTGATAACACACTGATGTTCTGGTTGTTTTGATGCTTGATGTTTAAGTAGTGCTTACTCCGAATCAAAGACTTTTTAGTGTCTCATGCGCACAAGAATCTGTGAAGGAAAAGATGGGATGAGGAAGTCCTCCCTTCCTGGAGCTGGCAGTATACCTGCCTGCTGAAGGGAAGTAGTAAATTAATGCCTTAATTTTTTTTGTTTGCATATGTGCCTTTTGCTTTGCCTTTTAAACAGTCTTTATCTCAAACTATGATTTTTCTGACTTTTACCCTTGCAATTCTTTCCTCCATCCTTTGGGGCTGGAGTGAGTTGCTGTGTTAAACCACTTAGTTTTGCCAGATGGGGTTAAACCATGACATCAAATTGTTTATAATTTTTTGGACATTCAAACAACTAGAAACTATATGCTCCTGTGCATTTTGCTTCGCCTGTGTTTTTTCTCCAGAATCAGAAGTATTACACGGAAATATAAATTTGAATAAGGACATCATCTATTCACTCATTTATTTAACAATTTTGGTTTACAGTTGATTTTACTCTGATTATCTGGGTGTGGTGCACTTTGCCCTAGAGGACTTAGTGAAAGTGCATGTCAGATATCGGAATATAACCAAATATGTCCCAATGGTGTCATATAGCACACATAGTCCAGGAAATACAGAATGCTGAGACAGCAAAAGCATGAAAGAGAGTTTGCTAAAGGATCTGCTACGCTGCAAAACATCCTGAGAAGACAACATCAGCCTCTTGGAGTAATTTTATAAACACTGACACAACAGTTGAAATAGTGTGTGTTATCCTAATCTCTTTTTTCTTAAGAGAAATATCATGACATATGTGTCTGATTTTAACAAAATATTCTTGATAAGAACGAGGCTATCTGCTCCTTATTTTTGCTATACTCAATTCATGTCACATTTGAAGATTTATGATCCTCATAAAAACCATTACCATCTTTTCTCTTTTCAACTCTTTGACCTGCACTGGTCCCGTCACCTCTAATGCCAATACAAAATGGCTCCTGCAGAATTGGCATGATGAACCTTGCTACTCAACATCTTTTCAAAGAAGGGACTGCTCATGAAAACCACAGAAATCCAGCAAAAGTAGCACCCAAACTGGGGCCCAAGCTGGATGGCAGCAGGCATTTCGGCAATCCAAAGAGAATACGTGCCTGGACAGAACACTCCCTTTGATTTGTGAATGACAGCACACTGTCCTTGCTGGGGAAACAGAAACATGGCAAATGCAAGGCAAGAAGTATTTGAATAAAGTAGTCCAACACAGTGATTCTGTTGTATCACTACTTAAACTGGCCATTTATACAACAACATGCCCATGTTATTAGTACTAGTGAACTATTAAAATCAAAGAGATAAATTGTTGGGTTATTCCCTAAACACTGTTATTCAAGAGATAGGTTGAGGCTTACTCTTTTGTAGAATTCTGTTTAATTGTTTTGCCAGTTGATCTTTGCTTAAGAGACTTTAAGATGATCTCTATTACATAATCTTTATTACAGTTGTACTTAGATAAATGATTGAAGGCTTGAGAGTGCCATAAAATACTCTTAGAGGGGCAAAAGAATAGCTAAAAGTACAGCCTGGATAGACCTAGTGAAGAAAAAGTAGTAAAAGGCATTTAGAAATTTAGCATCAATCAAAAAGCTTGTGAACAGAAGTCAACTTTTTTGAGGTATATGGGAAAATCTGGACAAGCATGGCTGTTTGTACAAATGATAAAATACACTTTGTCTGTGGAAATATTTTAGTACCTATTGCGCATCAGCAGTATCAAAGTTAGATTAGCTCTGAATAAAACATACACCTTGAATAAGTTTTCTCCCAACAGGCATTTAAAATTGTTTGAAGTGAAAGCATTTAAAGCACCATCTGATATTCCCACATAAGTTCTAAAGTAGTATAGGTATTCAAATGATTTTTCGCATAAAAGTTCAAGGAAAAGATAATTTGAAGGATAAAAACCCAGAAAAAAGATTTTTAGATTTGTAGTAATTGTGATATATAAACACAATCAGAGGACAAATGAACTAGCAATATGCATGTTTGCACTCTAAATACATATTTACATGTATAAAAAGGCCCAAACATAATTTGCTTAAAAGTTAAGGTGCAAAGGGAAGACCATTTGAGAAATCATTCTATTACAACACAGGGATTTTTGAAGCCAAAACGTAAAAATATCTTCCTCTCAAAACACCACATAAAATCTGGCTGAAAAAATTAATTTCCTGTTTAGACGACAACAAATGCTTCACTGTCCTGGGCTGTAGTGTATTCTATTACCATCTTCATGAGCTGTTGAAACCAGGTGGGCTGGTGTTCCTTGCCTCCTCCCTCCGGACTATCTTCTGTTAATGGCCCATGAAGGCCTTGCCCATGACTCATAGATAAACTCCCTCCAGACTATCTTCTGCTAATGGGCCATCTAGTCTCACTGCATGACTGACAAAATTTCATCATCCCATTGTGAGATGCTCCGCCCAGAGGGAAAAAAACCAAGCATTCCATCCTGGATATAAGGTGAGATTTTGAACACCACATGCAGCCTTTCCCACTGGATCCCCAGAGGACAAGAGCTACATAGCCACCACTGGACCTTCCGAGGAAGACCAGACCCTTCTACAGGATCACTGCTTCAACAGAACCACACCCATCACTTCAGGAGGGCTGCAACCACCATTTTATTGAACTGCTTCCGCCACTCTGACTAACAGGGTGTCAGGTTGTATCCAGATTCTGTCAGTTTAAACCAGTGTTTTCTGCCTTTATTTTTTCTTTAATATTCCTATTAAATTGTTATTCTGACTTGGTGTCTCCCACTGGTTTGTTTTCAAACCAGCACATTCACAAACACCCCAACATTGATTTGCACAGTGTTATGATCCAATTACTGTTAGGGTTCTTTGGAAATTCCTCTGCCCAAATTAAGGTGCAAGAGAGCCCATATGCCAGTGACAATAGGAAGGGTTTTATTTGATAGCAAATATGAGAGACAGAGAGAGAGAGAGAGAGAGAGAGAGAGAGAAAGAAAGAAAGAAGTAGAAAATAGGTGGGGGGAGGACAGAAAGAGAGTGACAGGGACAGAATAAGGAAAACATCACCTCTGTGGATCCCAATGATGCTCCGTTGATCCTCTCCAGCTGGTCTTCTTGGTGGTGAAGGTCCCCCTGAGAAAGCATAGAATCCCATGGGTATATATGCTCAGGCTAGGTAGGAATGTCTGGGCATGTCCCCCTGGGAGAAGGGGGGCAGTCTCTTGCAGCAGACTCTGGGTCTGTTGCATCACGTGCAGTCCTGAGGTGCAAGGCCCAGCACTTTGGGGGGTCTTTGATGGATTGTGACACCTCCTCAGCTGCCTCTCACGTGAAAGTCCCGTGGATGTGGCCTGTGGGTTTGGGGGTTCCACAGCTGGGCCGGTTTGTGTAATCAGAGGATGGGGGTTTGTTGCCTCTGACCAGAGGTTACGCCACACACCCAAAACCTCCTCCTTCCCTCTTGGCTGGGTGGGATGTCTGTGTAAACCTGGCTTCAGTGAGCTGTGCTCTCCCTCACCCCAAACTCAGCGCAGCTGGTGACTTTGGCCTTTTGTGGATGCATACTTTTCCCTCAGCCTGAGATGACTGAACAATAGATTTCCCTTTATCTAATCAGCAGTTTGATTGTCTGTCTGAAGTCCTAGTCTTCAGGGAGGCTTCCTTGGTTGTAGCTTCTTTATAATGAATAAAACTTTATATCAATATTTGAGGCATGAACTGTTTTCAGTCTCTGACACACAGCCTCTGCCTAAGCCTTGAGATTTACAAACCTCATGAATTTCAACAAGGTCAAGTTCAAGATCCTGGACCTGGGCGAGGGTAATCGCAGACATGAGTACAGATTGAGAGAACTCACTGAAAGGAGGCCTGAGTAGAAAGACTTTTGGGTTCTGCTGGACAAAAAGCTTGACATGAACCAGCCATGGCACTCACAGCCCAGAAAGCCAAGCGTGTCTTGGGCTGCATCCAAAGCATTGTGGCCAGCAGGGCAAGGGAGGGAATTCTGCTAGTCTGCTCTGCTCTGGTGAGACCCCACCTGCAGTGCTGCACCCAGCTCTGAGGTCCTGAGCACAAGAAGGACACCAACCTTTTGGAGCAAGTCCAGAGGAGGGACACCAAGATAATCAGGGAACTGGAGCACCTCTTCTACGAGGAAAGGCTGAGAGAATTGGGATTGTTCAGCCTGCAGAAGAGATGGCAGTCTTCCAGTACCTGAAGGGGTACTGGGGAGGAGCTCTTTGGGAGCAAGTAGTGCGCAGGCAAGGGGGAAGGGCTTCAAACTGAAAGAGAGTAGGTATAGATTAGATACTAGCAACAAATTCTTTACTGTGAGGGTGGCGAAGAAATGGAACAGGTTACCTAAAGAAGCTATGGATGCCCCATCCCTGGAAGTGTTCAAGGCCAGGTTGGATGGGGCTCTGAGCAATTTGGTCTAGTGAAAGGTGTCCCTGCCCATGGCAGGGGGGTTGGAATTAGTTAATCTCTGAAGTCCCTTCCAACCCAAACCATTTTATAAGCCTGGCCTATCTTAAGGTAGAACTGATGTGAATAGTCTAAAAATGAAAAAAAGAGGAGACATCTGCATCTGCAGTAATTCAAGGGTATTTTCTGACAGTTTAATATTCTTGCAACATACAGTATATTTGATCTGAACAACCAAACTAGATTATCTGCCTTCTCTATTAGTTCCCATTTTTTCTATTTTAAACAGCACAAAAAATCGTTTATGATACAGATAGTTCTGCAATTATGTCGAATTTTATAGAGAGGCTAATACTTTTTTATCTCACTTCACTCACAAACACTTTGTTATCCAAATTATATCAAGGCAAGATAATTCTAAACTAAGATCTGACTCATCATCTGATCAAGTGGTTTAAACTATATTGAACTTTTAAATGTAGCTATTGCTCAAGAAACCATTAAGATTGATACTTATACTACTATTCCTTTAAAATATAATCATTACACCAGAAAGCCAGACTTTTTTATCTACAACATATGCAATTTATACTCCAAAAGGAAATTAGTCAAACCACTAAAATGTGCACAGGAAAAGCCATCTGCACAGATAAGGATTTTTTCATTTAAGTGATCACAAAAATGACAGCCCCTGAAGTGTCTTTGTACGCATCAGGAATTATCACAGACATGTTCAATCATGCTCTGCAATGCTGAACAATATACTTGTTTTTATATGAACCAGTAAGATCTATGGCTTGTGTTTAGTACTCATTTTAAAAGGTACTAAAGCAGAGCCAATCATTGTACATAAGATGAAGCGATAGTTTAGGAAGAAAGTGTGATGAAATGGTAACAAAAGAGGGCCTTGCTAAGCACAAGGTGATAAGAAAAATACTTCAACAATAAGTAAGATATCAATTTGTCTAAACTAAATTATAAGAGCTGTTGAACTGGAACCTAATACATGGCTAATAGTAAATGTGACAGGGAAAATACTGTCTTCTATTAAACTGTTAGAGATATGTCAGAAATTTCATTGCTTATTCAACATTATTGGAAGAGTGCAGATAGGCAAAAAAATCTAAGGAAACCTTAGAAAATTCTGCAATTTATTTTGTTTATCTCTGCTTCAGTTTGTTACACCTACTCAGCACAATCTTACTAAACTTTTGACCAATGGGACTATTTCACCCAGCCTTGACAAAGCAATAAAGACCCCAAATGAGAATCAAATTCCCACAGGCTTTGTAGAGACAGAGCTAATCTCTGCAGTGGTAAATGCAAGAAGAATGCAGCTATCACACATTGTTTGTCAACAGACATTGGCCATAAGGACATGCTGACCTACAATGGCAAAGCCATTCTTGTCCTCTGTCTGATGGTAGATGTTACAAGTTTGAGGAACAGCTGGGATTCAACGAAGAGAAATGAGGGAAGAAACCCTAGAGGATATAGAGCACATATCCATAGGAAATGGGATGTTATTAGTTCAACTGTTTTTAAACAATGTTGTCTGCTAGCATATGAATAAGCTACAACTGACCTTGAGAAAAAATGCTTTGGGGAAGAAAGAATGCTTTTGGGGGAGCAGAAGACATGGCATCAAAGTGTAAAACACATGAGAGATTCATATATCCTGAAGCAATACAACATATCAGATATAAAAAATATATTGTTTACTGCTTCCAACCATGGAGGAAGAAGAACATATAACACATTAAGGGGGGAAAATAAGTGAAATTTCTGAAATCCTTTTATATTGTCATTTCATTTACATTAGTCTCTCACTGTAATTATTCACTTTGATCTTCTGAAAAAAAGAAGTTCAGTTTTAAAATGATGCCTTAGACAAAAAGGCAGTTTTAAAAAAGTGAGGCGGAAATCACATGCACACTAGCAAAAAACAAATTCTGAGTAGAGAAAAACTATTAATTTACACAGGAAAATATTGCACAGTAATCTACTTGAAAAATTGCTTTTAAATCAAGCTGACAATGGAAAAGTTACCATCCTCAGTATTAAAACTATGAAACAGATCATTAACAATGCTGAAGCAAAATACAAGGCATTTAAAATTAATAAAAATACACCATCTGAAATTTTTAAACATTTACTTCCAAATTATTCTTTTCAGTTAAGCTAGAGAAGAACCAATTTGGGAGAAGGCAATTTTGTCATAAAAGTTAAAATTAATTCCTGAGTGGAACTTGCCAAAAAATTATCAGCTGAGATAATTGGTAGGTGCTTACCAACTTTCTACTGTCAGTTCTACCAATGCCAAGTCTGTTAGTAATTTAAATATTTCCTAACATAGGAACCAATGTACTAATTCTAAACACACAAGCAACTCTTACAGTTTTATCACAGTAGATTGGTAGTCTTAATTACCTTATATTCAATTGTCTGAACAGTCATGCATTTCAATGTTATATACAGAAATAATTGAAAGAATATTTTTCTGCCTTGAAAATTCATTCGTGTTACTAATACATGCAGACGATCCTTTGAAGGAATCTCATTTCATCTCATTTCCCAATTCAGTTTGAAAGAATTTTTCTTTTTTATATAGAAGTTTGGGGTCATTTTCAGTAGGTAGAAGCAACCGTTCAGAATCTATCATTAGCAACTGGATTGTTGCTACTAAGAAGATCCTTAACTCTGCTGATGGCTAATTCCCACTAGGCAGAGAAGCTCGGCCTCATTCCAGACCCTATTGCCAAGCACAGCCTTTCAAATGTTACCACGGACCTTGAGACACGGAGGTGTAACTCTCTCTTCAGACCCCTGCTTAAAACTTTCTGTTCCCCACACAGAGGTTTAGCTACTTTTGTATCCAGGGACCAAGACCCAGCTCTGATGTAAAACTGCAAGACCCTAGCTCAGGTTTCATTAAAATTTTAAATAGTGAGAAAAAACTGCCAAAATGTTTGGAGACAAATAAGTTAAAACTCCAGACAGAGGACAGATTGGCTGAGATGGGATCATTAGTAGCTAAAAGATTCAAGAGGAAAAGCAAAACCAGGGTATGGTATAAAATAATTTAAATACATGGGAAGGTAGTTGGGAAACATCAGGCCTAGTGGCAGACAGCAGCTCAGAAATGGTGAGGACTCTGAAGACAGCCCTTCCAATCCAGAAAAATGCATGCAATAAAAGCCTCCTTAGATAACCTACTGCTGGTGGTGAACATAGAAATGCTCAACCAAACAGCTCATTAAGCAGGGCCAGGAGTAACCGTGGGCAAAGCCAACCCACCATAAAAGAAGCTGCTGGGGTAGTGCTGGTGAGCAGAGCATGGCACAGCAGTTTGCGTGGGAGATTGCTGTACCTCTGACAGCTGGATCAGGAAACAATGGCATCCAGCCAGCAGAAAGTTGTGCCCTGCTAAGCTCTGCTCACACAAGTGATGCAGATGCCCAGAGAGACCTCGTTAGGAACACACTGGCACTGTGGTACCAGCTGTGGTGGGGGCCTTTATCCCATTACCTCAGAGTAGCCGTGAGCACCCTGTGGGAGTAATGCCCAGGTAGAAGAACTCCTTTGATTAGAGCTCCAGGAGGAGGTGAGTAATTTGAGGGGTTGGAGAGACAGACTACTGGAGTCACCCTCTACCTTCCCTTGGACAAGTCCAGCAGGGAGACAGGTTGTATGATATGGAGGGATTCCCTATTCTCTCTCCCCCTAGCTGGACATGGTGGTTTAAGCAATAGGAGGGAACAGCAATAAGCTCCTGCCTGGTGCAGAAGACACTTCTGTGGCTACCCTACCTTCCCAAGTGCACTTGCATAGTAAGTGTGAGGCTCTGCAAGTGGAAGTGAATGATCGATGAAGGTGATAGTCCATTTAGGTTGGGGGAGTTGCCAAGGTTACGCATACCCTGTTTCAAAATCACTTCCATAAGGAAAAAAAGACAAGTCATTGTCATGGGCAACTCTTTCCTGAGGGGCACAGAAGGCCCAAAGACCTGACTGGACCCACTTCTCAGAGAAGCCTACTGCCTTTCAGGGACATGGGTTAAAAAACTGATGAGAAAATTTTCTACCATGGCAGAGCCCTTGCATTATTATCCATTATTGTTTTTTCACACAGGAAGTGATGAGTTGCTGTAATAAGTCCAAGGGCAATCAAGAAACGTTCCAGGGCCTAGGGGTGACAGGTTAAGGAATCAGGAACACAGTGTTCTCATCTATCCTTCCAGTTGCAGGGAAAGATGAGGGAAGAAACAGGAAGAGCCAGCAAATCAATATCTTGCTGGTGTCACTGTCAGAATTTTGAGTTTTTTACTGACGGCTCCGTCTATATAACACCAGACCTATGGGCAAAAGAAGTGGTTCACCCTTTTCAAAGAGGGAAATGGATCTTCTCCCGAGAGTTAGCAGAGCTCATTGAAAGAGCTTTAAACTAGTTTTGAAGGGTAAAAGGGATAAAACCAGGCTGACTAGAGAAAAGATATTCACTTAGTCATATAGTTTAGTTCTAGGTAGTCCTGCAAGGAGCAGAGAGTTGGACTTGATCCTTATGAGTCCCTCCCAGCTTGAGATATTCTATGATTCTGTCTGAAGATGTGTGAACACAGTGGCCTAAAAGAGGGGTGGCAGCACTGCCTGTGTGAATCAGCACTCAGTCCAACCTATTACATCAATAGGAGAAATGCTAAGGTGTCCAATATATTTATAATCAAGTTTGAATAAATGAACAAAGTTATTGAAAAAAACGGCTTCCGTTGCTGAAGGAGAGTGACAAGATAAATCAAACTGGGGCAAATATCAGCATGGGAACGTTGGAGCAATGCACAAAGAGGCAAACAGAGAAACTGCCAACAAATTATTTGTACTGTCTCCATCCCTCTCAACTCTCTTTTTCCAGTCAACACACACACGCACACACACGCTCAATTCTCAATTCCGCTCTCTTAAAAAGTCCATACTGAAGACTATTAACAACACCAACATTTCAGATTCGGGCAGATCAAAACAGCATATGTAAATAGATGTGTATGAAATGTTGGTGCCAGTATGATTCATGCTAGTTTCCAGAAACAAAATAAAGAAATAATTGTAAAGAAACTCAATATGCAGGTAAAGTAGGTCATTCAATGCTTACGTTTGTCAGATTATGCCATGACAAGAACCACAATAAAACTCTGCTAATAGCCAAGTATCTGTGTATCAGCAAGACAGAAGATGCCCTGACTCTTATTCTCTAAAACATATAGATAAAAATCACTATATGTAGGACTCCATATATATATTTAAAAAAGCCCTTAATTACTTAAGAGTTTTCTATTACTTTCCTAGATTAATGAGTTAATCATTACAAGGCATTATCTGTTGTTCAACTAGTTTTGCACACCTACCAAGTCTTCTAAACAGACATTCCCAAGAATTCCTATCCAATAATTTGAATTTTTGATGCAGGCTCTGAACCTGAAACCTTCTCTTCAGCTCACACAGCTGCCAGTTCTCTGAGCATGAGAAAAGCATATTGCAAAGAAAGTATTCTATCCAAATTTTATGTTAATTTCATAATATGTGAAAGAGCAAGTCTCAAAGAAATCCACGCAACTTTCAAGGAAGAGTCTCATGATGCGATGTTGAGTGCAATGCATGCTATGGAGCTAAGAACTGATAGTCTAACACATGTTTTAAGAGACCAATAACAGAAATTATTAGTCTATGTACAATACAACTAGTTCAAGAAAGCCTCAATGATACAATTAAATTCTTTTTCTACAGAAAAAACAACTGGGTGTCTACCCCTCTGTTTTGATGTTTTGCTCACCCTTCAGGGCTCCTCTTCCTCCTAAAGTGGGGTGTTTCAGTCCCAAGCAACACGAGTGGAGGTAGCTATGTGTGGTGGGTTGAAAAACTGAGTTGATAGACAGAGTTTTAGACCAATTGCTTCTCGCAATTTTGCATATAAAAGTCAGCACGGCCGCGAGAAAGGGAGCTTCTGGTTTCCAGTCTCTCTCAGAGGGGTGGCCGGGCCGGGACCCCCCACGCCCTCTACTCCTCCCCTCCGGCACAGCGGCACAGACCCTTGGGTCGCTGCAGGAAAGAACTATCTCAGAGCCGCGGGCAGCTGAAAACGACTATGATTTGCTGCACAACTGAACTTGGAGCAGCTCTTGGGGACTGGCGAGNGAGAGAATTCTGTGTGCAGCCTGTGGAAAAGGAGAAGTGGTCATGCTGGGTCATTTAAAAAGGGGCTGTGAGAAGCTTTTAGAGACTTTGTTAAAGAAGAGAGCCATTGTTTTCAGGCTGGAATTCACTTATCCTTAAAAGAGATACCCGTGATAGCAGTGTGGGAAGACTGCAAAATTCATGAGAGAAATGTTTTTTCATGGCAGCAGATTTCCGGGCAAGTCTGTTTTTGCTTGTAGCAGTTTGGAAACCACGCCAAGCAGAAGAAACCTCATTTCCCCTCAAATATGGAAGAGACTTCTAAGAACTGCAATACTGACCTGGATCACATGTTTGTTATCTTTTTGTGCAAGTTGGAAGAAGAGGGGAGTGTTGGAGAGAAAGGGAGGTTTGCTTTAAGTTCTTATTCTTTCTTTTTGCCTTTAATTCTGTTAGTAATAAACTTCTTTATATTCTTTAAAGTGTTGAGCCTGACTTTTGCCCTTGTCCTATCTTTTATCTCACAGAAAGTAAAAGAAGCAAACAAACCCACTACACTAAATTGGCGTTTCTGCCCGGTTTCGAAATTAAACCCATTTCATTGTGAAAAGGCATCACCTTCCTCAGGTCTCTCCCAGGAGAGATACTGTGGTCACTATCTGTGAAAGGGGTTTCCTCCTCCTCAACCCTAAATAAGCCTGTGTAGGTTTATTGTCATACCTTTCCTCAGAAACCCTTTGCAGTCTTCTCCAGGTACCCTGGGCAGCATGGCTAGTGCTTTCTGGTCACCTCCAGCCTCCGGCAAAAACCAGGCTGAGTTGGTCATGCAGCAATGACCACCGGTGTCGCACCAACAGCACAATTGGTATTGCACAGCCCCACCCACCCCAAAGACATAAGAGTCACCCCCAAACAGCCAGGGTGGCCAATGCCATTCTTACAGAGGCCGGGTCCACAAGCCCCAGAACCTGCCTGCCAGGGTACTGGGGAATTAGCGGGATTGTGCTAATGATGGCAAAATATATAACATTGGCTCTGCTCTCTGTGCAGATCCCACACTTCCATTTTGTTCTTCAGAAACATTACAGATTTCCTGCAATCTCAGTGGTGTCATAACTTGACAAGAGCACTGTCTGCAGCTGTTTCCTGCATGGCATCACAGCCAGCACCTTTTTAAACTGTGCTTTAAGGCTTATTTCTTACTAAACTTTTTCACCAAATCAAAGTTCCTGGACTTATCAAGTTTACAGAAGCCTTGTGGAAGGAAAGAGGAAATTAAGTTTTCCCCTTTCAGGCAGACAGAGCAGAAGTGAATTGTTAGGAGATCAGCTACATTAGGCACAAGATATCCTGAAATATGTCAAGAGCACTGTTTCTGTGTAGTTTTTAGCATTTTCAATACCTTCAAGACCTATTCAAGAAGTATTTCTTTTTTATAGTTAAAGGTCCTAAAACACATGGATTTATATGGTGTAACTATGTATTTCAAGTGTTTTAAGACACCATTTTTAGCACTGGAGAGCATTGAAAAAAACCTAATTGTCACTAAATATAGTTTTTGAAAAGTTTAGGGACTCAAAGCTGTTTTTTTGGTGCGAGTACCAGGTAAAAAATATATTGCTGGGAGTTTAAACCAATATTCTCTGACCTTACGGTAAATGCAATAGCCTTTTATCTCTGGGTAGCTTGTTGAAAATTCATCATGACTTCAATACCTGTAACAAGCTCTCTGAACAACCATCACCACAAACCAACTTTGAAACTAGTTTGCAACAAATCTCAAACTACAATTTAATAGATACCTCAACAAATAAACAAACAAACAGCCCGCCGTAAGCTACATAGAAACTCGTAGTACTAGAGAGGTGATAAGTGAAGAATTTTAGGTGTTTCAAAGATGCTTTGTTTACAAACATCTTTGTAATGAGTTTTATAAAAAGAGTCTAGAAGACTACAGTAAACATTTTGCAAAACAGGACCCATGACACTGAGTCTTTAATAAAATATCCTTGACAGACACTGACCACAATTTTTTAATTACTTTTCAGTGTAGTCCCTGGCAAGATGCTGGCGCTGGGGCTGTGCCGGGGCTGCCCGGGCCGGCCCCGGGCGGTGCCAGCGGCTGCAGCGGCCCCAGCGCAGGGCACGGCTGAGCCCCTCAGGCACGGGCGGGGGGGCGAGAGCCCCGGGGAAAGCCTGGGCAAGGGAGGGCAAAACGCTGCCCGGCAGCCAGGGCTGAGCGAGGGGAACCGTGCGGGAAACAGCCCTGCGAGCCCCGAGGGGACAGCGGGAGCAGCGACGGAGGCGGGAGAGACCCGGCAGGGATGGCCCTGCGGCCCCTGCAGGGCCCCTGTCAGAGCAGCTGTTTCCCTGCGGCTCCTAGGAAGGGCCCAGAATGGAAAAGGGAAAATGTGAGAAGGAAGAAACAGCAGAGAAGAGATGCTATGGACTGACCGCAGCCTCCAATTTCCCACCCCACCCGCTGCTGACTGGAGGGGAAGGACGTAGAGAAGCCAGAAATGTAGGAGTGAAGTTGAGCTTGGGAAGACGGGAGTACAATGGGCTAAGGTGGGCTTTTTTGGTCTTTGTTTCACATGATCCAGCTCTATTTTAATGGGCAATACATTAAATTATTTTTTCCCAAATTGAGTCTGTTTTATCACTGACAGTAAGTGATGAGTTTCCTGTCTTTATCTTGACATATGGCCTTTTCAGTCCTCTGTCTGGTTGAGGAGGGCGACTGAGAGAGCTGTTGGGTGGGCTCTTGCAGATGGCCAAGGTCAACCCACCACATCAACAAAGCTGACTACAAGGCAGCAATGTTTTTGCACACTGAACAACACATTGCACTCCATTCTCATACTCCGGGCTGCCACAATCAAACAGAAATTATATAAAGCTAGATGGTATCAACTCTAGCCTTTTTCCCTCTCTGATCTCACAAAAAGTTTGAGGATTTCTAATAATTCAAAGCTGATGTATAACATATCTAATTCAGGTACTGTGTAAGGCAATGGCTTAAGGGCTATAAAAGACTGGAAACTTTCAAGTGTTCTCAGCATTAGAAAGCAATTTCCAGGAGACTATTTCTAGGGAATTTAACAATCACAAGAGAAACTACTTTGATTTTAATGAATCTTTTATTCAAGTAAAAACACACAGCAACAACACAACCTGAAGAAAGAGTAGGGAAAGTGGCGTCCAAGGAAAGGGAATGAAAATCCTCTATCATCTCTGACACTATAAGGCTTAGAAAACCATCAGAGAAGTAGTTTTCCTTCCTTCTTGAAATAAAAATTAGAAGTAAAGTTCTGCAGCAGCACATGAATATCTAAAGATAGAACAGTGGAAGAAGAGTGCAGGGTGAAAATTACCCTATATGATGCATATACATCTATATATAGAACGTTGAAACACATCTGTAAAAGATAACTTACCTATTTGCTTAATAATAAAAACCTGGAGAGCCTGGAAACATTCTAGCCTTTTAATTAGTTTGGAATTTTTTGAAGATTTTTTTTGTCCTTACTCAACATTGAACTTTATACCATGCACCTTTCCAAAGGAATTTTAAAATTTTCCGTCAGTGAATTGAGTTACTTGGCTAACATAATCTGTAATTTGACTTGAGTTTTAATCACACCTTGTCAA
This sequence comes from Edolisoma coerulescens, assembly GCA_013397115.1. Taxonomy (NCBI): domain Eukaryota; kingdom Metazoa; phylum Chordata; class Aves; order Passeriformes; family Campephagidae; genus Edolisoma; species Edolisoma coerulescens. The sequence continues at coordinate 85,907 of VWZW01005329.1, read as the reverse complement.
TATTCAGAGTTCTATAATGGAATATAAAGCTTTTAATCAACTTTTTTCGTGGACAATACAGTAATCACAATTTTACTCAATGGCTAAACAATAATTTTATGCTATAATTATGTTAGTTCCATTCTTAAGAAGAACAGGAGGGAAATATATGTGTCTGTTCACTCACTTATAGCCCTTTCCACTTTATGTGCCTTGTGATTTCTACCTTAAAAAATTCCATGTGCCACAGTAAGAGAAAAAAGAAGTCAATTATATAACTCAGATTAACAGCCATTCATTTAAGAAAACAAGACATTGAACATGATGAAGGAAATGGATACTTTTTTTTCCTTAAAATCAAAAGAAACAAAACCAAATCAAAAACCACCTCCCTGAAAAAAACCCCCAAAACCAAACAAACAATAAAACCCCAAACCCCCCAAAAACTGCAACAAAAAATAGCTGCAGACTGGAGTGTTGGATAGCTTAAAATGTCAGTAGAAAACAGAGTCTGTTATAATTTTCTACATGTACTACTTTGCAAAGTACAGTTGCCCTATCACTGGTACCAAAGGGAAGATTTCAAAAAAGAACATAAATCAGCTATATTGGCAGTTGAAAGGCTGGAAAAGAAACATCACAAAGATCATTGCTAGTGACTTGGGAAACAAATGATAATTTTAGAGTATTTATAAACACTTGGAATAATAAATGAAAAGAGGTTTTGAAGACTGCTGCTGGGACTTCATCAGAATGAATTCCTAAGTTATATAATCCACATCTATTCCTCCTGATTTGAAAACACTGCAAGGAAGGGACTTAAGAAAAGACTACATCTTCAAAAGAGGAAGAAAATGCTGAAGGCAGCAAGTATGGGACTGTGTCAGGCACTTTCAAGTTTTAGTGTCTCGCATGCATGGGAGATAATTTAGCAAAGAACATATAGCTTATTGCTCATAAAAAATATGTCACGAAGAGAAACAAATCCAAAAATTCCAAGTCTATAAGCAGTCTCTAATTTTTTAATGGGATATTTCTAATTTTGTTATGGTATAAAGAAATGTAGTGATTAAAAATGCATGTTTGAGCTTCTGAGACATACTTCAGCAGGGATATTTGGACTAATCTCTAGAGGAAGAAAGCTGGTGTTTGCTTCTGATCTTGAACAAGTCAAGTCATCACTTTCCCATTTTAATTAATCACTTGCATGTATTTGATTTTCTATCTTGAAAATTATGTTAGGATTAATTGCTACAAACCACTAGAAGTATTTACATTAAGATTCAATAGAAAATTATGAAAGATGATATTAGATATAAAAATACTTACAGAATCAAATTTCAATCTCTTTGAGTCTCTGAAAAATATAACAAGTTATATCTGGATGTTTGCTACTGCAAAACGCAAGCATATTATAATTAAAGAAACATGCTAACAGGTGTCAGAAAATAAGATCTGTCATTAAGATTTTGAATAGGACTAGATAGGCTATTCCTATTTTATTTAATCTTACTGCTGTAAATGAAGACTTCTTACAACTCTAATCTCAAGCTTCTTCTATGACTTCTTTTCCCTGCTGGAAAGTTAAGATTAAAGAAAGGACTTTTTTAACCTCCATGAACATTTAGATTTTTTCCAGAAAAAAAAAAAATTTAAAAAATCTGTGACAAGGAAAACAAATGTCTGGGGTTTTTTTTCTCAATAATTATACTTGAATAAGTCACGTTCTTGTCAGCTTAAAGTTTTCCCTTTGAGAAGAAAAATACAAAGATGTGATTCACAGTGGATATTTCTTAAATGTCTTTTGATTCTCCACTTGAGAACCAATGACTTGCCGTCTTCTGACATCTGCTGAGACCTAGTGTTGTGAAAGTCTCTGCTGAACTACCTCCTTTAAGTCCTTTAGACTTGTCCAGTGCTAAAGAAGAAACAGAATCTTCATCTCCCCAGCAACAGGGAAGCCCTGCAACACACACACTTACTGTTTGTTCACTGACCGCCATCTGTATCCCTGGGGATGCACCAAGCAGTCTCTGTGCAGAGTATTCAAATGCAGGATGCTAGCAGACATTTAGCTCACATTCATGGTGCTATGCTGAAGCAGTGAGAATCAGGCCCCTAATTTAGAACAGCTCCACCAAGGCTTCTAGCTCAGAATTGTGTAGATTGTTTTCCTCCACAGACACTATGTAATTTACTTCTGACATTAAAGAATTATTTAGAGGATAGATTTGTCTTTATTTTTCAGCTACACTGCAAACCCAAAGTAAAGGCCTGCATCAGTCAACTGAACATTCATAAAGGATACAGTTATTTTGATATCTGATTTAGCACTGAATTTACTTCAGTACTGCCAAGCAGTGTAAAAACCCTGAAAGAAAGTAGAAGAACAGTCCCAAATTTTACAATGAAAAAAGGTATAAAAGAGAGTTTGATTAATAAATTCAGGGCAAAATGAGATCCACTCAGAAGCTGCTTGCAAACTTGGGAGACCAGTTTGCCCAGTCATTATGCGCTCTAAGAAGGAAATCTTAAAGGTACAGGAGCTGGCCATCCCCATGGCTGAACTTCCAGCTTTGTCTGGGACCCAATGGGAAAAACCATGTATCACCTCTGGAAGATGGGGCAGGCAAGTCAGTCAGAGTACAAGGATATTGTGAGGTTATGTGGGGAGGAAAGTAGAAGGGTCAAATCCCAGCTGGAATTTAATCTGGCCACTGCTGTAAAAGACAAGAAGAAACTTTTATACAAATACATCAGCAAGAGGCTGAAGGAAAATCTCCATCCTTTACTCGTTGTGGGGGGAAATATAATGACAAAGGATGAGGAAAAGGCTGAGGTAGTTAATGCCTTCTTTGCCTCAGTCTTTAACAGCAAGACCAATTGTCCTTAAGGTACCCAGTGTCCTGAGCTGGGAGCAGCATGAAACCTACATCATCCAGAAGGGAATGGCCATTAAACTGCTAAGTAACTTAAACCCGAGCAAGTCCATAGGGCTGGATGGCTTCATCTGAGAGTACTCTGGGGACTGGCAGAGTCCCAGTTGTCAGGAGGTTAGCAAATGTGATGTCCATTTACAAGAAGGGCCAGAAGGACAATCTGGGGAGCTACTGACCTGCAGTCTGATGTCAGTGCTGGGGAAAGTCATGGAACAGATCATCTTGAGTGCCATCATGCAATATGTCCCGGACAATCAGGTGTTCAGGCCCAGCCAGCATGGGTTTGTGAAAGGCAGGTCCTGCTTGACCAAGCTGATTCCCTTCTATGGCAAGGAGACCTGCCTAGTGGATGAAGGAGAGGTTGTGGCTGTTGTCTACCTGTACTTTAGTAAAGCTTTTGACACTGTTTCGCACTGCATTCTTCTGGAGAAACTGACTTCCCACGGTATGGATAGGTGTGCTCTTGGTTGGGTAAAAACATGACTGGATGGCTGAGCCCAGAGAGTGGTGGGGAATGGAATCACATCCAGATGGAAGCTGGTGGGGTTCCCCGAGGCTCAGTACCAGGGCCAGTCCTGTTTAACATCTTTGATGGTCTGGACAGGGGAGATCAAGTGCACCCTCAGTCAGTTTGCAGAGGACATCAAGTTTGGTGGGAGTATTGATCTGCTGGAAGGTAGGAAGGCTCTGCAGAGGGATCAGAACAGGCTGGATTGATGGCTCAAGTCACATTTTATAAGGTTGAGCAAAGTGCCAGATCCTGCACTTGGGTTGCAAAAATCCCGTGCAGCACTACAAGCTTGGAAAAGAGTGGCTGGCAAGCTGCCTGGTGGAAAAGGTGCTGGTTGACAGCCAGCTGAACATGATCCAGTGTGTGCCCAGGTGGCCAAGAAGATCAAGGGCATCCTGGCCTGTATCAGCAATAATGTGGCCAACAGGACCAGGGCAGTGATTGTTGCCCTGTACTTGGCACTGGTGAGGCTGCAACTCAAGTCCTGTGTTTTGGGCCCCTTACTCCAAGGAACACACTGAGGGGCTGCAGCACGTCCAGGGAAGGGCAATGGAGCTGGGTAAGGATATGGAGCACAAGTCCTGTGAGGAGCCATTGAGGGAACTGAGGTTGTTTAGCCTGGAGAAAAAGAGGCTCAGGGGAGACCTTATCACTCTCTGCCTGAAAAAAAAGGTTGTGGCCAGGTGAAGTGTAAATCTCTTCTCCCAGGCAACAAGTGATAGAACAAGAGAAAATGGCCTCAAGTTGCACCAGAGAAGGTTTAGATTGGATACTAGGAAAAACATCTTCACTGAAAGGGTTGTCAAGCAGCAACGTTAAAAAAGGATACTGAGGACATCTAACAGCTGTTGTAAAGTTTAGCTATAACAAGTACTGAATCCTTCTGGGAGTCTCTCTGCAAAAAATTGCTTTCTGTTTCCAGAAATCTTTTGGCTGAAGACAGTCAGCATCTCACCACTATGAAAACATTCTCTGTTAATAAATATTTATTATCCTTGACCTAGACTTCCACCTAAGCTGCATCTTGCTCTTTTGATGCCATCTTTAATAAGTGAGTTCTGATAATGGCCATCTCAGATGGAAGCTGTATAATGAAAAAGGAGAGCAAAAGCAAATGAGAGCATTCAGTGGCCAGTAACAGATCAAATTCATATAAAGACTGACTAGACAGTGAAAAAAATCTGCCCTTTAACGTTTGTTTTGCTTTTCTTGCTGTCGTGCTGGTTCTACCACTTATTTTGCCAGTCCACTTCTAAAAGTCTCCCAATAAAAGAAAACTGAATTTTAAAAATTGAGAAGATTATACTGCATCTTTTTTACTTGCTAATACAGCTTAAGTGCTCACTTGCTCATTTCAGGTAGTAGTCTCTCAAGGCAATGCATTATTTTCCCTCAGAGATTTCATTTCGAGTCAGATTTGACAGCAGATGTCACAAAGAAAGTTTGCTTGTGTAAAACCTAAATACACCATAATCCACTTCTGAAAGCCCCCCAAACAACTAAACATTTTCTCTTCTGAAAGACAGAATTTCTATTCACTTACATGACCTCTTTTTCTTTTAAATTCTATTCCCTTTACTAAGGTCATGAATTACAACAGGTGGAAAATATAAATCCATGCATTCAGCACTGGAGTGAGAGTTCTCATACTCTGCATCAGCAAATGCATGCTTCCATCTGACATGAAGTATGATCTTGAGTGCAGGGATTGAATCCTGACACAATTCATTTACCCAGAGCTCTGATGCTCATGTGGACACACCTTGACTTGAGTGTTCACCCTTCATAGTGATCTATGCTGGGAGAACTCACCAGCCTGGAAAAAAACCCAGACCTTCTGACTATACTGAAGTTGTCCAGGCAAAATTCAAGAAATTAGAGGTCACCTTTGGAAAATGTGGCCTTAAACTTAAAGCTTCTCAGTTTCAAAAAAAAAAAAAAAAAACCATGAAAAAGGATAAGTAACTATCCCCATAAAAAGTTTGGATTTCTGTATCGCAGTAGAAGTGACTCAAGCGTCTCCAGACTGAGCCAGGACTATGTAGTACTGTCTGTTGAATGCTGGTCCTGCTTCCCTGGTCAGCCAGTAAAAGAGGTGAATTGCCCTAACAGACTAAAATAGGCCTCCAAGCTAAGAAGAAAGAAAGTGGCGGTGCTGAGATCATGCTTTTACTGGCAGAGGACAGGAAGAAAGCCCCACTATGAACATCACTTGCATTCTGACAAGGACTTGTGGTACTTCTTCCTGCTTCTTCTCAAGGTACTGTAAATGACTAGCATGAAAAAAAACAGAGGAGCGCTGACAGGTTGAAAATAACAGCAATAAAGAAACAAACAAACAAAACCCCCCTGCATTATTACTGAGTCTTTTCTGTATTAAATAGATAATTTGGACTATTAGACTGTTAAAAAACCAACTGACTAACTATAAATTATTGGCTCTACATTGGCTCTACCCTTTTGACCATAAGATGATTTCAAGTGAGATGGTTCTTAACAATGAAAACTGCTGGGTGAGCATTGCTGTGACCAGTATATTTCCACAAAGGTCAAGACATGCAGAACAGGGGATAAAGTAGTTTTATAATATTGCCTTAATTAAGATTGATATTGTAGCTGTGCATTAGAACTCATCCTCATGTAGATAAATACTCTTCCAAATACTCCAAAGCACCCTTATATCTGCTTCCTTATCAAGGTGATATCCCCCCAAACATTATTAGCCTCCTTTCATGCAGCCTCCATTGCTTTATTTGTCCTACATCGCCATTTTTGAATGCGGATTTCTCATCACAGCCATCCTGTTAAAATAAATGTTTAGTTTGGAATGCTACAATGTTGAATTATCAATGTTAAAAACTCAGGGGATCTGCAACCATATCTTACCTAGGAAATATGCTTAGAGATCTTCAGTGAAGCCAGTGTATTGAAATGTTCCTGTGCAGCTTACTAAGCTTGAAAACAGCAATTATTTTTGTATTTAGAATAAGCTGTGATTGTAAATAATGATGAAAGTGTAGTCAAGCAAGCAAAACCTCCTTTAACTGATTGCCTAATTAATTCATACGTAATACCTCTTGGGCAAATAGTGCTAAGAAAATGTCCAAAATCCTAGTTTTCCATGTCAGAAATGATTTAAAACAGCACATTGTTCAGTTAATATATTGCTGCTCTGTTTTTTAGAAGGGTACCACATCTGTGCCTCCCAAACAGTGTTACAGTATCCCATGAAAGTTTAAAAAACTATTACTTTCTAGCCTTCTCTCAACCTACGAATGATCCTATTAGAGCATATTTTTCAAACTTTTAATTCACAGACAATTAAATTATTTTTTCCACCTCAACTGTTTCTCGCAACCCCCTGCAATACCCCCCCCGCCACCTTCACCCCCCCTAAACTGCAGGTTCCATTTCAGAAAAGGGAAAGAAAGGTAGAAAATACCTTGTGATGAGGAAAGCACAGTTGGAAGAAAGCTATGAGTCTGTTCTGCTGAATTTTAGGTAACCTGAGGGACAAAGTTCTCAGCACAAGCTCATCAAAGTTTTTTATTTTTGTATTATTGTTTTCTAAAGTGGGAATTTGAAGCAAAAATGAGAAAAAACAAAAGTTTGTGTATTGTGGCTGCCATACAAAAAGTACTCTTTGTTTCTCTATTTGTTTTAATCCATGACTTATACAATTTGACCTGCCAGATGTAATGGTAAATTCTTTTGTTCAGCAGAAATTTAATCTCTAAGGATAACCATGAAGCAGAGTACATACATCAAAACAGACCAGTGGAGTCACTGTAGACATATCTAGAATAATAAGATTAAATTAGAATGGAATAATTTCATTAAACTAAATTTCAGGAGAAAATTATTCTAGTTCAGTAACATTTGTATTATATTCCAAGAGAAACAAGTCGTATTCACACAGTTTACTTTCAAAATGATAAACTGCTACAAAATTTCAATACGTATTTGATTTTCAGTAGGTAAAACAGTGTAAAGACTCTGAATAATGAACTTTCCAGTGGCTATAAATTTATTAAAAATTAGATGGGGAATGTGAAAAATAAGAGAAAATGTATTTTTTAATATTTTATTGATAAAATATTATTAAGTGTTATATCTGATGTTTGAAGCATTCAAAACATCTCAAATGTTCCATCTTTACAAAAGGAGGACTGTTGCATAAAATCAATTGGACAGAGAGATGAAGAACTGAAAAACACTCCCATTCAATTATTCAATTGTCTCTTGTTTTCATTTCAATTGTTCAAAAGTTAAGTTTCAGACAGATTTGGTGTTTTTTCTTGTGTGTGTTCTTAGAAACAATACAGGAACAGCCCCAAATACCTTCTAAAAAATGAAAAGTAGCAAATACATATTCAGTTGAAAGCTGACTCTTTTGACCACATACTTAGGTGCCTTAACAAGAGGGATTTATCAGTCAAAATATTTGGACAAGAAGAGAGAGAGAATGGCATTGCAAAATAAAGCTGAATAAATTGGTTAAATTAAAAAGAAAACAAAACACATTAAAAAGAAGGTATATCTGAAATTCCACCTTTATTCCAGATATGGATGCAAACTGAATTAAGCGACTTCTTGAATCTGGGAATCACAGCCCTAATCTCTTCCGATGAATAGTTCTTTGGTGTGCATCATGTGACTGATTAGTCCCTTTCTTTCAGAACATCAAGTTCCATGGCTAGGAACTGATTCATCCAGTTTCTATGGTTTTGAAAGCCTGAGGATCAAATGTCATGGGGGTTTTACATGATTTAGTTGTCTATCCAAACAACTGTCCATCTCTCAAGATATAAAATGGAGTACAAGACGCACAAAATCAAAAAGAAAAGGCATGATAATATCTCACTGTGTGGCACCTTACTTCCTTTGCCAATGCTGTATTTTATCTGGTAGCACTGTCTGATAGTTCTTTCATGTAAAACATGCTAACAGCCCACAATTTAGAGAGAAAACATGATCCTTTTCCCTTCCAAACCCTCTGTCACCTAAAAGAACCATCTACTGAAAATAATGTAGTGTAGAATAAACAGGAAGGAGTTCATGTGCCCCAAGAAACAAGTTTCTTAAGAGGACTACCAAAAATTTCTTACTAAATGAAAGGAGAGTCTCTTCCTCATCAGTTTTCCACTCAAATATAACATTGTTTCTGGTATTGATTTAGAAATTACTTGGAGAGCTAACTCAGTGCTAGAAGAAGGTCTATATTTCCTGAAATGAGGCATTGCAGTAATGATAATCACTCCTCATATGTCAGGGAACTTCAAAAAATCCTCTTCAATAACAGGACAAACTCCAATATATCCTTGTCAAAGACATCTCAATGGCTTTAAACATTTATATTTCAGTTCACACAATGAAATACTTCTCACATATCTAGAACAGGAAAAATAATAATGAAAAAGAATTTGTATAGCTGGAAATAAAAGCTCATGACATGACTCAAAAATGTGTGGAAAATCTGTCCATATTCAGAAGAGTGCTTTTGATTTTCTGTCAACTCTGAGCAACATCAAGAATCTCTGAAGTTATGTTCGTATGGGATAAGAGGTAAGGAGGATGAAGTGATTTATTTCTTTCATCTCCACATCAATTAATGACTCTATTTCTTAAAATATCAGAGGTTAAAACAAAAAAAGCCTTTTCCTGAAAATTCTGCTACTATGATGGTAAAGTGAGTCATAACATGAAAAGCCTCTACATATCATAATGTGGTTATGACAAAGTTGAAACTGTGAATAATGTAGAATATACTTTTCCTATAAAGAATTAGGATGGTAGTAATCAAAGTGTTATTATACTCTACCATTTGAATCCAAACTCAAATTAATTCACCATCAGAAGTCTGTCAACATCTTCCTGCATTTCTTGGAAGTCACAGAGCAGAGAAGCTTTGTCTCAGTCACAATTTTTTTTTTTTTTCTGGAAGAGCTGCATTTTGTTTTCACATTTTCCCAGCAAGTACATTATGATACTTGGTATTTCATGTCAGGTTTCATCTGTATGTTGGCTCACAGATGATCCTGACAGATTCTCACATACTTTTTCTTGTGAGAAAAGTGTTTTAAACAGTCCCTGTTCTTGCTTTTCTTGCTTCTGTCTTTGAATTGTAGCTCGGTTTTCCTGAAAACATCTAGTGTTACACAGTGTTGTACTTAATGCCGTACATAATCCCACAATTAAAATACATCCCTCAAAAAGTTTGACATCCAGAAAAGGTCATTGGACTGTTACAGGAAAAAAACAGTGCATACCCAAACTCTGAAAAATTGTCCTCAATTTGAAATGGAGGTCTTCTTTGCACAGATGTTTTAGGTTCATTCTTGTCACTCCCATATCACAGCCTTAAATCCTTAACAAGTTACTCTTGATGCAGGACGGTAGAGCAGGCTTTCTATTCCAATATCTAAGCCAGGGGAACCTAGAGTTTCTGAAGGTGTTTTCCAAATACTTGTTCGTATTGGTTAATAAGAGCACGAATTCTTCATCTGTTTTCAGGAGGTAAACAAATAGCATCAAGAGTAAACCTAATTAGTAGACAGAGGAAGGTAATGGCATCCTCCAAGTATATGGGCTGTTGCTCTTACTGAAGGATGGATTCCACAAAAAAAAAAAAAGGGTTAAAAATCTGAAGTGGAACACACAAGAGCATTAAAACCACACAAATATGAGAAATTTATCCCCAAGCACCTCTAACTCTGTAAAACCGAAGGCCGTGATCATACAAGTATCTGCTGGTAAAACTCCAGACATAAAATCCTGCTTCAGAGCACAGCTAGAAGCAGATTTTTCAGGACTTAAAACATCTTTGTTTTTGATAGAATTTCAAAAACCTCCGTGAACCTGTAAAAGTTAAGAAAAATTATGCACATGACTATAATTTAAAAAAAAAATTGTTTCAGAGAAGGACAAAGTTTATTAAAAAATACTTTTCTTCTGCGTTTTGTGCATTTGCTTATGGTGATGCCTGCTCTGCAGACTGAACTCTTGTAAAGGGAGCCTTTGTGCCCCACTAATGGGCTAACACAACATACAACCCAGGAGTAAATCTACACCTACAGATCCAGCAGTTATTTGTAAGGCCTGTAGTGAATGGCCCAATAGCTCAACCTTAGTATTAGATACTGGTATCTAGAATCTGATATCCTTGCCCTTTTATTTTTACTGCATAAAAACAGTGCAGTTTCTCCTCTCAAACTCCACTACATGCTTATGTAACCTGGTTTCTACCATGACTCCTATTTTCAAGATTTAAAGGTCAGAGGTGTTAAAAGTCTCTGGACTTCCATTAATAAAAATGTTTAATTCCCAATATCCTAAAATGCAGCAGATGACCTAGAGAATGGTAAAAACAGACAGGGAGCCAAAAAAACTATGACAGACAGGCTCTCTTATGAAATAGGGCAACATGGTTATTATAGTGAATTCTGTGTATAAATCCAATACTATCAATACTATCCAATACATTCAATACTATCGAGTTCATACCAGCAATTATGTGACATGTCAAGAGTTTCCAAGAGCTACTCCTTTGTTCAACTCCTCATCAGATTTTATTCTACCAGTGGTTAAGAAAGATCCTGATAACACCCTTTCAGGAAGTCAGCTCATCTCAAGGATGAGACTCAAGGTTACGATCTATATCAAAAGCATCACAATGAAGTCTATAGCTGCTTTTATTATTTCGAAAATACATTCTTCCTGTTAAATGTCAGGCTTCTGTAAAAAGATCTCATCCCAGGTAGGGGCAAAGAATGATGTAGCTCCACCGAAGATAGGGGCCTGAGTATTCTGAAAAATCATAGGGTTACACTGAAATCTTTGGGAGTGCTCTAACCTTGCTCCATGAGAAGACTGTTGTCTCTGCCTATGGATAAATACTCTAGTATTTAACTGCATTAGAGATAAATGGAAGAATGTTTATTTACAGACAATTTGCAGCACTCATAGACTGTATTATTTCCTACTTCCAACTCTCATTCAAGCATTCAGCATAAGCCTCTCTTCAGCTGCGGGTGCCTCTTGGCAATGAGTACTTCATGCCTCAATAGCAAGTTATAACAAAAGTGCCAGCAATCTTCATATTGCCATTTTCCTTCCTACTTGATTCAAAAATCGCTCATTGTAGAACAAATTCAGGTGACCTGCCTCCACTTCATGTGCTGAATCCAGCCCTGGCAGTTAGCTTCAAACACTATGTGCAGAGCCAGGCCCAAATTTCTTCCAAAATAATTATGCGTTTAATAACATTAGATAATGTCAAAGTTCTGATTAACATGGGAACAGAGGGGAGAAAAAATGTTTAATATTGCCTCCTCTTTATGTTGAACATCTATTCAGATGCTATTCTAAAATTTTAAGATAGTGATGCCTGATTTGAGACTTCATACAGTACAAATTAGCAAACAAACTTGGGAAATCAGGCATTTGTCCATAGCCATATGCAAATACTTGATCTGTAATTGCAATGATGACATTTTAATGGATATAACTGTATACATACATCTATCACTGAACATCATTCACATTACCTTAGACTAAAATATTATCAGATCTTACAAATTAGGCTCACTGACGTCTGGTCATTAAAGTAGATGTTCTAACAGAAACTCAGCAGAGTAAAATGATTTAAAATATTTCTGCTGTGTGGGGTTTATAGTAAGATAAAATCCCCTTAAAGAATGAAAAGGCATTAGTGATGATGCATCTCAAATGAGATTTGAGTTCAAGTCTTTCAGATCCTTTTGTTGCTAAAACCCCCATGTCATCACTTTCAGGAGTTATAAAGCTCCAGTTCCCTGCACAAACTCCCTCTATTCCATTAATTTACATTTGTATAAATTTTCCTCTGCTTTTCAATTACATGTAACACTCATTGCTTTTCTTAAAAGCCTATATAAGGTTGCAGTCAGCAATTGCTCCACTGCATTGTCAGAGACGGCTGTCCTACAGAGGTAAATGAAATGGTATTTGCCTGCAACAGCATTAGGATCATTTGGGAGGTGAAGTACTAAAATGCATTGCTATCCTCCTCTCATAATTTATGAGAGACATATTTTCACATTTACACTACTTCAAATCATATTCCCTACTCATTTACCATTGTAAACCCAACTTGCATATTTAAAAGGGAAAAATGTGCAGAGCACAATACAGTATTCACTAAATGCAACATAGAAATGAATAATTACCATTTCTCATTAATTTTCAGAATTTGCTCTACTACAAAACCATAAACAATTGTATCTGGAAATACCATATTTCTCCATGTTTAGCAAAAATATCTGTACTAATTTTCTGAGCCATTTAAATTTAATATTTTCTACTCAGTCTTACTTCATGGTGAAGGAAGAACTAATTTAGAAGAATGGAAAGGTGCAATGATTATTTCCAACAGTTCCCTTAGAGGCAAAGAAATGTTTACAGTATCACCTGAGTAGCTCGATGATCTTGTGGCTGAGGTAAACTAGTGGCACATGCTAGCTGAGGAGAATACCTGAGTGACAGTCCTCCACTTGCCCTGGAGTCAGATATTCACATTAGCATTGCCTGGAATTTCTGTCTGATACGATGTCACCTCACCTCTGGGAATTGGCAGGAAAACTAGTCCAGCTGGAGGTTCTGCTCTTACATTTTTAGTGTGGGAAATGTTGAATTATCTGAGAAAAGTGAAGACAATTTACATACAATGAATGAGACTTAGCTGTGTTGCTCTCTGACTTAACTGATCTTTGTAACTTGGTCAATAAATCACCCTGTGGAGGTGAGCCTTTCTTCCTAAAATATAAATATTTGTGGAATGACTAACATTGTCTTGGGTTTGGCCTTTCTGTGTCTGCAGGGTATAGAGCTACAATTCATTCCTTCAAATTTATGAAGAGAAATTTCTGTTGCTAAAATCAGAAGGATCACGTAGCAGCAATATTTTCCAATAGACTCCAAAAGGAGCCTCTAGTGATCAGCTCAGATGTGGACAACTAACATTTCATCTGAAAATTCCCACCATAGGAATCAATATTCTCTAATTTATTTAAGCATTGCCTTCTCTCATCTGCTTCCAGCTTCTGATTATCAGAGAACTGGATCAATTAAAAAAGGAGTACTTAACTTCGATATGTTTGTGTTTGGCTTGTGCATCATCCCTCAATTACATTCCCAGAGAAACAGCAACTGTTCTTAATGCTTTCCAAAAATGCACTTATATATTCCCTCAATGGAGCTATGTGCCTTGATTTTCTCAAATACCTCTAGAATCAGGTAATATTTTTGATAGGTAATGACCAATACTCTGAATGCAGAATTCATACAGTTCCTGGTCTTAATGATGAATGGATACGGGGCAGCTTACATACCTTCTCTACTGCTGTGTTCTCACACACTATGGAGAAAAAGTACAGGGGTCTGGCCTAAATATCTTTTCATCCACTTTTCCCAGCAAAATTCCAATACATGTATAACCAGTTATATTGCAACTACTGCAGGCAGCTCTTTGTAGCTAAAATTCCATATTAAGCCATCAGATGTTTTACAGAACAATCACCTTAAAATAAAAATCACATTTGTTTCATTTTTAGCTATAAACAACCAAGAATATTGGTGGTTCACCTGTGGCTGTAGAGTTTTGAACTTAAATGTAAGATCATCAGCTCTTCTGGGTCATTTTCTTGTTTGTAACAAAGGGGTAAAGAGCAAAACAATGTCAGAGGTATTTAATTCCCAAATATGGGGAGAGGAGCTCCCTGGAATGTCCATGATGGATCATAGTCATGCCTTGTGTCTTTCTCATGGCAAACATTTCTCAGACATTCACAGATCTTAGTCAGCAACTCATTTATCAGTTCTGGCTTTTTGACCAAGTGGACCCTACCACTTGGGTGGGTCATTTTCCTTTATCTTGTTCAAAATCTCAAAATGAATTCTCACTCTGAGTTATTTATGACTCTTGTCAGTCCATGTAAATTTTTTTAAAAAATTCACGGATTCAATAGCCATTATCTTTGGAGTAAATCAGAGCTGCTCTAACATTATAAAGATTGTCAGGAGATTTGTTAGACTCAATTTTTCCACCAGAAATAAGTCAAAACAAAAGTGTTGTCCTGCATATTCAATCAGGACATCCCATTGTGTGTTGCCACAAAGGCACTTAGAGTGTGGTAGCTGCAGAACCAGAACTTTATCACTCGATGAAATAATTTTCCAATTTTATTTACTGTGCTGGAGGGGGATAGTGGGTGGACATCAATTTCTGTTCTATGACAAATACACTCTCTCTGTACTGACAACATTCACCAAAACCGGGGTCTCTAGTCCATGTGTGATTGGTATCATAGGCTCAGGAAAACAAGACTCCAGCTGGTTGACTTGTCCATGTCTTGGCTGGTGGCCTGACCTTTACATTTAGTGGGCCTTTGGCTCATCCTTGTACATTGAGTTGGATATATAGATAGATATGTTCCCACCAAAGAGTTACTGTTTTCAGTGGTTTAGCTTTCTACCTCAGAGGTCACCAATAACCTCATCATTCTGACCACTCCAAGCCCATCTCTGCTTTTGTGTAGGTAACTTACCTGGGTTAGTATCACATTCCATTCTACCCCAAATGGAAAACATGGATGTAAAGCTACGATTTTGTCTGTCCTTTTGTGTTACTTTTCAAGGCCTACCAAGACCATTACAGGAGGGCAGATGAAGGCTGTGTATTTTAGGTGAGCTACACACACACATCCTGCCCGAATGTACTTGGTTCATTTCCACAGCACATACCAGTCACCTAATAAGTTTCAACTGGGCAGATGCAGCCAAGCCCTTCCTTACCTGAGTGATGCTTTCAAGTAGACTTTACCACACGACACTCCTTCGCAAGCTCCTGAAAATAAAATAAAAGAGATGAATTAATAAAGAATAAAGCACAGAGGAGCAGAGAACTGTATTACCCAACAGGTGTCTCTATAATGCATATGTATTCAGATGTCACCATTTAGAGGGCATCCCCTCTAAAGCATAAATCGTTCTATACCAATCCAAGCCTCGATAAAAGCAATTCACTAAACAGGGAAACCTGAATGACTCATGTTTTTCATCACTGCTGTGATTATAATTGATTATAATCCTTCTGCCTTTCACTACCTTTCCTGGAAAGAAAAGAAAGGTCTGAAATTGGCAACTTCGAAATTCCTTTTAGAGATGAGAAGCACTACTGTTACTGTATTTGGAGGTAGCTGTTATTTAATTTATAAGTTGAATTTGGAGAAGACAACCACCTATTGCCATGAAATAAATCAAATTAAATTTACCTTATATTCAGTATAGATAACCTGCTTTATAAAAATAGCTCTCTTTATTGCTTGTAATTTTGCTTTAATTCTTACATTCTTCCATCCAAAAGTAGCAAGAGGCCTTGAATTTATGTGTATTATGTGAGGATTTGGTGAATGTCACCCATTTCCTTTCAGTGTGCTCAAACCAGTGAAATACTAATGAGGCAGCAAGTTATACCTAACAATATATATCAGACTGTATCAAATGAAGGTTAAAGAAATGATGAATAAAATATCTTTGAGTTTAATATTCTTACAGTATCCCTTGAAGCAACAATTGCCAAATACATTTAAATCTGCGTTATTAACCAGCTGCCTCCCGGGAGACATGGAGTGCTCATGTTCTGCACAGGCTGCCATCACACATCAATTGCCTTATATGGTATTTGGTCTTTACATCTCGTAAATTTAAAATATAACTGGCCCTATATGAAAAGCTATTTCTCTAATTCCAAGACATTTGTATTCCAATGCAAAGTGCCAGTTCAATACAAAAAAGGACATGTATGTCATTATGCAGCAGCTGCCTCATCTAGCTGTTTGGAATTGCAAAATATAAAAAAGCTGTTTATTAGACATGCAAAAATGAGATTAGAATCTGGACAGTTTTATGCTGAAAAGAATCTTTCTTGTAACTGCCAAGGAGCTGTGTACTTTTAAGGATTTCCATCCAGAGCACTGACTCAAAAGGTCATTTTTAGAGGTCTCTGCTTGCTTTGAAACATAAATGCTCTCTGTTCTGGTGCCTTTATTAGATTTTTTGTGTATGGCCAGGGAAACAAAATGTGCTGATAGAGAATTATTGCAACCAGGAGAAAAGAAAGATAGAAGGGCAAGAAAAGACTTATAATAAGGTACTCACCCCTGTAACCTAAATTTCCCACCTGCCACTAACAAACATCAAACCATGATCCCAAAGCCTTTTCTTTAGGTGGGGAGTGCAGGGCAATATGATGGAGAATGCATAGAATAGGTGTATGGGAATTTCAAAACAGGTGTGCAAGGACTAAACGTCACTGAATTGTAAATTATTAAGAGCTCGTATTGTAACTGTACAATCCTAATACTAAACTTTATGTTTTAGTCCACCACATGGTGTCATTTGGTTTTAGCATCTGGTCATTCTTCATTTTATTACAGGAATTCATGAGGTAACCCGTAATACCCGAATTCATAATTATTTGACCAGAGTATGTGAAACCCAAACAGATGTTGTGGATTAATTTAGAATGTAGAAATAAACATTAGTTTGCGAACATGCTGTGGTTCTAAGGGTCTAACAGAGTTGCAGATTTATAAATGGGCACTTGCATTTTGCCATCAGCCGCTGGATGCTACCACCTTTGGATGGTGACTGATGACCTATAGGACTTGATCACAAGGAGTGCAGTTACAGTATTATTCACATACTGATAGCAAATATCATTTGGAAACAGAAAGACATGTTACAAGATGATTTTTGACTCTTTTAATCACCAAGATTTTTTATATGGTGTCTTAATATAGTAAAGGTAGTATTCGTGTGGTGCACATGCAGTTAAGACCTCCCTGAACTGATTAATTTCTTGAATGAAGCAATATAGTTCAGCATGAAGCTTATCAAGTCTGGTCAAAGAGTAAGAAACCAGTCTCCTCCAGGCGAGGAAAAGAACACCATCTAGAGAGCATTCATGGGTTTCACCTGGGAAGACATTGAGGCTGTGTAAAAACAAGCAAACGAAAACATTTTCTTGTAAATAATTCAGCACTGAAGTAAATTTAAACTCAGAAAGAACGGAAGTTTAACATGCTCTGCAACTGAAAGCCCAGTAACATCAAAATAGATTAAATTTTCTAACATGACTTATGGGTTATGCTGCTCCATGTTGAAATAAACAAGTTAGTACGACATTATGAGGTTTTGTTTTTTAGAAATGCAGAAACAAGTGTAATATGTTGGCTTGAATAACTGATCAAGAAACATTTATAGTTGTCCTCCAATGGTGATTGTTCCCAGCAATTACCTGAGGAAGATGTGACAAGCACAGAAATTGACACAAAACAATCCATAATGAAGACTATTACAATATGTTAAGTAATTTCTGTTAATGTGTTAAATACAATTCCTTAACTATTATTACATCCAAGGAGATAGATACCCAGCACCAACTTGGATTTGATATTCTATTTATTTGTATATGCACAAATTCTATATTATATGTATTTTTGTTTATGTATTTATATACATGTCATTAGATGAGCAGGAAGAAAAAGCAAGCAGATAAATAGAATTTTACAGAAATAACTGTTACCAGACATCCCTATCATAACCATTACATACTGTACCAAAAAAAAGGTATTAGTTTAATATTAAAAAGAAATCAATATGCTGCAATAATATTTGGGTAGCTATTTTGAAATTTTGAAACTCTATTGTTCACATTGTACTGCTTTTTGGAGAAAACTATTAATTAAGTCCAGTAATACACACTTCAAGATTTATGTCTCCTCTAGGTTAATAATTCTACTTATACTGCGTGATTATTACATTTCATCTTCATTTAAGACTTTCAAAAAATTTTACTCACTGTCTTAATACTCATAGCTAAAGTGATCTCTTAGAAAACAAATTAAACCACAAAATGTTGGGTTTTACTCAAAAAGGACTAAAGGGATTTTTGGCAAAGGAATTCAAACAACATAAGCAAAAAATGCTATGCCTTTCTCAAACAATTTCATCTTTCCATTCATTTCAAAGCATTTTCCGATTGCAATGCAAATATCAAGTATATCCTTAGCTGCCTGGTGATATCAGCCCATATTGTATGCAAGGTATAATTTCAAAGCAGCTTTTTCATGATTTCTCATGTGTAGCTCTCTAATTATGGAGGATTTCCTTCTTATATGTTGACTCATTATCCACTGTTTCATCTTTTCTCAAATGCCAATAGAAATTTTGGCAGCAAGCACGCTGCTGAAATTTTTAGCCTAATGTCTTTGATGATGACTAATGCTATCAGAAAGCCCCTTTAACCTCTCTCATTCCCATATATCTTCTGTTCTGTGTATCTCTGTATCTCTGTTCATGTATGTCTGTATCACAGCTGCAAGTTCTCTGGAGCTGCTTGTTCAGCATGAAAGGCACAGCACAATGGCATTACGGCCCGGAATGGTGTTTCTTGAGGCTCTGACTCTGCACCTACATAGGAATACTTCCGTTCCTGTGTCGCAAGAGAGCAAGTTTTTCTACATTTTCTCTTCATCTCTTCAACCACCTGCCACCTTCTTCTCTCAACACTTGCAATTCACTCCACCTTCTTCCCTGACTGTTTATCACATCTTTTATATTTGTATTTTGATACTATCTTTCACATCTTTTATATTCGGTTCAGAAGCATAAACCTGAAAATTTGACTACAGGCAGGCAGATAAGAAACAATGGGGGAGCTGTTAACTGGAAAAATCCTTTGGTCCTATGGACTTTAGAAAAAAAGAGTAATCAAGCCGATAAGCTGAGATTTATCAAGTTTATGGAGCTTTATCAACTGAGGTTAAAAAAAAAGTACTAATAGTCCTTAAAATCCGTGAGCAATTTCTACTGAAATACTGCAACACCACCACCAGAAAATGGCATTATTCCTTCTGAGCTTTGAAGCCAGCAGAAATCCCCGTAAGAACTATTAGTTTTGTGTTGGCTATCAGGCTACATTGAGATTATCAGATACCAGTAATACTTATATCTTACCCCCTAGGATTACTTCAAATCAGTCATGCCAAATTGATAGCTAGAAAATTGTTTGTTTCAGCAGAAATCAAAAGACAAAACTAACATTTTTCATTTCTGTAATTAAGGAAGCACTGTTAAAAAGGCAAACCTTTCTAAAACCAAGGCTGGCAGAGAAACTATTTGCAAATGGGCTTAACAATGAAGCCATCTTTGAGAAGCCATTTTAAATTAATCATCACATTTACATAATTATATTTATATACATCACATAAGACATTTAAAGCACCTTAGTCTACTGACTGAAACATCTCTGTCAATTCCACATTTACTGTATCATTACAATGAAAATCACCAGAAAAGATTTTGTTACTTTATTTTAATTGAAATAGCTCCTCACAAATGTCTTATCAGCTCTAATCACCATTCTACCATAGACATCAAATTATCTTGTCATTGAATTCCAATTCTCTAATTTCAAATCAATTGACAGATACTAATTGTATTCTTCAGTATCAAAGACAAATCCTTCCAGATCTTGCTAAACCTAAATTATTCATAGTCAATACTAAACTACATGCACAGGGTTTGGGGCCATACTCTTTGAATGGACCGACATTCTCTTCGAAATGTGATAAGAATTACAGGCTCCAGAAAGTTCTCTGCAAAATAATTTTCCAATATTAGCGTAATTTTTTTTCCTGAATAAAATGAGGAACATGCCAGTCAAAAGCAGAAGGGTACAATGAGAGTCCTTTGATATTTGACACCGGATATCTACCACCTACAACGTACTGGACACAGCATGAAATTACCTCTTAGGTATTTTTTTCAGGTCATTTAAGAAAGCTCAGTTTCCAAAATTTAACATGAACATTATCAGGAGGTTTAAATGGAATCTATGTACTCCAGGATTCTGATCCATTCCTCTTACCCCTTATAAAGGTTTGGGTAATTACACTGACAAATCTGAGAACGGCTTCAAGAGCTGTCATCAAATAAATCAGAAAAGATTATCATTACACAAGGGCTTGCTAACAAAACAGCTGGATGTAGAAAAGGGAAAAGAAAGCCAGTCTATTTGTAAAAGACACTTTGCTGATGCAAGGTGATTGGCCCACATTTTTTGAAAAAATTTATACAGAAAGAAATAAATGCAAATTCCATCGAGGCTGTGTAGGCTCATAATAATGCAACCAAAAACCTCAGCCATGCTACAGACTGCTGCAGACACCATGGTTTTGATAACACAAAACAGATCAAAATCCAAGCTGCCTAAACAGCAACTCCAAATAGACCATGTGGGAATTTTGGCTCGTACAAATGCACGGTGTTGTGTGCCTTGGCTGCTTGCATTCAGAGCCATCTGTGAAGCAGGCAGAAAGCCTTATTGCAACTCAGCATGCCAGTGTCACAGGAGCTCCAGTGCCAGGCTAAGAGAACTTTCGATAGGCAATCTGCATGGCTACCCTAAGTGCTGTCTACCCCGCACAAAGCAACTCTTCTGTCTTTGCTAGCCTAGATAAAGCGATAAATAGACTTTAGATGAGCATGACAATAGATGGTATGCATGTGAATTAGAATGGGATGGTATGGACTGGGATGGTATGGGCTGGATGGTACACACGTATTCCAATATACATAGAATGTATATATGGTGTGTTTGAGCATACACCTCCAAAGCACACACATTTGTATGATCAAGGAACATTTTTAAATTTTAAGGTCACTTGGGCAACTAAGAAAGTCTTCATTCTAATTACCATACAGAATATTAGTATATATGCCAGAAGTTAGAAAAATCACGTAGCCGATATGTGTAAAAAAATTCTTGGTGCAAATGAGTACATGTGGTCTTGGGATATGGTTATCTGAAAATATCACCATTGACATATGATTTAAAACATATATATCATATATGATATCATATGATAGGAAAACCTTAGGTCTCTCATGTGCTGCCAGAATTTTTCCTTCCTGAAAAGTATACTTTTGCACTATGGTTGACAGAATGAAAATACATTATATAAAAATATCACTAATCATGCAGTTTTAACTATATGCTAAATCACAAATTAGGCTAGTTTTATACTGGATTTTAATGAGAAAGTATTCATTGCTTTTATATGTGTAATATTTGCAAAACATGGTGCATTGGTTTTAAGTTGTAGCTCAGTGTTTTAATAGCAAACCTCACAGGTAAAATATCAGTAATCATAGAAAAATGCAAAAGCCAACAGCGGTCTTTAATTCTTACAACAAAAAAAAGAGCATGGCACAGATCAGATGAACAAATATTGAGAACAGATGAATCAATATTGTGACCTGCGACTGTTAATAGATAAAAAGACCTTCCAATACACTCTGGTCAATATGTTATTATCACAAACTTTTCAAGCCCCATATTGGGCACCAAAAAGGACTGTCATGGCTTAACTCCAGCTGGCAACTGAGCCCCACACAGCCACTCACTCACTCCCTCCCAGTGGGATGAGGGAGAGAATCAGAAGAGCAAAAGTGAGAAAACTTGTGTGTTGAGATAAGGACAGTTTGATACGGAAAGTAAAAAAAAATGCACACACAAGCAAAGCAAAACTCAGAATTCATTCACCACTTCCCATGGGCAGACACATGCTCAGACGCATCCAGGAAAACAGGGCTCCGTGACGCGCAGTTTACTTGGGAAGATAAACACCATCACTTCAGAACTCCCCCCTTCCTTCCTCTTCTCCCAGCTCTCCTCCCAGCCCCTTGTGCACCACAGCCTCCTCACTGGTGGAGTGCTGTGAGGGGCAGAAAAGGCTTTGACTCTGTGTAAGCTCTGCTTTGCAACAATGGAAGATCTCTGTGTTCCTAACACTGCTTTCAGCACAAACTGAAATCATAGCCCCATACTCAGCTACTATAAAGAAAATTAACTGTATCCCAGTGAAAAATGGCATATGTGGTTTATAAATTTGTTTCAGCTATTACATTCAACAAAATATTCAGGATTATTAAAGAAACTCCTAGAAAAGGTCTGTACTAAGCTTTGAAAAAATTAGCATGAGACTTGTTTTTTCTTCCTCACCTCTCATACTTAAAAGACTATAATTTTTTTCTTGGCCATTGATCTATATATTTTCATTTAATTGTACTTCTTAGATACAATTTTATAACTGTTTCATTTGGCTGGTTTTTAAACAAATGCTGATCATGTTTGTATCATATCAGAGACTCTTACAGTGAAACAACTTTTGTCAGTTCATTTGAAATTTTACTTCAGCAACATAAACACGAAAGGACTGACTAAATGATAGCTGCCTAATACTTTTGTTAGCTGCTGGAAGTCACACAGAACAAAAACCAGAGTTGTATCAACCAGTATGCCTATTTGAATTGGCCAATTGTATAAAAGATATAATCTATTAATAATCTAATATATCTATTGGCAGTATTACTAACCCCAGCCAAAGGAGCAGTTCTACAGGGCTGCTTGCAGAGTGGATATCTGTCTCTTTACACTGTCCCAGGGGGATTATCTGATTGCTGATTTTGCAGGACATGAGCCATATTTTCCATACTTTTGCCTGTGGTATTGTGGGAGATGTATATTCAGGTAGCAGGAAGGTAACAAGCAGTTTGGTGGTGGAAACAGAATCATCTTTAAAAAGGACATTCTTTTGTCAGGAGAATTGTTGAGGGCTTGAGTTAGAGTCGAGAGCACTGTGAGGGACAGCCTGAAAATGAGGCTGAGTCAGAGGCTGAGGTTCAGGGGAAGGACAGCAGCAGCCTGCCAGGAGGAGGTAAGCTGGCTAATCAGTTAACATTCATTCTACAGTTTAGTTGTACAACCTAGGCAAGGGAGAAAGCAAGCAAAAATCCAGCTGAGACAGAATTGATTTGTTGACAAGAGAGACTAAAAGAGGTAGGGGAATTAGAGAAAGCTGCATCTGGAATCAGGAGAGATTGCAACAGAACAATTAAAAAATAACCCAAAACCAAAAACCCCTAGCATGTTTACATGATTTCCACTGTTCAATTAAACAGTCTGCAGGTGAGCTCTAGCTTTTTGAATGATAATGGTTTATCCTGCTCTAGTAAAACTTAAGTCTTCACATTATTTCTGGTCTTTGCTTCTCATCATTTCTAACTAAATAAGCCAAATGGAATAACATTTGGCATGGATAAAATAAGGTCTTGGTCTGTAAAATATGACAAATTTTATTCAGTAAGCAGCACTATATTGATGAAAAAATCCTTTTCCTACAGATAGATGGCTTTTTCAATAAATGTGCCAGTAAATGCTGGGTAAATGGTACCAGTATAATAATACTTGTTTTAGTTCTCCTGTCTTGATAAGCTGTATTTATTTAAAGCATTATATGTTTAAGTGGCCTATCCATTAGCAGGTGTGGCAGATGACTTCACTGCTCGCTGTTCCAAATGGTAATGCACAAAGTTATAACTTTTTCTAACTACACTCACACAAGGAGATGTAAGCTGGATAAAATATGCGATGGTGCTCAGGACCAGTCATTCAGAGGGGACAGAGAAGCTGCAACCCTAGATCTAACAGTTTCTACTTCTCTACAGATTTGTGTCACATGGCTGCTGACTTTGGTGTCTCAGAAGGGCCTCAGCTATGAATGAAGCTTTTCCCCAGGTTAAGTCTTTGTAAAAGAGCATGCTGTTAATTTTTGTCGATTCTTTTTCATCTGTTAACACCATGTCCTCAAGCTGCAATTTTTCCTTTACTCAGCTTTCCAATTTAACAAAATGTTAAAAAGTCATTTCCAAGATCTTGGAACTCTTGAAAAGTGTTGAGCTTCTCCACTGAGTTCAAAGGGTAGAGAAAGAACTTACCCAGCATACATAAAAATGTACAGAGATTACATTGTTCTTGTATTTGGAGAAAAAGAGCAGGCACACACATTCTGAATGAGAAGCTGCCCTCAAAAACCCACAATGCTTAAAATTTATGCTTGCAGTAATATTTGGATTGATTCAATAATAGACAACATTTAAAAGTTTTAAACTGTCTGCAGGAAAAACTTTCACCTTAATTTATAATAATAAAAACACCAAAGAACAAATATTTTTATTGTAAAAGAATAAACTGATAAATTGCTTTCATGGTTATTTAAATGCTGAAGTGAAATTTAGTATTCAGTAAGCTTGAAAAACCTACCTACTACTTTGCACATTTCCTGTCAACCTGACACCTTTCAGTATTACAGCCTGATAAATCATTGTTTTGCTATTTGTGATATCCCTGCTGGGTGTCTTAGACTAAACCCTGCACTTGAGAAGCTCTTCAGACTGTAGTATTCAGGTCAGCCTTGTTGGAAGCAGCTGCTGTGAGGGCGGCACTTACAGCAGCAGCTACAACTGGAGGCAAGGGGTGTGGGGAGGCTCTGGTGGGCTTGCAAAGAAGCAGCACAGCAGGAATGGGCCAGCGGGAATGCATCACGCTGTTTGCAGTGTAGCTTTGGGAGCTTGGTGACAAAGTGCTGGTCAGCTGTCAGGACTAGACAGGGTGCCTTGGAGGCTGCTGGTGCTGCTGTTTGTGGTTGCTGCTCTCAGTTTGGATAGAAACTGCTGGCTCTGCTGCCAGTTGTCCTGGGCTTTGCCTAATGTGCAGGCTGCTGCTGGAAATTATAGACTGAAACACTGGAGACACAGCCACTGTGACTGCAGTTGGTGAAGAGAGGCACACAGGGGCCTGCCATTGCTGCTCAGGATTGAGCAGGACCACATGGAGACAGTGCAGTGGTGGTCTTAGCGTGCCACAAGACAAAAGTTCCAGTGCTGACTGATGCTTCTGACACCGAGAAGACTCTGGCCACTGCTTGGAGTTCATGCTGCAAATATGGCCTGGGGCCTCTTCTATGGGAGGTGTGCTCTGACCGAGGCACTGAGCTGCTGGATGAAAGAGCAGTGGGAAGAGATGAGAGACTGCACAATATCAGGGAGTTTGAGGAAGGTATTGAAGCATTCTTTTCAGGAAAGCTGCAGAGGCAAGACCCTGATCCATGCAAGGCAAGGAGAGAGCAGCAGGAGCTGGTAATAAGGTTCAAAAAAGTGAAGGAGAAAGACTGTTCAGACAGAATAGGCTGTGACTTCTGGCAGGAAAACCTCCTGCTCCATCTGCAAATCTGCAACTTAAGCATGCTCTGGGAATTGGTTAAGGATGAACCAGACCCACTGCAGGCTCTTTCAGAGCAAGCTGAGCCCAACATGTTTAAAAAGGCATATGGTAGTTAAAAGATACCCCTTCTGAAGGGGATGAAAGCAGCTATCTGTCAACATGGCCTGATTTTTCAGGGTATTTCTTGCTTACCAGTGCCTCAGGTCTGAGATGTTGCAGAAGAAAAGTCAAGGCTTACCTGGCCCTTAGACTAACACCCCCTGCTCCTTTTCCCAGATTGATTTAAGGGTAACCCAAAGTGCACCAAGGGTTCTTCAGAGCCCAGGGGATGCAGTGAAAGGTGAGGCAGACAAGTGATGACTCTGCCTTTCCAGTAAGGGGGGAAAGGCTCCAGCAGAAGGTCCTTCCTTCAGTAAGTCAACACGAGCCTGATGTTGCAAGCAATGCTTTGGCTTCTATGATCACATTGCTCTGTGAGCAATGAGCACTATTGTGTAGGGATGGGATATCTGGCAGTGAGCAGGAATGCCTTTGCCAACAAACTTGCTAATGTAGTGACAAGTACTTTAAACTCTTTGTGTTGGATCACATTTTCCTAAACTGAAGAGAAGTGAGGGCACAAGGGACAAAATAGATGTATCTCAGCAGCAGCCTTGCAGGGGATGTTCTTACACCTGGAGGGACATGGTGTTGCGTTCCACTGTGGGGAACTGCGAGGAGTTCTTTTCTTAAAAATTTATGTGGTTGGGAACGAAATGAAGCCAAGCTAGGCAAACGTTGTATCTGAGAACCGTTTATTGATAACAAAAAGGAGAAGGAAAAGGAGTTGCCTGAAAGACGGCTAGGAGAGACAGAAAAGAAGAAAGGAAAATGGAAAGCAGCTGGGGGAGAGGAGAGAGAGGGGAGAGAGAGAAAAAGAGGGCATTACCACCAGCGAGGCAGGGCAGTGCTGTTGGCGTCCAGGNGGGCCAGGGCAAAGGAGGGGGGCGAGCGGGCCAGCAAGTGAACGGTAACAAACCCCAGTGAGCAGCAGCGAGCCGCAGGCAGATGCAGCAGGCTCTCATGCAGTTGGTTTTTATACCCCCTTGGCCCCTCCCAAAGTCTGCCTGCTAGCAGGGAACCACTGGTCCAGTCCAACCTTCGTGCGCTGTCCATTGGTGGAGACCTTTCACGACCCGACTGGAGAAGCCCCTCCCCAGTATTTCCCGTCGCCTGCCTCATGGGAGGTGTTGCCAGGAAAAGTCTCCCCAGAGACCAGGCTTCCCCCACTCCAGGCTGCCTCTTGCAAGTGGCAGGTGTACGCTCCCTCCCCCCACATGCCTCTGACAACCTGGACAACCAGAGTTGAGGCAAACTAAAATGGCTGAATTCAAACTGAATTGGCTCCTCACACATGGGATATGACTTGGGGGCCTGTATAAAAATAGACGTAGTATAGAGAAGAAGCAGGATGAATAAGAAGTCTAAGCAAAGTTGCAGAGCTATAACATCACTGGGATTTTGAAGACAAGATGGGGTATCTCTCTAGAGTGGAGTGCTGCAGTGGATGGATAATAGTGGGAGGGCAAGGAGGAGGTTGTGCTTCGCATCGAGGAGTGGCTCAAATGTAAAAAGCTGCCTTGGAGCCACAGAGAAAGCAGCAGAGAACTAGTGAGTAGGATCAGAAGACAGGCTAGCACAGGTGATGTAACAGGTGTCTGCTAAAACCACTGGATCAAGAGGAGATGGATGAGGCCTGCTTTAGATGGCTGGAGAAAAACCTTACCATCTCAGGCCCTGGTACTGATGGTAGGCTTAAATCTTCCTAGTATCTGCTGTAAGGGAACTAGAGCTGGTGCAAGCAATCTGTGAGAAATCCAGAATATGTTGAAGGCAATTTTTGACGCAGGTGATCAATCTACTGACTAGAGAAGGTGTTCTGTTGGACCTGCTGCTTACAAACAATGACGAAGCACTGAGAAAAGTCAAGGGCAGGCTTGGCTACCACAACCATGGGACTAGAGTTTAAGGTCCTGAGAGATATAAGCAAGACACACAACAGAATTACAAGACTTCAGGAGAACAGATATTCAGGAACTTTTTTGGTACAATCCCAAGAGAATTTGCCCTGAAGAGAAAGAGGCTAGGAGACCTGTTTGATTTTTCAAGGAGAGCATCTTCAAAGCACAAGAATTAATTTTACATAGCTCTACAATTCTAATTTTAAAAATCCAGTCAGATATTTTTTTTTAAGCTGGAAATAGGAGCAGGAACCATTTTTCTAATCTATCATACCTACTAAATCTTTCTCACTGCTTCATTAGAAAGCACAAAACTTCTTTTATCACAATTTAAAGCCTTTTGCTAGTGATATTATGGAAATTTATTCTTTCTTTCATTGTTATACCCATCTGTAGTATGTCTGTCCTGCTTCATATTTACATTTCTTGAGTTCACACCAAACTATCTTTGAATATGTAAATTCAGCAGTACAAACGGAAGTCTGCATGACGTTAATATGCTAACTGCTAAAATAACATTTTATTATACAAATAAAACAGGGTAAACAGCCACACATACATGCTAAGCTTAGCAATTGCTTGACTTTTACATAAAAAAATTGATTCAGTTTAAATTATTTATGACCTGATTTTTATGTTAACAAGCCCTCCTTCTCATTCCTTTTTGGTTTTTGTTTATGTGTTTGTTTGTTTGTTTAATGCTTCTAGTGTGAGATGTTTTTGGCTTCTTAGGTTCTAACAAGCTTTACTGTGAGAAAGGTGTATTCTTACAAAGAATAACAATTCCAGTTCTAATACTGACCCTCAAATTATTCCAATTATTTTGAAAGCAAGGACATTTATTTCTGTAACCCCATTCCTACAGTTTATGTATCTTAAGAGGCTAGGGAAGATATTCAATGTCCTGAAAGATTTTACTACCAGATAGAACAAGATGCTTTTAGATCTGACTGTTTGGGAAATGGATCTACATAAAAGACTTTAATACATCTCTATAGCTGAAGAACACTAATCCAAAGTAATCATCATCATTTTCATTTTCCCTTCCATAAAAAGACCATTAGTAAACCCAAAGATATTATAACCTAGCACTCCTGTTATCACTTTTCCCCTTTTTCTCTTTTACAGCCTGAGAAAGCAGACAGAACATCCCAGACAGAACTCAGCACCAGACAACTGATATTTTATTTACTTGACACAAAGCTATGCAAGCTTCCTTATTATTACCCAGTTAGAAGTTTGAATATGTACTCATAATAAGGAGTGGGATATTACCTGGTATATTTTTTCTTGCAAGGTCTTATACCCAGTAAGTATCAATTGATTACCTTCCACCACTTTCATCAGTAAATTGGAGAGAATTATTTCTTTCAAAATAAGCCAGTTCTAAGGCTGAGGTTCTGCACAAGTTATTTAACAATTCCTTGAAGCTATGGGAATCCTTGCTAACACAGCCAAATACCTGACATACAGAATCTCTTATCCAGTGTGAAATACAGCCTAATGCTTAAAATCTATTCCATATATATTGATGCATGTATTGCAAGCAAAATTACAGCAAATTGTCTCTTTATTAAAACTGCAACTATGCAAATCCATAACACAGATAAGAAAGAAAAACATGCCTGTGAAAATTTATAATCCCCAAAATTGTGCCAGGTTTTCTAAGGTTCATAATCCTATGAGAACACTGGAGCTAGCACATGAATGTAAAATAAGAGATTTAAAAAAAAGAAATAAAAACCAAACAACACAACAAAAATACTCCCTGAAACTGTGTCATATCCATGTTCATTATTTTAAAATATTAATGAGAATTCTGAATTTACTGAAATATTTCATGATAAATACATCTTCTGGCAGCCTTCCTGCCACTCTGTGATGGATTAACCCTGGCTGGATGCCAGGTGCCCACCAAAATTGCTTTGTCACTCCTCTTTTCAGCTGGGCAGGGGAGAGAAAATACAATGATGAGTTCATGGGTTGAGATAAGGACAGGGAGAGATCATTTAGCAATTGCCATCATGGGCAAAACAGATTTGACTTCCCAATGGAACAGTTTAATTTATTATCAACCAAATCAGAGTAGGATAATGAGAAATAAAAACTAAATCTTAAAACATCTTCCCCCCTCCCCTCTCTTCTTCCCAAGGCTTAATTTCACTCATGAAGTCACTACCTCCTCCCCTTGTAATGGTGCGTTCATTGCATGTTGTCTCTGCTCCTACTTCCTATGCAGGGGAAGGACTCCTCACATTCTTCCCCACCTCCATTGTGAGGTCTCTCCCACAGGAGACAATCCTCCACAAACTTCTCCACCATGGGTCCTTCCCACAGGCTTCAGTTCTTCATGAACTGCTCCAGCATGGGCCCCTTCCATGAGGTGCAGTTCTCCAAGGACAGACTGCTCCGGAGTGGGTCCCCCATGGGGTCATAGGTCCTGCCAGCAAACCTGGTCCAGTGTAGGCTCCTCTCTCCATAGGGCCAGGCTTCCCGTGGGGTTACAGCCTCCTTTTGATATCCATTGCACCACCATGGACCCTAATGGACTTCAGGGGCACAGCTCCCTCATCATGGTCTTCACCAAGGGCTGCAGGTGTGACAGCACAGACTCTTTCCCGTGAGAATTTTTCTCTTCTTCTCCCTGTGTTCTATAAACAAAGATAAGGTTTGGATGTTATTGAAACTGTCTCTGGAATGATGGACAGTTCAACCTGGCCTATCGGCCTAGGGGGAGGTTTTGAATTGACCCAATCCGGAGGAACTTTCAAAAGTCTATATAAGTTTTAGAATTAAATAATAAAATCAGAATTTCGCCTCACCTGATTCAGCCTGGTTCTTGCACGCGGCTAGCAGCTCCACAGCGACACTGCAGGGGCTGCTCCAGCATGTCCTCCCCCTCCTTCTACACTGACCTTGCTGCTTCTCTTACATATTCTCACTCCTCTCTCTGGGTGCCATTGTGCAGGTTTTTTATCCATTCTTAAATAAGTTATCCCAGAGGTGCTTCCACTGATGGGCTCAGCTTTGGCCAGTGGCAGGTCCTTCTTGCAGCCAGCTGGCATTGACTCTATCACACACAGACAAAGCTTCTAGCAGCTTCAGAGTGTGCGTATATACACATATATCTTTTTAACTTATCTACCTTAACAATCTGTCTCTGATCACTACTTTTTATGTTATTTTACAGAAAGTCTGGACAAGCAAAAAAGTCAGGACAAGGTATTAGGACAGAGGTAATACCTTATTTAAAACAGAAAATATAACTGGAAAAATCAGACAAGTTTTCAGGAACCCTAGTTTTTCCTCAGGTCTAAAATAGAGTCAGGTTTTGAGGTACAAACTGTATATTCTTCAGGTCATCATTTCTGAAACAAAATATACTAGATATACCTATGACTGTAAGAAAAAGGACTGGAGGAGAATGCAAAAGACAGATAGGAAGAGAAGGATATGAAGACCTGATAAGTAGTTATCTCTTACGGGAAAGAGAGAAGTAGTTCATAAACTGTGGAATACAAAGAGATTAATGAGTTTGGGACTTGATGAGGACTATGACAATGTGTTACAAACTCATTATCTTTACTGAGGTCGTGGGAATTGGCAACCAGTAGAACAATGAATTTTTATTCCAAAGCTTATTTTTGTAAAGAGTTTTGGGTTTGAGAAGCAGGGCCAAGAGGATGGAGATTGAACTGTCTTCTGAAAAGCTTCCTGTTCTGGAAGTAGAGAGGGTTTTATTCTTCACTGATTATCTGTTCAGATACATTCGTGTAGAGATGGATGTCTTAGTTTTACCTATATAGTTACTCTGAGATGACTGTTCACAAAATGAGGCATATTGGATTCCTATAAGTACAAGTATAAATGTGGCAGTTCTGTTGTGGATGGTTAACTGTCATCTTGTCACAGTGCTAAACTTATGCGTCTCACGAAGGAATGTCCTTGGTTTTTCAGTATACTTAGGACTGGAAGGATTGAATTCTGATGGCAAATGGGGCCTGGACACTCCTTGGAAGCAGCGATGTAAATTATGCAGAGGGGGATTCATGTGGCCTAACCATTATTTTATACAGACATCTCTCAATCAAATATATTATACAACTTCCTATACAGTGACATAATTTCAATATACTTGGGATGGCAGCAAGCAATCCAAGTAACAACGTATGAAAAATAGAAAGGGGGTCATTTTGGGCAAGTATGAGACTACCTTTAGTATCATTGACCTTTGGTCAATGATGTAGTTTTCAATCTTCTGAAAAGTTATCAAAATCAAGTGAATGACGAGGCTATTCTTGGAATGAAAAGCCTGGAGTATTTCTAATGACAGACATTTGAATATGTAATTTAAGGGGCTAAAGAAAACAATTTAAACAGTGATTCAGCCATTGATTATCATTATCAATAGATTATTCATTTCAAAATCTTTAACAAAACCCAATATATAACTTGCCATTTTTTCTAAAACAGTCTCTGCAAAAGAAATAGTGGAATGAAGAAAAAAAGCCCCAACCAAATGTCCAAAGAACACCATTTTTAAAAAATCCATTTAAACTAAAAAACCCCCTCAGATTATGTTTTGCTTAAACACACCTTTTCTGCTGGAATATAGATAAAAGAGTCATCTATCAGAAACATAAATCAATTTTAACTAGAAAAGACACTTGCATGAAAGGTAAAAAAAAAAATTAAAACTTAAAATTTTCTTTATAAACCTTTAAAAAGGGTTATTTCACATTTGTCATTTTTAGACCAAATTGAAAAGTTTTTTAATGGACAGTTCAATAATACTATCTCTTATAAATATTTCTGACAGTTTACATTAGAGATTTTGTTACCATTTGCTGAAAACTAAGTTTAGACTTCAGGGATAAATTTTCATGTATCTCAAATAGACTTATTATAAAAACTAAATATTTAAATATGAGAAGAAAGTCAAGGAAATGCATAGGTGGGTGCATGCATGTATAAAATAAACTCTGAAAACCTTTTCTGACCACAGCTATAAAATTCTGCTTTGCAACAGGGACCTGGCATTTGGACATTTCTCAAACATAGCCACATATTCCTGTGAGGAACATGTGGCTCACCATCCCTGTGAAAATCCCTTTGAATTCAATCAGCATATAAACCCTTCATGCTCAGCAGATGCTTTTCAGAGCTTAACAAAGAAAACTGCTAAACCACATGGGACTTTTTTACAGTGTCCGAGTCCACATCATCCCAAAGCTGGAAGGACAGCCTTGATGTTTTCTGTAACAATTGTTCTTGGTCTGTGGAGATTGAAGTAAAACATAGAAACAGTCTAAGTATTTTCTTTGCCTGTAATCAAGAAGCATTGCAAGACTGCAGAAAGATAAGCCTTAATTAAGACACAGAAGGAATGATACAGATATCTGAACAGAAGAGGAGTCTAATGCTATTGTAGATGCTATGAAGTGGTGCTATTCAGATGCTCTTGATGTTCAGCTGTCATTTCAGAACGGCATGCTCCTGTAGATCCTTCATTGTATCTGCCAGTCTCAGGCAGATACGTCAGATAACCCAGAATTTCTAAAAGGGTATGTTTAGACACCTGAAACTCTGCCAGAATCTGATAAAAACTGAAAACAGAAGAATGGGGAAGAAATTCTGGAAATGGGACAAAAGGCACACAAATTTTTTTGAAACTGTAACCAGTTAGTTCATAGTGCACTAATAATAGTCAAGGAGTAGGAATGCAGTGAAAAATACCAGGAAATTAGAGAAGCAAATTGGGAAACTGTGCAAAGGCAGAAGGCTGCCAGTACAGAATTTAAGAGATGAACAAACAAAAACCAAACCAAAACAAAACCAACTTCCCCCCCCCCAAAAAAAAAACCCACCAAAAAAACCACAAGCACAACAACAACAAAATCCAAACAAGCAAACAAAAAAATCCAAAAAACAAATCCAAACCAAAACAAAAAAATCCCCTGGGAATAAGAGGTTCCAGAGTGTGATTAGAAGCCTACTGGGGAAAAAAAAAAAAAAAGCAAAAAAAGAGAACCAACATGATGACCAGTATGCAAGACAAAGGGAAGCTAAGGAGCCTGGGGGTAACAGTATGGGTAAGATACGAGGAATCAAAGATCTGAGATGGAAGGCAAAATTAGTAATCAGGGAGCGATATGTAGGGGAGTTTTGCAGTGGAATTTGAAAATAGTGGGGGAGACTGACAATGCAAATTATGTGTTGTGAGGCATGAGTTGAAGAGAGGTTTGTGTCAAGGAGGTACATGTCCTAAATGTATTCCCCATCAAAGTATGCTGATAAAACTGACATCGTTCTTACCTGGAATAAACACAAGTATTACATTTTGAAGTTTAACTTTGTTAAATTGGATGGGAAACAGCATTGGGGAAAAATACTTTACATATGCTAAGGAGAAGATATTCTTCATGTGATTAAGGCCCAATCCAGTGACAATTTCTTTCTGTTTATACAATTTCAACAGTTACCTATGAGTTGTTTTGATTGTAGAGAGTTAAATGCTATTTTCAATACAAAGGGAGACTTCCATATATTCTTTGGGCTCAAAAATGGCAGGCATACTAAAATTACACTATTAGCACAAAAAAAGTGTTTTTCACAAACTGAATTTCAAAATGACTTGAAACAAAAGCATACTGGCAGGATGTTTTAGGCAATTCTTGACATGGTACTCATTGCTACCTCTGCACTCATTAATTTCCAGTTTTGAATTCAAAATAATCTAACAGTTTATTGTGGTTTTTAAGTTTTGATATTCTATTCAGTCCTGAAGATATTTCAGAACTTTTTCACTGCATCTGAAGCATAAGAATAAACAGGAGAATCTGAAAATCTCACTTAATAAAATTCCGAAACTTGGTCATTTGCTGCCATAAATTTTGTTTGTTATTTTTAACTTAACTTACCTCAACTTACCGAGAAACACAGCTGCTTTTAAAGTGGATATTTCTAAAAACTATTTGTTAAAATAGAACATTCTTTACCTGATAAGATTAGGATGCATAGCTTGTATAGATGCAGTCAGATTAAAAATGCTTTTTATATTTTCAAACTGCTTGCCTATGCCTGTCATAAAATTAAGGAAGATAAATACATGTCCTGAGATCTGAACATAGGGATGAAGCATTAGAACCCATCTGAAATAATATCCTCATCTCTTTGCAATGATTTTTAATTATGCAGTTGTAATGATTCCTTACATATAGGTTACATTTTTGGAGACAGTTCTAGTCTCCACAATTTTGCTCTAAACTTTAAATTAAAAGTGTTTTGGTTGATGTCATTTACACTACACATTTAATATAAATAGATTAGATGTTATGAAGAAATTTTTTACTCAGAGTGTAGAGAGGCACTGCAGTATTTTGTCCAGAGAAGTCGTAGAAGTTGTGGCTGTCTCATCCCTGGAAGCCTTCACAGCCAGGTTGGATGAGCAACCTGGTCTACTGGGGTGGGTTGCAACAAGAAGATCTTTAAGGTCCCTTCTACCCAAGACTTTCTGTGATTCTATAATTTCATTATTTAACTTGGGCCAACAGCAGAAGAGATAAAAAATCAGTTCCTTCCTTCCATATATAAATATGCCTGCATGGAACTAATCTACTAGGTTTTGAAATTAAAAAGTACCACCTTGCCAAAGAATAGACAAGTACATACTTTTGAGAGCTATTTAGTAAGGCTTTTCCCCGAACATTCTTAATAACCTCTGAGGCCAAGTGCTCATTTTGAACAAACTATCTGATTTATGTTCTGTTGCCTTCTGGAGATTTTCATCATTCTCCTCAAACACAGTCTCCTGCATTTTATATTTGACATGCTGAAAAATGACTACAAAATTGAGATTTAAAGACGTTTATAGTGGTTTTTTATGTGGAGATAAAATAGAAGGCCAACCAAAATGCTATCAATAATAACATTGATTTATTCTAGCAACAAAAATATTAAATATTTTTGTGTATTTTCAAAATAAGATATTAACAATGAAATTTCAATGAAGTTCAAAAATGTGTCTGGAATATCTAATTTTTAAGAAGCTTTCAATAGAATGAAATTACTGACTAAAACAATACTGCAAGTTAATACTAAGATCATCTTGGAATGATGTCCAAGTTGTCATTAATTTTTATTTTCAAGGATTAATTGTTGCAGAGACCTTATGTTTGAAAATTCTTGATTTATTGCATTTTTGAAAAGAAAATAAAAACATATTTTGATTAATCATATTTTTAATACTGTTAATATTATTAATCTAACAAACATAGCTGCCTCTAGGTAAACACTTATATTTTAAAAATTTGCTACTTCATGTACTATTTTAAGAACCTATCAACAGTTCACAATCAACAAGTAAATTTATACTATCAGAAGTGCTAAACACATAAAAATTTATGAAATTCTGAATTTCCTAAGCATGCCTAGAGTTAGATACTGTATACACAGTCATATTATTCCCTCCCATAACTGGCACACAAAAGTTTGAATATCACTGCAGCAATCTCATTCCTCATTTCTAAAGTATGTAGTATGAGGTGAGTATGAGGGAAAAGGATACAGTTCAGGAAGAGTCAATATTGTATAAAAAACTAAACCACCTCTCAGAGGTGGTGAAAGATAAGCCTCATGTTTACCGTCACAGTAATCTAGTATTGATATCAAATCACAATCAGTCTTCAGAGAAAGAAGATATTTAATTACGAAACTTCAGGCAAATCAGATCTGGCATCTTTTTGTGCTTGAGTCAGTAAATCCACCATTTGATAGACAATAGCTCAGGGAAGAATATACGTTATGTAATGCATATCTACAAAATCTACATGATCTACAACACTTAAAAACAATTTGAAATTATCAATAAATTTTCCCACACCAGAGCCCATAAAAAGTATCTGGCTCAACAGCTACTGTCCTACTCTTTTTATAAGTTATGGAGGATCACCAAGGTCCTATATGCTATTTTAATACAAGTTAACTAATGCTTTTACTGTAAATTCTCATCCATCTGCTGTACACTTATTTATGGATTAATCAATTCATATTTTTAAGGTGAAACCTAAACGACATTCTAAAGAGCAGGGATCATAGGTAAATGAAAATGACAGTAAAGAATGATGAAGAATTTTCTTAATGAGTGGCTGTCAAGTTATTTCTAATAAAAATAAATAAATTAAGTAAAATATTCCCGTATAACCAAAATCAAATGTGCATGATAGAAGACTGATCCACAGTGGTAATTATCTCATTATTTCAGGGCCCAACAGCTAAACATAATGAGATGAAACCAAGTATGTAAAAAATTTCAGTCAATGTTATTTAAAAAATTGCTTCTGTTCAAGTCAAACTAATTCCAAGGTGATTTCCTAAGATAGGTGACATTCACAGCTCTTCCATAGGTAATAGTCATGAAACAGTAAAGACACAAATCTAGTCTCTTAAACCTAAGAGAGACTAAGAGACTGAGATTTTCATCTCTTCTCTTTGAAACAGAACTTGCTATCAAAAAAAGCCAAAGTGCCTGTAAGTTATATTAAAATGAATTGCATTGACCACATATAGATATTTATTATAAATAATGCTTTCTTAGCCAGAAGAAATAGTCTTTCCAGATTTTATCTGTGCAGCAAAAGCTCTGCTGAGTAATAAACCAGATAATGAGATTTTCAATATGTACAAGCACATTGCCAGGTAAATAATTCTTGCTGATTATATGGTTACTTAAGAATTGAATTAACATTCCAAGATGTCAGCTTTATTTCTTTCCATTAAACACAGTTTGCATCAGGGTTTATTAGATATTGTTAAATAGTTACAGAAGCTTAATCTGAAATGATACAACCATGTCATCAGAGGATAAAATAATGATATTCAATATAAGTAGGTGCGTCACTATAAAGAATAGAAAAGAGCAACTGATTATTAAAGACTTCTAAAATGTTATCTAGGATAATAGCATACCATCTCAACTAGTGTAGTGACCAGTTTTTTACCAGGGTATCTACATAAAGCAGCACAAGACACTACATAAGTATGAAGAGAAATTATTACAGTGTAGATAAAAAAATTAAATCATATCTGATATCTATAGTTTACATAAGCAGAAATGGCTAATAATGTACCGTTCAGGAAAAATATTTTTCTGGAAAAATCTGGGGGTTTTTAACAGTATTGAAGGTATGGAATATCATAGATATTTAAATTCAACAAATTATTATTATTATCACAAAAAGGAAGAATGGATTAAAAACAACAAAAGTCACAAAAACTTAAGCTTCTGGAGTGAATATTGACAGGTAAAAATTATACATATAGTAGTAACATATAAATAAAATGAAATTGCAGGAAATCTGAATAGTTTTATGGTTAAAGAGTTGCAGCCCAACATTCAGATGTTTCTTGAATGTACAAAGTTGTTTACATTGCATAGATGTTAAAAAGGCTTCCATCCAGACCAGTTGAGTTGAAGCTGAAAAGCACACCATGAAAAGTGTTTCACTGTTTGGTGAAATACCAAAACTAATCACAAATTATAAGCCATAAACATTTAACTTTTCTCCCTTACCTTCACCTCTTCCCATGTCAGTCAGTGGGGAGCCTGGCTTTTATCTATAGTAAAACTACTTAGGGAGGAAGTGACTCTTGTATTGCTAAATTTACCTAAATGATTTCTTGGGATATGAAGATGTGTAATCAAGTCCAGACAGTACTTCTGCAACCTAGCAAAAGAGGACAGTCAAGGAAATTCAGAATGCCCTGAGTCTGACTGGTCCAAGTGACTCATCCAAAGACGGTGCTGTGCCCTGCTTCCTGCCAGCCTGCCTTCCCACCATGAGCGTGTAAGCCATTGCACACCTGGACACTAACTTTAGCCCAGTATCAGGGAATTGCTGGATTCCTTGGGGGTTTTGACCTAGGTAATTGTACTACTGAAATTACTTTGTTAATTATACTACTGGCTTGTATTTGTTATTGTCATTTACAGGTTTTTTTTCCCCTAAAGCTGTTAGTCTGATGTCTGTTACCATATCCAAAACCTTTATCTTGGCAAGGTTATGTTAAGCCCTCATTTCTCCTCATGATCTCCTAGGGAAAACACAGGAATTCTAACCACTTGAATTTGATTTTCTAAAGATTAACCATGAAATTAATGGTGCCACTGTTACAGCAAGCTATGCTTCCAGCAGTCCTTCTGAAGTCCACAGAAAGTCATCAGCATAAATATTTTATTAAGACAGAATAGATAATATGATTTATAAAGCTTAATTTGAATATAGCTACAGGTGAAGTCATCCATGTAGAAACAAGACACATAGACCAGACCAACAGTATAAGCAATATAAATGTAACCTTGAAAAGGTAAGGGTGAAGGTGTTAATAAATAATTGAACAGGGCTTCTCAGTGACATGGTCTGGTCAAGACAGCTCATATTGTTCATATTGCTGGCGAATTAACGCAGTCTTGGAACAACCTTAAAGCAGGACTTTATGCAATTTACACACTTGATATGTAAATATGGAGGCACTGTCACAAGTTTAAGTATTCAGACTTCAAAAGTATGTTATATTATTCAAAAGGATTTAGTAAAGAGATGGAAATAATTGAAATACAGAGACAAAAAAAAAAAAGGTTGTGCACTGAAAAATTTAAGACATTCAATATACTGAATTTATCCAAAAGGAAAATCTGTAGACGAGAATTTATTGGAAGCATTTCTGATACTAAAAAAAGTATGTATTTTGCAAAAGAAAAAAAGAATAACAAGATCTTGTGGCAGAGAAAATGCAGCTAGAAAATCATTGTGTTTGCATTTTCTCTTAATGACAATGAGAATAAGGGACACTTGTCCCTTGCTTAGCCTTGTATTCTTCCTTCCTTAAAGCAATTCCTTTTTGTCTCTTTTTTTGAAAAGCTTTTTCACTCAAGCAAAAATTGGACACTGTGAACATTCTCAAGTTTAGATCTATGATTTTTTTTATGCACAAAAAACTTTAGATAATTACTAATTATTTCTGCTGTGTTTATTTTGCAAACAAAATTTGAAGTGGGTATATAAACAAAGAAGCCAGTTCAAAACATAACAGAAAACAATTTTTCCCCAAGAATTCAGGTTCACATTAAAGCTCTTAAACAGATCTCAAACAGCCATCTAAATACCAGACAACAAAGGTGATAATTTGAAAAAACCCAACACCTTAATCTAGTTTTAACTTGGAAGATATGAAAGAAACAGAGACTAATTTCTGAATTTTTCTATGGGATATAATATTCCTAAATGTTTTGACATTGTCTCATATGTTTGGTTGGGGTTTTTTTAAATGCATTTGTTAATATATGGTATAGAACATAAGTCATGGTATTTAGAAATACATAGGCATTTAGGAAACATTTTTCTTATAATTATCAAAAGAAACAATGAAATTGATTTCAAAAAAAACTTTGATCTTTTCAACTCTTTATTTTTGAGTGGAAAACTCCTATGATTTTGAGCAAACATAGCTTTTGTAAGTTTAAATCAAAATTGTATGTGTTCAGACATTCATTATTTCAAGTAATTTATTTTGATGCTCAGATATCGCAACTATGTTAGTATCCCCCAACAATGGATTGGACTTATTTATTGGTCAAATGAAACAAATGAATTTATTTATTGGTCAAATGAAACTCCTACTTAACACAGTTGTCTTTAGTTCTACAAAATACAGGCTAGAAGGGCTGTCAAAGCAAAGAGGTTGGGAAGATAATTCACATTTGGCCATGTTCATAGAAGAATGTTCTTCTAATTACGCCGCGTAGCTCAGTGTGAATGCATGAACTTGAATTCAATTCATTATACTTGGACAAGTAAAATTATACTGCAAGTAGAATTTTAGTTAAGAGCACTAATTAAAACTAAAAGTGGGTGTAATTCAACACAGTGGAAATGAAGCCAGAGTTGTGTACTTACAGAGAATACTGTGCAGTAGGAAAATTGCTTTAAATATTATAGATGCCTCTTGCCTACCAAACTCCACAACAGGGATTTTAGATAATTATTGTTCAACTGCAGCCCCCTACAATGATTGTTAAATCAACTAGGACATCTTAAAAATAAGCTAACTTTCCAGCCCTGCCCCTGGAAAGAATTTTGATTTAAAGGCCCTTTAGTGTATTACCAAAGAGCAGTCATTATTATTCAAGTAACAAAAGCAGTCTTTCTTTTACATCTTGATATATATATTTTTTAATAGCATTTATGAAAAAAAAGTGCCAAACTTTCTTCTGTGCTATCTGCAATTCTCTGTAATTAGTTGAAGAATGAAAGTGATTAATCTTTTACCTTTGGACAAACACAGTTTTCTTTCAGAACTGTTGGAATTGCAGAGAAGAAAAACAATTGAATTCAGGTTTTAAGATATTAAAAAATATTGATAAATGTATCTAAAGATTTGAATAACAGTAGCTGCAGCTCAGATTAACCAACTACTACAGAAATGCAGAATAGTACCCTGGGAAGGTCAATCTTAATGACCCAAAGAAGACAATGTCTAGCTCAGACTCATTTCTCTTGCTAGCACAGTGCAGTCACAAAATACGGCCTCTGGGTGCCTCCTAAATAGAAAGCTCTTTACAACAACTTTCTGCTACAACATACATGGAAGTTCTTCAACTCCAATATTTTCAGTTTTAATTTTGAGTAGAGATCGAACATTCACTTCAAGCCGTACGTATGTAGAAGGGTTCTGTGGAATTTAGCTGTTGATTCAAGCATTGTAGGCTTAAATCTACAACCCACAAAAATTGGAAATAAAATATGCGAAGAAAAAAAGCACTGTAAAATCTGGACTGCAAAAAAGGCTATCAAAATATTCACGTCCTAAATTGCCAAAGACTAAGTACTTCTGTCATCTGACAGCACTCCTGGAGCTCTTGTACAGACATAATTGTACCAGATGTAAAGCAGATGAAATACGTATTTTCATCAATTTAACAAAATAGAGAATAAAAATGTAATAGCTTTTACTCATTTTTTTTCCTAGCATTGATCAAAGCCAGCAACTGCTTGCCAAAAAAAGAGAACAAGACAGATGTTTTTGTTCTTCCTATGTACTTTTTTCACATTAAGGAATATTTCTGCATGTCTTCTTATTTTCAATTTTCATGAAATCACATTAATTCAGTTCATACTATGGCCTTACTACAAACAGTCAAGATCCATTTTTGTAGTTAATATAGTTAATTTTTGAGGTTTGTTTTGGTTCTTTTTTCATCTCAGTGCTTACCATGATAAATGATATGTGGCCTATCTTCTGCTTCTGGGATGCCATTGTGACTAGTTGCTCCTTGTTTTGTATTGTTTCTTTGCTACCTATAAAATTCAGGTGGCTTCATTCTGAGCCATATTTTGATGCTGAAAGCGAAGGAGAAGGTAGAGATATTCAGTGAGAGGAGTGCTACAGAGTTAAATCTTATAGTCACATACAAAAATATTCTCAGATGAGTATGGTAAAACCTAGTTAGATCTCACAAGTGCGTCCTTTCTTCTCAATGATGGTGACTGAATCTAAAGTCTAATTGGCCATGTACATCCATAGCACACATAGATCTCATGATCTCTACTTTTCAATAGTCTGTTCAAAACAAAATAGGAGGCAAGCGAAATTAATTAGAGAAATACAGCAGCCTATGAAGCCTTGAAGAAGGTAATGAATAGATATAGTAACTGGCAGAGAAAAATTTTGTAACCAAGAAATACTGTAAAAATTGAAGGATTGGAGATACTTTAATAATAACTTCTTTCTATCCTTCTTTCATACTAAGCTGCTTGCTAACACAACAAATATGACTATCAATAAAACATGGTTAGAATAATAAATCCTGGTGTGGTTATCGCCCTATTACCCTGTTAATTTTGAGTGGAAAAAAGAATCACTGCAATTAACAAGACCTATATTTGCTTGTAGCTCTTTGGACATGGACACAAAGACTTGCAATGCTGAAAACCAGCGACAGTTGCTCTGCTTTTCAAGCCAACAGCAGCCAAGCATAGAAGTTTTAGTAATAACACTTATGAACTGTATTTCACAAGTTATTGGACAGAACATGATATTAATATAAAAGTCTTCTATGGCAATAAAATGTCCAATTTCACCCCAGGTACTAGGGAACATATGTACCACATGCACAAGTAACAGGAAAACAAGGGAGTTTAGGCCTTCCTCAGAGCTATAAATCATAGTGTTGGTGCATGGAATCTATGCTAGAAAAAAAAAAAAAAAAGGCAGTTTTCAGATGGAAAATTTGTTAATCAAATACAGTGGTATACCAAGTAACAAGTCACCATAGAAAGGAAAAAAAACACCAAAAAAAATCCCCAAACCAACCCAAAATACTAAGGACAAGTAAGATGGCAGATGGAATATTGCAAAAAGGTCAGTACTGAATTAAGTACACAAACTCAAATTTGTATCTTGAAAATTTTGTCATGATTTGTCTCAAGTCAGTGTGTATGAAAAAGGGTATGGTAAAAAGGTAAAACAAGCTGTAACGAGAACAAGTTACAAATTTGAAGGAATTGTAAAGGAATTCAAAGAAAGACTAGTGCAGGGAATAGGAGTGGTCTGTAACTTCCAGCTATGGTGAGCATATATACTCTATAGAGTAATATAAGTGCGATGGGACTGGAGAATGGAAAATGTGGAAATTCTTTTAAGGGGCCACCAATCGAAAGCAATAAGTTAATGCATTGTTTTTCAGCTCTATAATAAAGATACTTACATTTGAGGATCCAATAGGTGCTAGAAGGCTCTAGCAAAGCCCTGCTACTTTAAGGTCCCACGTCCAACACCAAGATTACTTGTGCTATTCATAATCAAGTTGTTCTTCCCCTTCTTTCAGTGTAATAGAAACTGCTAAGTTCCACCTTATTTGCTTCCAACATATCATTATCATTTTTGCAGCCTTTATTTTGAGAAGTTATAATACCCCCTTCTGTCAAGGAAAGAGTGGTGCACTTTACTCACTAGAGAGAAGCAACAATATATTTTATAGATATAGGACAAGAGTTCAATGGAAAATTGGTTAATGGTTTCCTAAGCTTCAATGGCAAGGTAAACACTTGATTATTTACTGCATGGTCAATATCTAAAGGATTATGTATGCACAATCAATCCCTTATACCACTTTGCTAAGATTTCAAAGTTTCAGTGCGCTTATTCCCGTGTCACTTACTGAGTATCTGACATGATAAGGATTTTCTCAACCTCAAGGAGTAACCTAGAGAGACATCCCTACTCAAGGGGAGATGCTGGCATGCAGCCTGCTGGTCTGTTCACTGTTTATGGAACAAGATGTTTGACTTATAATCAAATTTGCTCACCGGCCATATTTTGGATGGTGCTTGCTCAACTAGCCCTCAGCTGTTGAGCAAGATTTATAGTCCTCAGTTACTGTGTTGTTATCTGTCTCCTCAGAGTCCAACTGAAAGCAGCTGCAGCCATCATGACCCGAGTGACTTCTCCTTAAGCAAAAAGGGGGGCGGGGGAGTACACCACCACACCTTCTTGTGTCTCTATATAAGACCAGTCCTTTTTTCACTTAATAATTCTTTTGAGTCCTTGTTGCTGTTTGAATGGTCTTGGTGAAAAAGAACTGCAGTATAATGGAACCTGATGAAGTTTATAATAAGGTTGTATTTCTGAAAGTGTTCAGATTAATATCTCAGTAGGTACAATTCATAAAATCGTATTACACTTTATTTAGAGGTCACCAGATGGCATATTCTGTGCATACTGCATTTAACATCCTTTATCAGAATTCCATCTAGCTAGGAGCACTGTTGCTAAGCCTGAAGATTTACCTTACATTTTCTGGGGGTTTTGAGGGGAAAGAAGAACTGGCTTCCACTCACTGTTTATACAGGTGCAACAAGAATTGGAGTCTCGTAGGGTCAATAGTGTCTGAAGAGGAAGCGGATGAAAGGAGAACAAGAATGCATGAGAAAGTATCTGGAGGAAAGAAGGGAACAACAAATGAAAGAAGTTAGAAGTTAAAAAAGGTGGACATGTCAAGAGCAAGATCAGTAAAAGTTTTGAAAGTGAAAAGTTGAGTGCGCCAAAGGAAGACATTTTGTCTCAGCTGCTTTTACACAACAGATCAATAAAGCCAAGTTCTTCTGCCCCAAGGTTCCCCTCTTCTCACTACAGGAGAATTCTGGGCTGAATAAACTCTGCTTAAGCACTACAGACAGAAAAACTGCCCTAAAGATTTGTATCAGCAAGGACCACAAAGCAGAAGAACCATCACATAT
Source organism: Edolisoma coerulescens (assembly GCA_013397115.1). Classification (NCBI taxonomy): domain Eukaryota; kingdom Metazoa; phylum Chordata; class Aves; order Passeriformes; family Campephagidae; genus Edolisoma; species Edolisoma coerulescens. Next base: position 41,019 of record VWZW01005329.1, on the reverse strand, counting down.
TCTAATTTGCTTCAGTGGATCAAGTTGCTTCTCCCCTCAATTCCACCATCGTGGCTGGTATATTTTATGAAGTGAGATGCAATATTATCCTGTTTCCTGCAGATTTTTTTGTGTGTGTTTTTTTTCTCTAATTCACTTCATTGTCAGTTACATCTCTTCCTACAAATGGATCCTATAGTTGATGACTGTTCACCCATCTACAGTTTTACATATTACATCTTTGTGCAGAATTGTTCTTCAAACTTGCCATTTACACCTTGGACTTCACCAAAACTTAATTTTGGGGGATTTTGTCTTGGCAGGCCATTTAATATTCTCTAATTAATTTAGTTTATCTGCAAAACATTTATTATTTTGTTTTTAAAAGGAAGTTTGCTTTCCTGCTTTGCTATCAGGAAGAGACATGTTACATTTGGTTAATTACCAAGGAACTTACTGGTGGAGCTGAGAAGGTGAAACATCAAAGAATATTCTCAGTTGTGAAAGAATGATGAAAGAAATACAGTTCAAGCCGAAAATTCAACAGAATTCCTTAAACTGGAGCAGAAAGAGCTGAAATGCCAGCATACTATTTTTTTCCTGAGTTAATATTCTAGAATGTTCTCTCCGTGGGCTTGGCAATGCTGAGGCCTCACCTTGAGCACTGTGTCCAGTTCTGGGCCCCTCACTTTGAGAAAGACATTGAGCGAGTCCAGAAAAGGGGAATGAAGCCGGTGAAGGGCTTGGAGAGTGAGTTCTATGAGGAGCAGCTGAGGGAGCTGGGGTTGTTCAGCCTGGAGAAAAGGAGGCTCAGGAGTGACTTTATCGGTCTCTGAAACTGCCTGAAAGGAGGGTGTAGCCAGGCAACCAGTGACAGGATCAGAGGACCAGAGATATTCAGGCTGCTCCAGACGAGGTTCAGGTTAGCTACCAGGAGGAATTTCTTCACAGAAAGGCTTGTTAAACAGTGGAAGGGACTCGCCAGGGAGGTGGTGCAGTCACCATCCCTGGAGGTGTTCAAAGAATAAATGTGGCATTTAGTGCCATGGTCTCCTTGGCAAGGTGGCATTTGGCCAAGGGTTGGACTCGATGATCTCAGAAGTCTTTTCCAATCCGATCAATTCCATGATTCTGTAAAAATCTTTTTCTCTTCATATTACCGTGACTATCTTTTTTCTTTTTTCAATGGTGATACACATAGATGCTGAATTTGAAGAAAAATTGCATAATATATGTCAAGGTAAAAACAGCTTAACCTACTTTAGAGCATGTCTCAATAAGCAGTGCAAGACACAAAGAAGTTTTATCTGTACCTGTAACACTAAGAGTTACCATGTCCATGCAACATGTGACATTCTAATATTGTTGTTGCAGAGCTGAGCTTTCAAGCAGTGAGAAGTCCAACTGTACCAAGTCTGGAGAATGAATTAAGGACAAGTCTGCATATATTTGGGCTGCACTGCCTGTTTAGAAATCTTCATTAACACAGGAGTATTTGCTCAGCAAAAAGAACATGCTTTCTTTTTGCATATGAGAACCTGCATTTGTGATACAATGTTTGGTTTAAAATAGGCATTGATTTTCTTAAACAAGAAAGTTGTTAAAAAGTCAATAAATTCAAATTGTTGAAGGATTTTTTTTATTTCACTGTTTCAATGATCACTAAATAAACACTCATTATTCATGCAGTTGTATAGTGTGTCCATGAAATTAAGTAAAAGGTCAAGCTGCTACTTTCTCTGTCTTTCAGTATCACTGACAGTTCACTTGCTTGTGGCAATTTTAGTGATGTTGCCAGCAAATCAAGACTGACAAAAGAGTAGGGTCAGCATTACTCTGCTGGCAGCACAATGTTCCCTACCCCACACTACCTAACAGCTTAGGCATTTGGATTGATTGTTCGAATATACTAAGAAATCAGAAGAGAAAACACTTGCATATTACTAACATAATAGAAAATGAAAGGTTGATGCGGTTTGGTTGCTGAAGAATTAGTTGAATAAATGAAGTTTTCCATCATAAATTTATTATATTTTTTAAAAGCTGTTCTTTTAGAAAATGGTAAAAACACATCCTGAAAACAAATACTCTTCTAATGCTAAAATTAAGCTGTGTTCAAATGCAACAAAAGGAAAATAATTAGGCAATCACTTCATACGTCTCTTGTTGTCAGCATTTTAATGTTGTACAAAATTCTTTGCAATTAGAGCTTATCAAAAGGCACTGCCACATCAACAGAAAACTCTGTTTTGTATTATGTGCTACAGAAAACTAATGAGGGGAAATTAATTATTTCTTTATGTCATTTGCACCAGGGCATGTAGCAAAGGCCTGCTTGCTGGGTCTTCTTTTCTCTGCAAACCTAAAGGAAGAGATCACAAAACTGGAGAGATTATAAAACAGAAATATAGACTGGATACTTGGAAACTGCATAGACACATTCTGATTTGCAACATTCATCCCTCTCTTTTTTCTAGTCTATAATATATTGTATTTTGTGATGTCAGAATTACATTGTTACTGTTAAAAGTCATAAACACTTACCTTTACTCACCCTCAGGTTATAAATAACAAGATAACACTCAGGGGATGGGAAGACTGTTTCTTCCATTTTGTTTCTTCCAGGGCTCTTTTTGCTTGATTCCTTCTGATTGTCAAAATCAGTTCTTCCCATCTTTGAACAAAAACTCTACTGAACTCCTCCATGCCAAATGATACCCTGAACTCCTACTTGCCTCCCTACTTGACACCAAACTTCCTCCCTCCAAACTCACTAAACATACTATTTCCAAGCACTGACACAAAATCCTCTTCTCCAACTCAGTCTAAGGCAGTAGTTCACACATGTATGACCCATAAAAATGTAGCCATTTAACAACACTATAACGAAAGAGAAAAGGCCAGGAGGGCTGGGCTGAAAATTCCTCAACTGTGCCAAGTGTCACTGTCTTACACTCAACCTATATTGGTAGACTATCATTCCTGGCTGCATCTCCTGACAAAGTTTCATATATTAATGAGACGTGCAGGTAGAAATGTAGATCAAGATCTTCTTAGTACAAAAAATTTTCAAAAATGCATTGGGGTTAAAGTCAATATATTATAATTTTGATTTTATCATTTTCTAATTTCACATCTTACACTAAGAAGTTAGAATATAACTTTGTCCTACAAAATTCTGTAATAAAAGTAATCTCTATCCTGCAGCCAGACCACCTTCAACTCCCTCTTTTTTCAAAAAAACTAATTGTCAAATTTCATAGAACTACTGGAAATAGAACTGGGATTGAAACTCAGGCATTCTCTGTGAAAATAAACAGACAAGTCTACCAACCAGAAAGCTTTTTTGGCATTCACATAATCAACTTGCATATTTAGCAATCCTGCTCTTGCCCTAGTAATGCCATTCTGCCAAACAGACCCTAAAAATCCTGATACGCCTCACTGCACTTTTATCTAAAGCAGTTTTGCAATGTATGGTGCATTTAGTCACCTTCTGAAAGCTGCTTCGCACAAATTCAAATGGTTTATTTCCACACTTTCTTTATTTTTTCCTGGTCATTCCTACAGGCCTCCAAGTTTAGCAGCACCTTTAGCACATAAACACCACCCATGTCTCCCCGTCCTTCTGCTGATCCTCCCTCCCCAGTCACGCTCTCGGTACAAAATAGTATGAGCTCTAACACTGCAGTTCTGTGATACAGCAAAAAACAAGGACACAGATATTCACTGTCTACGTATATGCTTCATCTTCATGATCTTCTCTAAATTATCACAATCCTAAAGTATGTGACTGTGGAAAATCAGGTGCTGCATTCCAGCTTGTAATAATTTCTGTGTAAGGGTGCTGTCCTGGGAAGTCATACTGCTCTGCTCAAAATCTCACACTCCACTTACCTAAGCAAACCAGATGTATTGTGGCTGCTTACCTTTGTTCAGCAAACACAATGTTTTTTAAAGTAGAACTATACTGCTGGAACTCAGCCATTCGTAAGAATTTGTGCTTTCATATCAGTGTGATATCACAAACATAACCAACATAGTTCTGTGTCATACTAATTTCTAAATAACTCTTATCACAGCTTACTTATAATTAGGATATATTTCCATCACTTGAAATCTTAAAAACTATGGCAGGATAGTTGATATATATGTTACAGGCATATCAGAAGTTACAACCTTACTGTGGATACAACTGGTTTAATTTATTTGGGCTGAACTATGGAATACAAGATGAACTCATACATCCTTTTGTCTTTAAATTATCTGGATTTCTAAGAAATTATTTCTGCATTCAAACATTGCTTAAGAGAGACAAGCACAATTTACCAGCAGCAAACAAAGAAATATCTTAATCATCATCTCATCACTTTTATATTTTATCTATATGATTCTGCTGCATTTCAATTTTCTTAATCACCATGCTTCTAAATTTGGGGAAGAAAACACTGTGAGAACTCAGATGTGACTTCATTTCAGATCAGTATTACATTCCTATGAAAAACAATTTCATTTTGTAGCCAGACCAAATGTTTCATCCCATTTTTCAGAACATTGTCACCAAGCCATCAACCACCGTAGACTTTCAGCTGAACAGGATATTAGGATCTAAAATGCAAATCTGCAAATGATACAAAATTAGAAGGCTGACTGAAACACAGATGATTGTGCTGCCATTCAGCAAAACCCAGCAAGCTGGAGAAATGGGCCAACAGCACCCTCATGTTATTCAACAAAGGGAAATACCAAGTCCCGTACCCTGGGGAATAACAGCAGGCACCAGTACATGCTGGAGGTTAACAAGGTGGAAAGCAGCTTGGCAAGAAAAGACCTGATGGTGCTGTTGGACAACAAATTGACCATCAGCCAGCAGTGCACCCCTGCGGCAAAGCAAGCCAACAGTATTTGGGGCTATGTTAGGAAAAGCATCACCAGCAAGTCAAGGGAGATGCTCCTTCCACTCTCATCAGCTCTGGCTGAGACCACACATCGAGTGCAGAGTCCACTTCTGTGTTTAGACCAGGTAGGCATGGACTTCTCTCTGACAAAGCAAACATGGACTTCCTGGAATAAGTCCAGCACAGGTCCATAAAGGTGATGAAGGAATAAGAGCAGTCATCATTAAAGGTAGACAGAGAGTTAGGACCGTTAACCTGGAGATCTGAAGTATCAGAGGGATTTTATCAATGTGTGTAAATACCTGTTATGGGGGGAGTAAAGAAGATGCAATCAGACTCTTCTCAGAGATGCCCATTGAATGGACGAGAAGGAAAAGGCATAAATCAAACCAAGAAATTCCATTTCTGGAAGAGCAAACCACTTTTTTCTGCTGTTTTCTTTGTTTATTTGTTTGGTTTTGGTTTGTTATGGTGAAGGTGGTGAAACAGTGGAGTAAGGTTGCCTTGAGAGATGGTGAGTCTCTGTGAAGGTATTCAAAACCCAACTAGACAACATCTTGAACAACCTGCTCTAGAAGACTCTGCTTTGAGCAGAGGATTCGACTAAATAATCTACAGAAGTTCCTTCCAACTTCAGTTATTCTGTGAAAGGCAGAAAACAATTTCTCAGGGAGCGATCAGAGAGTCCCTAGAAAGCCAAAGGGCTTGACGAATCCTGTTTCTTCCTCCTCCACATGAATTTTCTTATCTAATGCAAACATGCAGTAATATAAACAAAAATACATAAATTTTCACCCAACCCCTTAAAAAGAAAGCTATGTAGGACAGAAGTGCATCATATTGTTTTGTACAGCAGAATGTGGTCAGCTATTTTGGTGATAAGTGTGGCATAAAAATCTACCTAATCTCTTTCACTTAATTCTGTTTGATTTTAAAAATAAAGATGGAGATAAGGAAAGTACTTTCTACAGAGGTTACTAAATGTATTTATTATTAAAATGTCATCATATTTTGTGTCATAAAAATTTTGCGTTTATAAAAATTGGGCTGTGACAGTACAAAGACTAAGGATCCCAAATGCAAACCTCTACTTTGAAATATTGACAGAAGTAGTGCTTTTACTGATGAGGATTTGTTAAGAAAAGTTCAACTCTTCAAAGCAATGCTTCCAGAAAAAAATGAGCAATTTGCTTTTATTGGCATTGAAGAATGCTCATTGCGTACTCTCAAATCCTGGACTGTGTATCCAGGTCTAATAATCAAAAAAACCTGCTGTACTCAAGACTGCTATTTGCAATTTCAAGAATTGTTTTGTTTTGGGGGTTTTTTTCTGAAAGTAGTTCAGACTTCACTTCTGAAAGAAAAGCACTGCCTGTAGGATGCTTAACATCTTGATTTCCACGTGTTTGCTCACTGTTACATACCTAAGATAGGTATAAGAAAAACAAGGATAGATAGACTTGAAATTTTTATCAAGATATGATTATCAATAATTTCATGAGTTAACTGGAAGTGCAGTGATACATCTCTAAGGATTCGTGGTGCATATAAATAAAGCAAACAATACGGAGGGCACAATGCAAAGCAACAGGAAAGCGGTATATATGAATGCATTTATGGTTTATTCAAAATAATGCAGAGTCCAAATTCTGTATAAATAATAAGCTTGAAAGAAACTTTAATCCTCTGTTTCTCTTTTCTATAATATGAAAAATAAAAACAGAATTTAAAGACCAATATATGTGTCCTTAATGAAAAAAAGATGTATGTTATGCGGTGTTACAGTTATTTATTTTTTAAATATATTCCTTTAAAGATTTACCAGTGCAGTCATCTTCAGAGGATATTTTCATGAAAGAGCTTTTAAAAGAAAATATGTACATTTTAAGTTTTATTTCAGTGATCATCCAATGTTATTTTATATGAAAGTAGTTGACTACATTTTATTTACAGGGGCTGAATTCAGGGGGAGATGGGGGAACCAGAGGGGAAAATATAATTACACTTCTCCAAGCTCAGAGTACAAAATATCCTTCATGTGATTGAAGTGGCAAAGTAAATTGCTACACAGTTAATTGTGCAGATGTTCACAATATTATAAATTTGAATTTTATCAAGATATTGAAAAACCCAAAACAAAATAAGAGGACATTGCATTTGTCTTTTGTTTCCAGGCAGTCCCAAAGCAATTTTTATTCTTCCTGTTTGTGCTTTAATGAAACTAATCCCTGTGAAATTCTGCTATTTTTTTTGATGGGACAATTTGTGCTTCCTTCACATCATGCATAAGCTAACAGTAGTTTTCTTAGCTAGGTCTCATTGCTTTGTACATATTTTGCTCAGAGCATTATCATCTTATCTATCTGACCTTTATTAAAACTATTATGGGGTAGGACTTACCAGCCTGTCAGAGCACTTTAGGAAGGATTTCTTTTTTGCCATGTTCATCCCATGTCCCTAGATAGTTCTAGTCCATTGCATTGAAATAGATTTACAAGTGCTATCCCTGTTTAGTTTTAGCATCTCTGTTGCAAGCTAGAGGTGGGTGCTCAGGCATGCCCACTTCTCTTGGTATACATCAATGGATAAATTTTTGATCCTGTAAATCCCTTCTGTTGAAATAATATCACTTCAAAATTGAAATCTCTTCAGTCCTGAAATGAGAAATGTTTTGTTCACCAAGCTAACATGATTGCAGTCTTCCTCCTATTCACTGTCAATACAGAGAAAGGCTGTGCTTTACAACTTATATCACCTGACCTCTTCATTGCTACACTCCCTCTTTTGATTATAACACCATAACATGGGATAGTATATAAGCCAAAAACATTAAGACTTTGATGTTCAGCTAGTGTAATAAATGTTCTATAAACACTTCAGAGGGATCATATTTAAATCTATCAAAACATATGTGGGTCCTATAGGAAGTTTAGGAAAATGGGAATTTGTCTCTATCTAATATTTCTACGTTTAATAATTCTCTCTCACTCTCTCACTTTCTCACTATCCAAATGTTTTCTGTATTCTGCCTTGGTTTGCTGACAGCCTATAAGCTTCTGGACTGACTCTTGGTGTTCTAGAACCAGTATGGCATCTAAGAGGACACGATTATTAGCACAGGAAGGCTAATAGGTTTAGCCATCACCTGTCTTGTATTTAAACCTCCCTGCCTGTGACAAAGCAGTTCCTGCCCCTCTGTGTTTTCCTGACTGATCACCACAATCTCACTCTGCTGCCTTTGCTTGGTCTCATAAGAGCTGGGGAAGCTGATTAGCGGCCGATTTCACTGAAAAAAAACCCCAATTGTGCTCTGTTCTCTGTGTTACTCTGTTGCCTCAGCTCCCTGATACAGCCAATAAAGAGTCTGCCTTGGCACTATTAAAAGAAGTGGGAAGTGGGCAGGGAGCAGTAATGGGACAGAATCAGCGAGGGACTGTAGGTTTTGGCAGAGTGTTGTGTAAATGCAAGTCAGGTGGCATTTTTGAGAGTAGTTACTATGGAAACCAAAAAAGTGTTACTTTCCTGAAGTTTTATCATTTGGAGTTACGCATTTGTATCTCCACCGATATCTCCCTCCTCATCTTTGTGGAGAAAAGCAAACACCATTAAAAATAGATTTACTGAATATAACAGTGAATCAATTCTGAACATGGCTGTTTGCACAGAGTTCCCACTCAGAGACAGACTGTAAATTATTTCTCTGAAGAATAGATTAGTGTTTTGTGACTAATAGGCTATTTAAATTTTTACTTCTTCTGGAGGAGTCACAGCAATGAATTCTTGTGTGTAATGTACTTGGTTGTAGACATAACCACGCTTAAACCTGTAGTCACATATCAATTCTTATTCAAACTGTAGACTCCTCATCCTCAACTCTGGTGAGTAAATACGGCTGTTCTCAGCGCCCCTGAGCCATGCCTGGGCTACCAGCCCACCAGCCCACAGCCCACCCATGCAGCCCCCATGCTCCTGGGGTCAGGGCTCTACAGAGCCAGGGCCCGATGGTGCTGGCAGCACACGGCAGGAGGGACTGTCACCTCCCTGGGGTGAGCCAGGGCTGTGTGGTGACCTCGGTAGCACGTGCCATGCTGAGGGGATGTGCAGAAGTAAATGTGAGCCATCCCGGGGCTGAGGAGGAAGAACCTCCTCACACCAGAAGACTTTGGCGAGCTGGTGCCTTGGGGCAGCCACACCCACCGGTCCCTGGTAGGGACCAGGGGGTGGATCCCTGTGAGGATAAGCATCCTGCCAGGGAAGAGGGGAAGTGATTGAAGGGTGGGCAAATACAATCTATACACTGTATTTATTGGGGCTTCCCTCATTCGTTAGGTAACTTGGACTTTTAGGTTGCTGAAGAATTGATTGGACTGACAAAATTTTTAGCACCCTCTCCAGATATATGTACACATATGCTTATATATGAGTATCTATATATACACAAACGCGTACACATATAAGTGTATGTACTTTATGTACACAAAGGCGTATATTAATGATATACATGTGATTTCTTCCTTTTATCCCATTTTAAGGTTCTTTCATTCAACAGAACTTCTGACTCAAACCAGATTGTCATTTTACACCCAGAAGCCCCGTGCAGTCCTCATTCCTGATTGTCCTTCTGAGGGCTTGAGGTACCTGAGAGAAAAAAATAAAAGAGTTGCCAATAACCACACTCACTTTTGTTTTTAATTGATTTAGTCACAGTGAAGAACACGTCCTTGTAAATGTAGCCTTAACACTACAGCAAGAAAAAATAAAAATCATCTATAGGTGCGCATACCCTACCTACATCCTAACCCTTCATAGGAACAGATGCTTTATGTGTATTAGTCCTTTCTTGCTCACCATATGTTCAATTCCATAGGAAGAAAATCTTGTTACCTATGGCACAAGAGACACAGCACACTCCCAGCATCTGGATGATTTGCAAACTAAAATTCTGCATTGTGCTGGAGTGTGTCATCTCAGGTCAGCCTAAACACATAAAAACTGAATGTATCTAATAGAATAGGTATTGTCTCTGGGAGAGATACAATGTCATGCTGTTAGAGTCCTTCTAAACTTCTTAAAAATGTATCTGATTATCAAAAGAATTTGTTACTTCATAATTATTGTAAATAATTTTCTCAGGTTGTGTCTGTATGGTATGAAGTCCAAGAAGAAATCCCTGGAGTCTAGATAAAATTGCAACCCTGCTTCTCATTGCCTCCTGATTTTGTAGGGGTCATTGCTGCTCTGCATATTCCACATCTCCTCTGAATCTCAGGGGGAACACCTATGGCCTTAGAAAAATGATTTTTTCATTTTTTTTGCTATTTCTATTGCAAAGGCTTGAAATTCTTCTAGAGTATTATCCTGGCATCATTATGTTAAATAGCATTTAGGAGTTGTGTGATATGTATTCTGTCCCCTGGAACTTAGTGTGAGAAGGTTTCGAGGGGCTATAAAGCCTGCTGAGAGTATTGGAGAAGTGTAACAGCACAGAGCTAAACATGTGATTTGGCTATATTCATGTTATCTATAGGGAGCAATACCTGGAGCTGACCATCCCACAAAACCATGATTAGATTTGTCTTGTAAGGAACTATTTGGTTAGTTCTGAATGATAACTTTGAAAAAAATACATAGGCAGGTTCATAATAAACACACTAAGACAATCTGGGAAGGTAAATTATCTGGGGAAAAAAAAAACCAAACACAATTTAAAAATATGTACTTTCATTTCCCAAACTGCAAAACTAAAAGAAAGGAAAAATAATAGCTACCTGAGTCCTGAGCATCAAAACTGCTGTCTTTCATCAGAAGTTATAAAGAATTAAAGGCCTGAGGTAGGAGATACCACTGTAGGTGCAGACACCACTGAAAGCTTGAGGAGAAGAAAACACACATATTCAACTAGATTATTATATTTTACAGACATGAAAAAATTAATTTTTAGGAATCCCTGTTAGTAATATAGCATTGCATACTTCCTATTTCTTCTGCACTCCAACAGAAGGTATTTCTGAAAACATTGATGTAGTTTGGTTTGGTTTAAACATTGCATACAAAGGTAACTGCAAAGATAATTGGTTTAAAACTCCCAGCCTAGTAACACATTAAGTGGTACTATGGAATAGCTATAGTATGTGAAATTATAGTTGTAGTTATATGCACCTTTAGAGCAAGTCTTTAAATATATTTTTAGAATTGTTTGATTTTTAATTAATATTATAATAAACCTGTCAAAGTAATTTTCAATTAAATGTTCTTATGACGCATTCAACTTCAACTGTCTTGGAAGGAAAGGGTATTAAAAGGAAAACTTGTAACAATTGTGAAAATCTGACTTGTATCGCTCTTGTATTTTCTACTGGTTTTTTTGATGCAACAGTAATGGGAGGCAAATTAATTGTTTCATCACTTTATTGTGAAATATAGATACACGCATACTTGATACCTTAATCACAAATTAGATCAATCTGAAATTTAATTTTCCTGCTATTGAAAGTGGCTGTCTTCTATTACTTTCTGGCTGTTTATTTCAAGGAGCAGGGGTAAACAAAAGAAATATCAAGATTCAACATATTAAGGTGCACCTGATAGAAATTTAGAGAGTGGGGGGTACTACAATTTCTTCTCTATAAAATTAAGAAAAATCTGCTTTTGTGAGGCTCCATGAATGAGACTGTTACTGCAAGATATTCCATATTTGAATGCACTGATTCAGCTGCCTTAAAAAAAAAGAAAACAGCAATCGCCACAATAAAGTAAATAAATACCTTAAACAGAAAAGCACAGCTGGTCTTTGAAAACATGATCTGAATTTTTCAGGGCTGCAGTCTTGATCCTCCAAAGTTTTCTTTTTACCATGTGTTTAATTAACACTGTAGTCATGGAAACTTCAAGCACCTGTAGCTGTTCCTCAGAACCATGTTTAATAGTCTGGAAAAGGCATGTCATGATCTTTAATTTCTAATCTGCTGTGAATTTCACCAATATTCTTCATGGCTAATGTGTCCCCCTGCCTCCCTTTGCTCTGCAGCCCATGACCTGTGGAAGTGGTGTTCAGAGCAACAGCTGCTTCAGGCTTCCTTGGAGCAGGTCCCTGTCAATACTAACTTCTGATTCCACAGCATGAAAACTCCCATGTTACAAGGTCACAGGCTTCTTCCATTCCTTTGCCATTCACACTGGCATCAGTGCCCCAGAGATAGATTCCCTTTCTCTCTTACCTCGAAAATTCTTTCTTATCTGTTTTGATTTTCCAAATATTTTCTGTAATTTTGCAAGAACATACAGTACACTGACTGTCATAGAGCACCACAAAATGCAGCTTTATTGTTTAAATATTGAAGGATCTTACTGTGGGGTTTTAAACAGCAAAGAAGGGAATAGAAGGTGGTCAGACCTTCCTTCAGTATATCCTTTCTTCTGGAAATACGTGGAGGAAAATGCACGGACTCCAAGATACTTCGTGAAAGATGTCTGCTGGGCTGACAGACATGCCCTTCAAGAATAAAAAAGATAAGCTAGAAAGTATTTATGTACCTGTAAGCAGTTCTATTGTTGGGGATGACTCCTTTACAAAGTGAAATGGCCTAATTAAAGGAACTCAGTTGGCATTTAGTTAGAGGTAGGTTTCTTCTAGATGGGTTACATTAGATAGAGCTACTCTGTTAGCTGAGAAATGAGGAGTGGATGGCCTTCGTGCTGGTAAGGGAGAACTGGGCTCCCAGTGGAGATCTCTGCAGTTTTACTAGACAGTGTAGATAGTTCTCAAGAGACCTTTGTAGTTTGGGTTTAGAATTCTATCCCTTTCACAGAGGCAGGAAAAACTAGTCCCTTTGCTCCTGAAATCTATGATCTTAGTAAACAGCTTCAGAATATTATGTGACACAGAAAGCTTATACTTTTCTTCCTTGAGATTTCCCTGCTTTTAGGCTTTTCTAAAGGTATCCAGCTTAGTTTGATGCAGAAGCACTATCTGCCTTGTATCACAAATCACACATTATTCTCAAGCTCCTGCATGATTATTTTTCTTAAGAGAAAACATGCTGTTAGTTTTGTTCAAGGAACAGTTGCTAAATGATTATAATTTCCTACAGATTATATCATCTCTTACAGCAAATGGTTTCTTCACAACAAGTTAATAAAATGCAAAAGAAGGCATCCAAGTCCCATTTAAAATAAGCAGTGAATCTATTAAAATCTAAAAAGGCTTTAAAAAGTATCTGTAGTCTCATCTGTCAAAAAGGATGGTGCATAATATTGTGGAAAAGCTGACGGAGTTTTTTTCCCAATCTGTACATTCAAAAGGTTCTATGAATGCTTTAAGGTAGCATAATTCAGCACTGCTGCTGGAGGGAGTGGAAGCACCATAAACTCTAAAGGGCACTTAATCCACTGATAAGTTTTCGCCCAGCCACAAAGGTTTGCTGCAGTTGAAAGCTCATGCAAAATGGCCTGGACTAATTGGAGCATCACTCCTTTCAGTGGAAATTGATGCTTTATCATCAACTTTACCATCATGCTTGTAAAATTCTTAGAAATGTTGTAATCCCGAAAACAACCTCTTCATATTGATTATACTGCAATCAAAGCTGCATCCTCTAAATTCTGTAACCTAAAAAAACCATAATTTCCTTCTCTAAGAAGTTTATTTTCCCACAAAAATTCAATGATGATTTGTAGTCATAGAGTCTTCATTGGTTTTCTTCATGAAACTATTCACTTCTTCAAGGCAAACTGAGAACCTGTGTTGGGGGATCATGGTGTGTTTGTTGGTGTGGAAAAAATATCCTTAAAATGAAGTGGTTTTTGGCAATCAGGTGTTGGGATAATGAACTGCATTTCTTATAGAAATTTAAAATGCTTTTTCTATTTATGAGGTATTTCAGTTGTACTAGAGATTCAGGGCAAGTAGGTAGAAAGAACAAGGCACACCAGTATAATAGAAAAGAAGTGGGAAGAACAATGGGGAGACATGAACTACAGGAGAAACTTCCTCCAATGCACGTTATTTCCTAGAATTGATACACAAATGCTAAGGCTGCTACAACTCTCACGCTACATTTTACATAGATACTGTCAAGCCCTTGCAGATATGGAAGTCAGTTTCTGATTTCTCTCATTGTGGCACCAATCCAAGTCAGATATACTGATTTTCATGCAATTCCTTCATACTCAGAGCACTAACACTAGAAGTTAGATTCTTGCGTAAAAGGTGCAGACTAATTGAGTATTGCTCAATTAGTATTGCTCCATTTTACTTCCTTTTCACTTCTGAATGTGGCAGACATGTAAAGGCAGGAGGAGGGAAAGATTGTTTTTACTCTAAAATGTAGATAGGAAATGCCATATAGTCTAAAAATAGCTCAGAAAGATGAACTCCATGGATGTGCTAAGGCCCCTGTTAAGTCAAGATGTTTTGAGATGCTAAGTCAATAAGCTTTGAGATTAGTGGGTAATAAATAAGTTACGAAACTATTTCCCCCAAGCATTCTTTGCACTTTTCCGTATAGGTTTTTGTACAGATGGTCATAGATAGAACTGAGATAAACAGTCTATGCAAGTCTGAGTCACAGGTTTGTGTGGATCAAAAGCTACTTCCCAAGTTAATGACACAATATAATGTACTATACAATTCCCCCCCACAAGAAACTGCAGCTCATTTCTGAGCACCAGCGACTTATGCCCTTGGAACCCCCGGGTTCAGTTCCTTGGAGGTAAACTCAAGGTCGCTTTTCACAGTTTCAGAAAATTTCTAGCAACTCTATAAGCAAACAAATGGAAAGCAGTTTTGCACAGACATTTCCCTGCCCATGAAGCCATTTCTTCTTCCTAACTTCAACCCATTTGTGCTGATGAATAGCTCAAAGGTCTTTTTTAACTAAGCAAAAATTAATTCCTTCTGAGGGAGCCAGATCATATTCAGCCTCCCACAATGTCATATCCAATAGTGGACAGCTATAAGCTAGCAGAATGTAATTATGTTACTCCCTTAGAAGTGGGAGTCTTTAAAAATCAAGACAATGGCTGTGCAGAGAAGAACATCTCTAGCTGACTGTGAATGTATATAGACTCATTCTCCTTTAGAAGCACACCTCTGTACAAAGAGCTAGTTCAGTTCCCTTAAGCTTACGTATGAGTTTTTTGGTGGAGACTTTGTGCTTAGCCTCAGCAGGTCCCCTGACATAAATAAAGTTCTGAGCAACGTTGCCTTTAAAGGCTTGCAGTTAGGTGGGGAAATTGTACTGGATTATAAGAACAAGATTATATCTATAAAGTAGGAAGCAGGAGCACTATCATGGAACTAAATGGTGGAGCGTTATCAAATAAAGGATAAATACAGTTTTGTTAAGCACTGTCATAGAGCCACTCAGACTGCTCAGTGGAAATGCTTTTAGAGCCGAAGTAGCAGGAATGCAAGAGAGGTTGACTGTAGATGGCAGATGCCTGTGATAAACCAGGAAGGAAATAAATACATGGGCAAATATCAGAAGCTATGTTTTAGTCACAAGCGAAGATTCTGCTTCCTACTGCCCAGGAGTTCTACTGGTGCAGACACAGCAGACAGAGAAATAGAAAAATTATGTGAAAAAAAAAATCCAGTGAAAGATAAAAATGCTAATGCTTCTTTAACTTGAAACAATATACTTGTGTGTATGTACGGGTTAGAGCACTCGAGGGATGCAGTGACTTGACTTAAAAATAACGAAGGTAAACATAGGGCACACCTGGAAGTTATTTCATGGTTTTGTTTGAGAGGTAAATGCAGCCACAAAAGAAGAGAAAATAGTAGAATTTGTATCTGCATTTTATTAGATTTCAGTATTTTAACTATAAGGGTGCTGAGATGTCCTTATAATCCCCAGTTAAAAGGCAATGCTTGCCAGGTATCCACCAGGAAGATAAGAATACAGGAGGTTTAGAAGTTCTAGAATATTCTTGCTAGAATTTCACCCACTTTATATCTGAGGTCTGTGATGTTTTCCATTTAATTTCATGTAATAAATGACAGAATTGTGAACCCACTATTTTCTAAATTGTTGGGTATTTTTTCTAGGAGAATAGAGTTAGTAACGTCAATCATGAATAATCTCTGTAAATAGAAGCAAATTGTGTCTTTTAAGCATATTTCCTTCTTGCATTAGCTTAAATTATTTAAGATTCAATTTATAGAAGTATATACATGAAAGAAACATGTCATGAAAGATGAGAATTTTGTCTTATATAGAGACAAGGAAATGGACTGTGCAGGATATTCCGAAGTGATCTGAATAAATCACCATTGCACAGAACTCAGGTGGGGAAATAAACAGATGTTTCCTTGAACACTGACCATTATTATCAGAATAATTCAGGTCACACTGTCACTTGGGGAAAAAACATGTCATCTGTGGGAGAAAATCCCACCTGCTCAGAGCAGGTCTAACATAAAGAGGAGTGGTAGGACCATGTGTTTAAGCAAACTGTACTTCAGGTAACATAACTACATAGAAGATAATCAGCTGCTACTACAGTAGTATGAAATCAAGTCACGAGCACTAAGCACTGGCAAAGCTTCATAACTAGAGATGTGTTACAGGAGAAACAATATATCATAATGCTCTTTGCTATTTTCAGACTGGGTGTATTTAACTGATTCCTGTATTTAACATCTGAATCCCAGCTGTGCACAGCAAGTGTTTATATCATCAAATGAAAAGATTTTGACAAGTTCTATCTAGCTAGTAATAGCACAGAATGATCATGGAATGATGCAGCTTGACTTGTAGTTGGTATTATATTGGTTCTGACCTAGATAGCCCACAGAGCATTTGAAGGATACATGGAAACAAGATTTAAAAATGATTGCATTCCAGGTTGTTACATTCATAAGGGATCAAAGGCTAATCCTGCCTTTAGCTACTTAGAATACAACCAAGATCCAAATGTCAAATGTCTTCACAGAGTAGCAGTATGTCTTTCACATTTGCAAAAATTCTAACTTGTATATTCCATTATTTAAGCCATACTTCTTTTAAGTGGCAATTCTTGATAACAAAAAGCCTGTGGTAAAACTGTCATGTACAAATGAATCCCATTAATAAGGAAACTGCCTATTTGGCTTGACAAGATGAGACATGTACTGTGCAAGATCTGTTTCCCACATGGTAAGCTTTATCACATAGTCTGTCTCTAAGCAGTTGCATTATTTTCTATGTCACTAAAGTTAAATAAAAATGTTAAGAAAAGCTGCCAACTGTGAAAACAAATCCAAATAAAAAATTAAGCACCCAAACATGATTTACTGTTTCATGTGGCAAAACATTATTAGAACAATGAGAAAGCAGTCTGTCTGATAATTTATTTTATACTGTGAACATACGTAGTATAATTCCTCAGTAAGAGCAGTCAGCTTTCTCTTTTTGCATATCTTCCACAAAAACCTCGCCAGAAAAATGAAATCATATAAATGCTTAAAAGAACCTGAGAAATCAGAAAAATTAAACTTATTTTAAATCAGTTACATTGTCATCAGTGTTTCCTATGCTGAGGATAGTAACTGGTATCTACTCATTTCCAGCTAAAAAGTGCATCTTGCTCCTGAGAGAAAAGGTGCAGTACAGCAGGAGTTGGACTACATGGCTTAGATGGCAACGATTTATGAAATTTAGCACGTACAAGAAATAGTAGAATATACATAGAAATACAATTTTTATTTTCATGATGTGCTTACAGCAAGACTGGGGTCGTATCCAAATTACTACAAGCCAATGTTGTCTAACCTAAGCATAAGGAATGGATAATCTTCCAAATATATTGAAATCAGAGATGAATGTCAAGCACATCAGCTTACTTTTACTTTTAATGTCACTGAAGTTCACCAACAATTGTATCTCACTCTACACTGTATGTATAAAAGACTGTGCTGAGTATTTTCATAAACTGGATAATTGATTCATGGAAATCAACTACTACCACTACCACTACTTTAGTCCTACTCTGCAGTCTTCTTTTCCACTTTATTTTTTTTCTGACGAAGAAGTAGTTTGTTCATTCAGAAAATATATTTGCTTCTTTTCTACATTTTCCATGTTGAGGATTTTGAATGTAAAACAGATGAGAAAAGATTTGGCCACTGATTTTCAAATGCAGGACTTGTAGAGAGGAAATAGTGCTCTATCAACACACATCCCTCAGAGATGCCTGCAAAGATACTATGATATTACCTAATGGAACGTATCCTCTACAGTGACCTAGCACACTAAATCATAGAATATATACCTTGGCATGTCTGAGACTGCCCATGAGCTTGTCAGGGAGAGGAGGTCACAGTTTAGCTTCCAGAATTATTTCCGTATCTAGCAGTACCAGTCAGGAAGGGGTAGTCTTGTTCTTCAGCTGACAACAATTATCTGCAATGGACATGAGAAGGAAAATAATGAATGTGAGTTCTCCTAAATGAACAGTACAAGTGGCTTATAGTTTTTCTTTGCTTCCCTGGTGCTTTTTTCCCCCTGCAGTCAGGAAGAGGCTGGATATTATTAAACCTTGCAATATGTGTCCATTCTGTCCTCTACCAAGAAAAGCAATAAAAAGATGCCTGTCTAACCTTTTCTATCTTGAGATGAATCTTTTCTTTACTACCTTTGCTATGAGAGATCCAATAACAGCATAAATTCTTCAGGCACTGTTCCTTTTTAATGATCAAAGCAGTTATTCCAAAACTTTGTCTTTTGCACTTGGAAAGGGCAAATGGAATTGGGATTCAGAGAAAAGTTCAGGAACTGCAGGTTAAAATATTCCTTTTTCCTCCTGCTCTCAACTACTCTTATCATTTTCATCTATGCAGAATGAGTATGAAGACTTACTGCTCTGATAATATCCTTTCCCCATACATGTAAAATGACACATTGAATTGCCAGGAATAGGTCAGTTCTTAATCCAGTTGTCAGGAAGTCAGGAGTCTTTTCTTTTTCCTAGGTCTAGAAGTATCCACCATGCTCATTACTGCCAAAACTTGCTGTCCCTTCACATTTAATGTGAAAATCATGTCCTGCCTTTCAGGCGCAGTAGGAAAATGGTGCAGTATATTGTATGTACTCATTGTTGTGATTCACATCTAAATATTCTAAGATTTATTTATATATTATTTAAGATTTATTTATATAACTTTGGAGAATGACCAGATGCTGACAATCACATCCATGAAGAGACGATAAAAGCAGAACTGCCAGAAATAAAGAGGTGCATGAGCCCTAGTAAGCAATTTGAGAAAAGAAGGGACGATTACAAACACTGGTATGAGGCTGTCGGGCCCAGTGACTATGTGCCATCCTTCTCTTCCGTGAATTATAGCTGAAGTGATTAGATCTTTTCTAGAGGATAACTTCAAGGACATAGATCACTCTTCCCTGTGAAGTGAAACACAGAGTATGATGCAGCATTTTTTGTCATCCTAGGTACCTGATATCCAGGCTTTTTTAATGCTTGATAAGTCTTATTTTCCTTTCTAAATTTAACTTACTAGCATTTTTTAACATACCTAGAGTCAGTAAAACATTGATAGTTTATTGTCATCTGTATTTCAATCGCATGTTGAGATTTGTCAGTTCTAACCTACCACGTGAATTCAAGCATAGAATGTGCATAAACACTGACACTGTCCTTAGATTTGTGTGTATAGTTACAATACTAAATATTTATATAATTTGTTGGAATTTGAAGTCATGAAAAGCATTCGGTGATTTGATCCCCTCCATGTTTCCAGAAGAGCACATAATCAGTGCAGAGTGACACCCAACTGCACTTGTAAACAGGCTTATAAAAGCTGTAGGTATCTGTAAAGATCGCTTTTAACAGCATGGGCAACATCAATCCCAATCAAATTTTCCCTCATTAAAATTTTTCATTGCTCATTCACAGTCCTTCTCTGGGAATAAACTTTTAGTAAAAAAACAGGGCATCTTCCTTATTTCTTCTCTTCTTTGGTGTAATTTTAAGCAACATTGCACTGGATGACAGATTCTTCTGAAGAAATTTCCTTCAACCTTCCTCTCTCTGTTACAGCAAGGCCACAGCTTGTAGTGCTGCCTCAACTCTGTTATTATTCTTTAATGCCAATTCAGCTCTGTGATTTCTTCACAACACTGCAGAAAAGAGAGAGGATTTTCCTCAATTTTCTGACTGTGTAAGTAGGAAACAGTCAGCTATATATATCAGAAAAGAAAAAAAATATCGTCATTAGTTTCCCTATAATATTGATGTCAAAATAAACTATTAAAAGATTACTTGTTTTGAAAACAACAAATATTCATCAGTTAAGCGGCTGGTATAAAGAACTTGTCCTTTTGCTACCTGAAGAATAGATTTCTCTATATAGGCTTTTTTACCGTAGAGTAAAACTATTAAGTCACTTGGCCGCTCAGTGTTTTCTTGTATGAGTGACTTTTATTTATGATGTAAAACGTGTTCTGAAAGAGTTAAAGTTTTCCTCACTGCTAGTGCTAAAGCCCCTATCTCACAAATTATGTTTTACATTTATTTCCTTCCTATCTCAAATTGCATATAAGAGTATTCAAAACTAAACTTTGAGGTATTAAGTTTCATCTGATATCCTGGGTTTGCATAATGTGGTTTTTTTACGAGATGCTATATAAATTTTGTTATTATGTTATGTGCCTCTTGCCTTATCACTCTGAGTTCATTAATTTCATTGCAGCTTTTCCTATGCAAGAGAAATATGAAATATAATTGAGCATGATATAGTTTCCAAGCAGTCACCACTTTGATTTCTAATCATGTGGTTAAAGACTACCTAAAGAAGGTCACTTCTGTGATAGTGTCTAAGAAATCAGGCATCATATGCCACACCACAATACTGGAAACTGCTACAGTTTGCTTTTAAATCAAGGGAAAAAAACATGGCAGCATTTATAGGAAAGTTTTAAATTAGCCCTTCTGTGTTTGTGTCTACGTGTATGTACTTTCTACTGTACTGTAAATGCAGTGTATTTTGGTTGTAATGAAATGTACATCACCAAAGCTCCTTCAGATAAGGAAAGAAATTATCTTATGTCTTCATCAAAACAGCCTCACTATTCTGTGTTTTCTATAGGAAAAACTTCAGATTTAAATTTAAAACCATTACTCTGTGTTTGGAAAATAATATATTGACAATATCCCAGTCTTAATAAGGTCACAGTATGTTGTATTAGTCAGAAATCTAAACAAAATACCTGTTTGTGTTGTTCATAGATATAAATTTGATTTAAGCCATTTTCTGTTTCTTGAAATAAAAATTTGAAAATAATATCAACTTTTCACACATATAAAATTGAGGCAAACTTATTTAAATATAACTGCTTTATGTCTTCAGAAATCTAATATATAATTTTATTCACTGTTCAGACTCCTCCAACCTCTTTACCCATAAAAAAAAAGAAAAAGAGAAAAAATGTGGTCCTTGGAAATTAGGTATTTAAAATATTGAATAATGTCTAACCACAATGGATCTCACTGACATTTAATTCCCTGTACAATCATTTACAGGAAATGTGCATTTATGTTACATTTTTTAAATTATGCTCTTTCCTGTGACAGTTAATGAAGACAATGCTATAGGCATGATTTACTTTCACACTGAGTTAAATGATCCAGGAGAATGATTTAGAAATCAATTTTTTTCCCCTGATTTCCTGAAAAACATTAAATGGCTATTATGAAAGCAGAATACAGTAAAAAGTATAAAAAAAGACAGAGCCCTGTTATTATCTAACAAACTACTCCTTGCTCCATAGCATGATAAAAAGTATGGCAAAATGTATCTAAATATTAGCAGTTTCTACTAAAACCTAGCTTTAAATGTCAAAATATTTAAAACTAATCTACATCTCATAATAGACTACACTTTTCTTCTGTGTCTGCATTGGAGTAATTAAATTTTACAGCTTTTTATTCAGTAGCATCTGCTTCATATTTTTGCACTGTAGTTAAGCTATCAATTTTTGGCAGTGTAATAACCCTGTTGAGTCAATAGCTACTGTTTGCTCTGACATTATTGCCTCAGCAGCAAGTTCATTGTTTTGCTTGTTTTTACAGTACATGCAATTCATACACATGATCACTTTTAGCTGATAGAGCATATTAATAAAAGATATACTTCACTAGATCTAGTAGAGAGCCCAGTATCTCCACTGAGTGGAGACCCTAAGAAAAACTCTTTATAATACCCTAACTGGGGATAGCTTTAAAGTATACCAAGTGATATAACACTGCTGCCATATCTTGGCCTTGAATACCTCTTTAAACTGGGTCAGGCACTATTTTTCCTGTTTCAAGGAAACTGTCCTTTCAATTGCTCATTACACGTAGTCTCTACACAGTTAATTGACCTAAAATCATAGAATCACAAGATGGTTTGGCTTGGAAAGAACCTTCAAAGTTCCTCTAGTTCCAAACCTGCTCCCATGGGTAGGGACACCTTCCAAGTGCTCAAAGACCAGGTTGCTCAAAGCCCCATCCAAAATGTCCTTACACTGCCAAGGAGTGGGCATCCATAACTTCTCTGGGCGTCCTCTTCCATTGTCTCACCACTCTCATTGTAAAAAAAATTCTTTCCTCTATCTAATCTAAATCTACCCTTTTTCGGTATAAAATCATTATTCCTTGTCCTGTTGCTACAAGTCCTGGTAAGAAGTCACTCCCTATCTTTCCTGTAGCCCCCCATTAGGTACTGGAAGGCACGTGTAAGGTCTCCCCCGAGCCTTCTCTTCTTCAAGCTAAACAACTCCAATTCTCTCAGCTTGTCTTCATAGAACAGGGTTCCACCCCTCTTATCATTGCTGTGGCCTTCCTCTGGACTTGTTACAACAGGACCACATCTTTCTCGTCTTGGGGATCCTGGAGCAGGATGCAGTACTACAGGTCAGATCTCACCAAAACGGAGCAGAGGGGCAAAATCCCCTTCCTCACCCTGCTGCTGCACTGCTTTTGATGCAGCCCAGGATACATTTGGCTTCCTGCGTTGCAAATACACATTGCCAGTCCACGTCCAGTTTTTCATCCACCACAACCCCGAAGTCCTTCTCTGCAAGGCCGCTCTCAATCCCTTCATCCCCCAACCTTTATTGATAACAGGATTTGTCCTGTTCTGGCTGCCAGACTTTGCTCTAGGCCTTGTCAAATTTTATGAGGTTCATGTAAGTTCACTCCTAAAATCTATGAAGATCCCACACTCAGCTTGGTGTCACCTGCACACTTGCTGAGGTTGCACTCTGTCTTACTATCCAAGACATTAATGAAATATTGAATAGTATTGTACCTAATATAGACCCTTGAGGAACACCACTTGTTAATGAGCTCCATTGAGCCATTGACTGCAACTCTTTGGATATGGCCATCCAGACAATTCCTTATGCATCTAATAGTCCATCTATCAAACCTGTATCTTGCCAACTTACTCACAAGGCTGCTGTTGGAGCCTGTGTCAAAGGCCTTATAGAAGTCAATAGGCGACATCTGTTGTTGTTCTCCTAGCCACCAACATAGAGTCAGTCCATCATTAGTAAATGCCATGACATTAGTAAAGCATGATTTGCCCTTTGTGAAGCCATGTTGGCTGTCTTTAATCACCTCCCCATAGTCTATGTGCCTTGGCATAGCTTCCAAGGGCATCTGCCCCGTGTTCTTATTGAGGCTGGCAGGTTTGTTTTTCCCAGAATCCACCCTTCTACTCCTCATCAGAAAACGGAGCCAGAGTGATATTCTGTAACTGGCTTCAGATTTTGTGCCTTTAAGTGCAGTGATTTCTCATTGCTATTGTATCTCACTGAGCAATGTACATAGAGCTAATAAAAAATCCTCAATACAAAGGATATCTTGCTGCACAAATGTTCTTAGACATCTAAAGTTTGCCCTCAGCTTGTCAAAGTGCAATGATGTCTTTTCTGAATTACAGGAGAATCTGTGCAAGTGAAAGGCATCTCTGTGAGGAAGATATCATGTGGCATTCAAATTATTTGGAGGGATGAGAAGCAAAACCATATATTTTCTTTAACTTCAGTTCAGTTGTTTAAAGCAATAAATTGCATAGTTCCTGCAGGTTAAATAAAGCAATATTACCCTCCTCTGGCAGTAAAGTAAATTAATAGAGCTTACCATTCAGGACTAAATGAAATTACAATCCATGTTTTAACAGAAATACATCAAAACCATAACTACAAACTGGACCAAAAATATATAAAAATCTTTGACATATATAAAAATTATTTTTGCCTCTGAAGGAATGCTTAGAGTTACCGAGACACAGTCATACAGAGAACATGAGAGAAGGAAAATGTTGTTACTATGCTAAACTTTATGTATTTTGTATTTGGCAGAACTACTGATCAGTTTCTGATCTGTCTTGGGTAGAGAAGGAAAAAGGAAGGAAGCAAGTACAGGCACAGAGTATTTGCTCCCCTGCATATCTAGGTCAAGTTCTGCTGCCTAGACTCCCAAGGGTTTTGAAAGATGTTATAGCACCATTAATTTCACTAATCACACAAAAGATAAATGGGTCAGATACAGGTGGCCCACAGGCCCTGGCCAGCTGTCCGTGGCTAGCATTTGGGATAACATGCTTCAGGTCTTGTTCGGTTTATATTTCCACAACACATGTGGGAAGGCATCCTATTCATCTTCCTTCCTTCCAGACACAGTCCCTCCAGGATCAGCTAACAGGGCTTCGACTCCATCTTTCCTCAGCAGCAAAATTACAGTGTAAGAGTATGGCCATATTGCTAGAACTGCAAGACAAATTAACACTGATCAGAGTTACATTAACACAGAAATGACTAGGCAATTTTGGGTACTGACATCTGAAACCTAGATATGAGAGAAAATAAGAATTCAGTTCACAGTGTTAAAGGACACATTGTATTTCTTATCTGAGTGAAGATTTTGGAGTTCAAGTCTTTTTATTTGCAGTTGTATATGAACAGAAGTGCAGTACTGTGGATATTTTTTGTTAGAAGTTTTTCCTGCAAATTCTGTAATAAATTAGAAAATGGTCAATGTATCCATTATAGATTTGTGTTCTGAATGATTCAAAATTACTTTGTTCTCTGATCAGTGTCTCTAATTCAGACAAGTATACTTTTAATAAGACAGGTCTCAGTGTCAAAGTTTTTAATGTAAAGGAAATTATAGTCTTTTTATACAACTAGAAAATAAAATCCCAACGTTTCCTATAGTTAGCAAACTAGTATGGCTCTCCTACCTCCATTCAGCTTCAGTTTTGCATGAAGCTAGCACAAACCCAACTGTTCCAGGCAATCATCTCTATCAAATTTGGAAAAATTAAGTAAATGATTCTGAAATCTTTGGGAGTGACAGACGAGACTGGCTAAGATAAGACTAAGTGACAGACACACTGGGGGAAACCAGTTTAAGAAAAGCTAAATACAAGTCTCAGAACTTGGCAGTGACTGCGTTTTATATAAGTAGATTATTAAACACAAACCACTTCTCAGGAGGTTTCTTTTAGAAATAAACACTGATGCTGACTCTAACAAAGAGCTTAAAAGATTAACAAATATATCCAGTTCCGTATTAAGGAGATTGCAATTTAAATGTAATTCTTTGTAGACTTCAGCTTGTTAATATGGACTTAAAATACAGTTTTGCATTGAATAATCATGCTTTAATGCAAAAAGCAAAAAAGGTGTTTCATTTCAATTATATTTAATGAGAAGACTGTGTCCTGTCAAACCCTGAAATTGGTGGATCACATGCCCAAAAAAATGCATAATGTGGCAAGGAAAACTTTCCAGTGTGAGGTCAACAATAGTTAGGGATACTTTTTGATGCAAGAGAGAAAGATTAGCATAACATTTGCTACATCTGCTAAGCATAGAATTAATCAGATAAGCAGAGTAAAGCTGCAACTTTCTCCTTTGGTTTTGCTATGAAATGGAAAATTTATCATGATCCCAGGTTTCAGACATTTTGCTTTTTTCCAAACATTTCTGTCATGACAAACTGTTTCATATTAAAAAAAAAAAAAATAAAAAAAGTTGCTTGAGCTTGAAATTAAAGGAGTGTGAAGTATGCTGATCATATACACATTAAATAATGAATTAAAAAAGGGCTTGCTGATAACAGAACTTAATTTTATTTTCAATTACTATCTTTTAATCCCTTTGTCCCACATACATTGATTTTGAATGGGATAATCCATTTACGTGCAAAATACATCAATCAGCCATCTTGTCTATGTGGCTGCTTTGAATTTATATACAGGTGAAAAAATGTTTCCCAGTCACGAGAACTTTTAATTAGAACATATTTCTTAATGTCTTTATTTCAGATTTGTTCCACTAAAACACAAAAGGTGATTATTACCCTACTCTTCACATAGAGTGTTCTGCTTTAATTTAGTGTGATTGCCTTCAATTTTCTCTTTATTCTTTTTCTACATTTTTTTAACAAGTTCTTGCTTTTTAGCTTGGATTTTAAGATGAACATTGCCAGTTTATGTGAAAAGGAAAAGGTACTTCATATTCTTTTCAATGAAATCTCAAGAATGTAATTCAAACCTCTGATTCTTCTTCAGTATATGTAAAACTTCAACCAGCCCTGAAGTAGAATTATGGTGTCACCATTGCTGTCAGAACCACTTGATTGAATATTTTAAAATATAAAATAATAATGTAAAAAATTTCTACTGTAACATCTAACTTGTCCCAAAAGAACCTGCAGAGTTTTTAAAATAGTATAAAATTAAAATTCATTTCCAATATTGACAAAGCACATTACACACAGTTGTTTTGTTTTATTTTGCCTTCCTTTGTATTCCAGAGTGCTAGTCTGTTTTGCTACTAGATTTCTAAACATGATGTTAAGGGATTCTTCAGAAACTGCATTAAAACCCAACTGCATACTCTGTTTCTTTGGTATGTAAAAAAAAGCCTAAATATATCTGTCTCTCTAGTGTTCAAGAGCAACATGTTTATTGCAGATCACATGTGTGCAACCAGCTTCCCTTTTGGTTAATAGACCTACTCATTTATTAGTTCACATGGTCAGTATTTATGGCTCATGCATTTGTCATTATTAGAAAGCAGTACTTTCTGTTTTTATTACCATTTATGAATGAATTTGTGCGATTCATTCACCATAAGATATTCTGTAGAATAAAAACATATTTACATTTATAATTTCAAAATGTGGATGGTACATGGCAATTCTGCTTCACATATAGACCATGATGGTTACTATCAATTCTACAGTTGATTGTAATATTCATATTGTTTTCGATCATTTAAATTATTTCCTTGTTTACATCATCTAAATAAATTAGGGAACATTCCAAATAGACCAATTATGAAGTGAAAGTTTATTAGAGAAGTAGATGACAAGATCAAACGCAAGTATTTCTTTAGGTCATAAATTTAAAAAGAAAACACAAAAATACTTTGAATTATTTTTTTAAAGCACTCGATACATATCGGCAGAACTTTGCTTTGTATTTGTGTATACAGTAGGAATAGCTGGTATAAGTGGAACTTCATGTTATCATTCTACCTTGCTTAGAGAGGTGCAAGTACTCAAATGCTCATGTTAACACATGGATAACATAGGTTTATTTTCCAATCTGTAGTCACTTGAAATTATCTTTTTTGCAAAAAATATTTCATCATTTACAAATTAAGTAGCATACTTAAGTCTTTAGGAATTTAATTATTTTACTTTTTTTTTAATTCTTCATTTGTTTTCTTAATTTCCATTGGAGGCAATGGTGTTGTACAATGTTCCCAACATCTACTAACCCAGCATCATCTATCTCACTGTTGAGACAACCTCTTTTGCTGTCCTGCTCTCTCTCGAGCTTCTGGAGTCCTGTGTTCAGAGCACAACCTTTGTGCAACCTGCAGCCTTCTGTGTCATACAGGCTGTGCAGTTTTCATGCTGCAGCACCAAGACATAATTCCGAGTGAATGAATAAGGGCAGAGCGGAAGAATTATTTTAAAAGTTTAAGGCTATATGTAGCATCACTTTTTTTCCACCACTATTATTTGCCCTAAATGTCAACAAACACTCAGGAAATGAGAGGTTGAATAAAATTCAAACACTTAAATAAAATGAGAATAAAGAAGATAAATAAATAATAATGAGAAATATAATTAAATGAGAAAATGCAAAGAACCCTAAGGGACTAGTCTTAGTTGAAAAAGTGGGGATATCTTATCATCAATTTGTACAAGACTCAAATTGTGGACCGTACCAAGCTGGAAATTCTGCAAAAGGCCCAAATCAGGAACATGGTGCTTGACAGAACAGACTAAAATTGCTATGGAATTATCAGTGCACTCCTAAAATGTGATTTTGCATATGCTGGCAAAGAACAAATCCAACATCTGCTTTTGTGACAGGTTACATCAAAATAGAATTAAAACAAATTAAAAAAAAAATAAATCCAGTTTTAAAGTGATTAAATGTCAGTGGACTGGATATCTTCTTTGAAAGGATACTTGATGTTATTTCTATTTTTTTTCCATTGAAAAAAATAGTACTAACTTCCAGATAAATTATGTCTAAGAATTGTAATTTATTGCTTTTTCCCCTTGACAATGGTTTTTTTCTGTCACAGAAGCTTAAACCAAAATTCATTTTTTGCCAATGCCTAATAAAAGCACCTACCAGTATTTACAGTAGAATACTCACAATAGGAGAGAAGATTAAAACTGTGGTTTAATTTTCTGACTCAAGTGTCAAATTTGAAGGTATGTTTCAAATATCAGTTAAATAAAACAAATAGTCACTCTTTTTTTTGCCTTATTTTAAGCCATCCTAGCAAGAGTTATCCAGAAAAATGTGTCCCATCTTAACACTTGGATCTGATACTAACAAACGGAGTTCAGATAACTTCTTCTCAGGGTAAATTCTCAGGGTACATTAAATCTACTTCAAATATTCTGAAAATAATAACCTGTTCCTCAGCAAATATCAATCAATCTGGTAAGAACTTAAAGCCTAATGTGGTACTGAGAACAAACTCTTTTGCAGTTGTTCTATTTCCTTTCCAAGACATGCCATTTGCATTGCATCTAGAATCATGGAGATGGCATAATTAACTTATGCTGACACTGTGGTATTACCTTTGGTTATCGTCAAAGAACACTAAAAGACTAAGTCCCTGCAGTGTTTCACCACCTGCACTGTGAGGTCTAAAAGAGGCCTGTTTTACAAGAATATTGTGGTTTCTGAAAAACTGCAGAGGAAATTAGGAAGAAAATACACAGAAAAGGGCATAAAGGGCAATGTGATTTTTAATTTTGTAAGCTGCTTTCTTCCAGTTTTATGTTAAAATAAGATGCCAGATAAAGTTACTAGTAGTAAATATGACATGAGAAAACCAAATTGAAAAGTAATTTAAGCCTGAAGTAAATTTTCCCAGTGGAATAAGCAGTACTTTAGTTCAGACCGCAAAAAACCCCTCAGCATCTAGAGGGTATTCTCAGGCAGTTAAGAGTAATGAGTGTCTGAGGTCACCTTCATGTTAAGCTTGCTGTGATTTTCCTTAGCAAAATTTTGAGAGAAACCTAGAGCACCTAAAAGAAGAAAGGTAGCAAAATTTACTCTGTTGATATTCTTTATTTTTTTGGGAGAAATATGTCAAGTGCTGTGAACAAAATGACAATATTTAACTTATTAATAAAGGTACTATCAGTAGTTCTGGAGTTTTGCTTTTTTATTCTATGGCTCTAAACTGGGCAATCAGTGGTTATAATTGCCCGCTATGAAGTTTACCAAGGACATCAGGCTGCTCTTGGCAGGAGCAATTGCTGAGGTTCATCTGCAGTAAAAGATGTTTGGAGTAGACTCAAGAAAAGTGCAGTGCTCAGTAATGACTTCTGAGTAGTTACAGAATGGCAAAGGTAAAATACTGAAAAAATATGGCATCCACAGAGATTTTTGAAATCAGAAAGATTTATGTGATTTCATTCCTATATTGGTTTAATTTAATCTCCTTTATCAACCCAATTAATCTTCCAGTGATCGTGATAAAAAATATGCCAAGCAAATTAGTTATAAACCATTGTATAAAATGCACAAACCTGTTAAAAAATAATTAAGTATATGTGGAGAATGGTGGCCCCTGAGAAGGAAGGAAGGAAGGAATTCCAAATAATTTTTGGCATTAAGTATTTAGAGGAGAAGCAGCCTTGGATTCAATTACAAAATGGCTCTTGAAAAGTAAAATCAGTTGCTTTTGCCAGCTTTGAATAGCCAACGGCAGAGGGCCAAACCATGAAAAAGCTTAGAGAAACATTACTGTACAATATCAACATTTACTTCTCTCTCATTACTACTCTACATGTTTTGTCCTGTGTATTTAGAGCATTGTTAGAGCTTTACCTTTTCTACCGCTTATCTTGTAATGGGAAAGTATTGTATAATGCATAAACAATATTTAAATACAATACATATAATATTTCAAAAAAATACCCATTACAACATAATGCATAGTGAAGTGGAATGTTTCATGTAGAGATGCTAGGCTTGGGTTCTTTTTGCACAATGGATTTTCTGGTCCCTTTTAGGTTTAAGAAGGTCTCTGAAACTCTATTTTTAAAAGTCTCTC
Organism: Edolisoma coerulescens; assembly: GCA_013397115.1. Classification (NCBI taxonomy): domain Eukaryota; kingdom Metazoa; phylum Chordata; class Aves; order Passeriformes; family Campephagidae; genus Edolisoma; species Edolisoma coerulescens. The sequence goes on along the minus strand of VWZW01005329.1, from coordinate 10,544 downwards.
CATAAGCATCAGAGACTACTGTTTTTATTTAGATTGACAAGGTTAGTTGGGTCTGGATTGGTGAACAAGTCACTGATAAGGATTTGCCTGGCATTCTGTGCACTTGCCTGAACCTGACTACCAGCATCAATGTGCCCTTTTTGTCTCATCCAGGTGCTGTGGGATGGGGCTGCTCCTTGTGAGGCCCCTGCTTCTCTCCATCTTGCTGTCACCCTCATCTCCTTTCTCCCTTTTCCTCAGGGAGCAACTGCTCTTGCAGTTGCTTACAGCACCATGCTCTACAGACTATCAATAAGAGGATGTTTGAAACCCCTTACTTACTTGGATCTTTTAAAGAAGACAATGTTTATACGGGGAATCAGATCTCTCAAATCTTGATATGTGATCAGTTCATGTCTGGGTGATGGCAGAAGTTTCCATTGTAAGGAACTTTGCAGCGAGGTCTTCAGCTGGATCAGGAAAGCCTCCCCAAATCACATCTTTACTGAGTTCTTACATTCAGTTTTGTGTCCCATGGTCCTATGGGACCTTGTATGTTCTATTGCCATTGATAAACTGTGTACAAAACACCTCATGCCTTACATATGTTCAAAAGACCATCCCAGGTGACCATTCCTGCATCTACAGGAATAATTTCTAAAGCTTATTTACAATTACTTTATCTATCTAAAATCTATTCTGCAATAAGAACTGCCTCAGAGAGTCTCTGGAGCCACCAGATTCCCCATTCCAGGTTTTAATCAATTCATGGAAGCACATGGATAGTCACTGTGAACTGGACAAGTGCACAACAGAGAAAATCACCTGTATTCTTTGAATTTTCTACCTCTTGCAGCTATTTCCTAGCTCTTGCAGTAATTAGTGAAATGGTCTGTAGTGCAGCTGAGTAAATCTCCTTGTCTCAAATTATTCAATGAGATCAGGTCAGCAGAAACTGGCCAGAGGCTTCTTTGATCAGCCAGGGAATTGCTGACTGAGTCTACATGGGCAGGATATCTACCTATACCACAATAGCAGGACAAACATGAATTTCATATTTATATAATATGTCTAACTTAAATTCTTTAGATCTTGCCACAACCAGATGTGAGCTTTGCAGTATTTATAAAACCCATAGGTTTCTGTTTCCTAGGAATGTTTGCTCTCTAAACCTAAAAAACTTTCATTAATACAAAATAAAGATAAACTTTTAGCATTCATCATTAGGACAAATTAGAGAGATAGGCAATCACCAATTGTTTGAAATTTAATATGGGCAAGTCTTGGATTCTGCCCCAGGACAGGGCAAACCTGGATATGTGTATAGACTTGGGAATGAGATGCTGGAGAGCAGAGCTGCTGAAAGGGAGCTGGGGATCCTGGTCAATGGCAAGTTGAACATGACTCAGCAGTGCCCTGGCAGCCAGGAGGGCCAGCCCTGCCCTGGGGGGCATCAGGCACAGCATCGCCAGCCGGGCAAGGGAGGGGATTGTCCCGCTCTGCTCTGCTCTGGGGCAGCCTCACCTCGAGTGCTGGGGGCAGTTTTGGGTGCCACAATATAAGGAAGACATTAAACTATTAGAAAGTGTCCAAAGGATGGCAATGAGGATGGTGAAGGGTCTGGATGGGAAGCCATAGAAGGAGCAGCTGAGGTCACTTGAACTGTTCAGCCTGGAGGAGACTGAGGGGAGACCTCACCATGGTCCGTCTAGAGCTCTTCCTAGGGGAGGAATTTTTTTTGTTATTGGAAGTTTCAACTGTTCTTGCTCCTGTTAATTGACTGCATAAGAAAAGACCACAGCATGAGGTTCTTGTTAATAAATGGGATTGTTTCTGGGCCTTTGTGTTAGCAGTGATTTTTGCTATAATGTCAAAATGCTTGTGAAAATAACTACTTTGAGGAGGAAGAAAATATGAATCACTTAAAGATTTTACAGACCTTCCCTACAATTTTTCTTAAAATATTGTCACAGGTGTCCATCACAAATATACATATGCTAACAATTCTTTTTTTTTTTTCCATTTCTCAGGTAGAAAAAAAAATTGAGTTCTTCAAACATCTCTGTGGCAAAGAGACAACATTTTCTTTTGCTTACTGTCAAGGAAACTGGACAAAAGAAAAAAACTTATTTTTTTGAAGGAAAGAAATACTGAACTACCTTCAAAGAAGGCATCTATTTTCACCAGAAGGGAAATAAAGGTTTTAACAGTCCCATAGTCCATTCTGTTCTAGTCCTCTCACACAGATGAGTCACATTCTCATTATCAGCATGCTTAAAGAATCCTCACTTACACCTCCACAAGTCTCTTAATGGTCTGTCTTCATAAACTTTACTTTCCATGAGGTAATCTAATGAGTCTTTTAATAAAAACACGTATCCAGACATTTTAAAAATGTTCTCATCTACTCCAGTGGGAAAAGCTTCTATTTCAAAATGGGTCTACAGAGTCAAAATTACTCTCCAGATCTAGCCCATAGGGAAATGACAAAATGAGCAGCATATTCAGCCCACTTTTCCGCTGTTTCTCTCTCTTTGCTCCACTTCCTCAGTCCCAAATGAGCACCTTTTTCATGGCTTTTAGAAGCTGTGGAGTATTCCATCATATATCAGGAAAAGCTAAATGAAAGCTGTAGGAGTCAGCTTCTAGTAAGCAGTCAGAAAAGTTTCTGGGGAAATAATTAATGAAGGCAGAAAGAAAGCTAAGAATGGGAAGTCAGAACTACTTGGAGCTAATCTATTACTTGAAAGTGTCAGCAGCAGCAGAAGTGTTATCTACTGTTTGCAGCAGGACTGTGGATACATGTCATGCCTGGATTCCTACTTTACTTACCGTAGAATTCCTCTCAAGGTTTGGGAACCATTTGGCTTTATTAGTGTGATTAAATCAATGTTCTTTAAAGGATTTAAATCTCTCATTTCTGGCTACCAGAGTCAAAATTGGTCCTATGCTCTCAGAAGACTAGACAAAACCAAATTTTGCAGTCAGAAGAAGAAAAGCATATAGAAGAAATATGAATTTTGGGAGGAGAATGACAATTGATAAATCTTTCTCCTTTCTGCCCTCTTAAGGGACAAGGCTTTCATTTTCCCTGGAAGACGTATTCATTAGGGCTATACCAACAATGGTCTGCAGGACTGAGATTCAAAACCCATCATGTTCACACCAATTACAAGGAGATGTTGCTATGCTCAATGTACTAGTAGCAGGTTGCTATTCTGGGGAAATCTAAACTTCTGTCAAAAAATTGGTGCAAGGCTGTTTGCAATGGCAGCAGGACTGACAGGACTGCCTGTTAATGAGGGTGTTTTCTTACCCTCAGCAATCTACCTGGGACAAGTATTTGTCTATTGCAATAATGCCAACCTAGTTTCACTCAAAAGGAGCAGGACTTTTCTGCTATTCAAGAAGAACAGTTAAAATCAGTTTTAACTTTGTTAATGCATTTCCTGGGAGACAAGGAGTAAATTATTAGGTGAATTTAAGAGCTTAATAATTATATCTTTCTTTTTTCTCAATTTCTTCATGAAGTAAAATGGTTTATATTTATGGGTAATCAATTCTTAAATGTATAATTTAATTGCTGTTTCAATGCAATTTTGTTGTAACTTTTGCAACCTTATTCAAAGCAGTTGAAAGGAAAGTTTAAAAATCTATAGCTCAATTATAGTTCTAAAAATAACACTGAAAACCATGTGTCATTCAGTTTGAGGTTAAGACAAGTAAATTTAAGTTTTGACAGGTTGGATGGCCCCTGTGCACACAAGATCTCTAAACTCATCTGGTCCTGACATTCCTGGGCCCAATTTGTCTTTTTAAATATTATCGTCTGCTGAGATTTCATAGTTTATCTTAGCCATCTCCCCCAGGATATCTATGACACAGATACAGATCATAAGGGAGGTTCACATCATCCTGCAACAGTAGACAGAGCCAGACAAGACACATTAGAAGAGCTGAAGTAGCACTTGCTGCCCTTGTGAGGAAATGGAGCCAAACTCTTGATGGTGACTCACTGCAATGGCAGCCTCTGCAGCGACTGACAACTGTCTTGAGAAAGCTGCATGAAAGGACTGGAGACATAATATAAAGGGGGTTTGATCAAAGAAATGGTCATGAGTTTAAGAATGCATTTGGGAATGAATTAGGAAAAAAAGGCTTTATCTTGTCTGACTAGGTGGAGCACCCCCTCTATAGGATTGTGGATGACACCAAATAGGAAAAAAAGAGTCTGGAGGGTTGGACTGCTATGTAAAGAGGTTTAAACAGAAGACATGATATGACAGAAGTTTGATAAAGTGATAAAATGGTACACACTGAGTCCTGCACTGCAAACGTAACAACCAAAAAAACCCAGCACTGGCTGGACATCAAGTGAGCAGAAGGAAGTTTGGTAGAAGAGAGATGAGGGTCCAGGCAGGAAGGGAACTCAGTATGAGCCACCAGTGTACCCTTGCAGCAAAAAAGGACAGAAGCACCTTGGGCTGTGTTAGGAGGAGTGTTGCAAGCAGGTCCAGAGAAGTGATTGATTCTTTGCCTCCCTTTGGCATTTGTGGCACTAGGTCTGGAGTACTGTACCCAGTCTTGGTCTCATTACCCCAAGAAAGACATTGATGTGCTGGAGCAGATCCGGCAAAGGTTTACCAAGGCAATTAGAGCACTTGACATACGACATACGAGGAGGGGCTAACAGATGAGTTTAGTCTTAACAAGAGAGGCTAAGAGGAAGGTCTCATAAATACCTTTAACAAGCTAGTGGGAAAATACAGAGAAAACAGAACCAGGCTCTCCTAGAATGAGAGGCAGTGGACGCAGTTTACAACATGGGAAAGTCTAAATATAGAAAAGGAAATCTATTTTCATTATGAGGGTGGTTAAGTTGGCTTCCCAGAGAGATTGCAGAATGTTTGTCTGTGAATATATTCAAAACTCGACAGGATAAAGCCTTGATTTACATGGTGTAAATTGGCTCATTTTGAGCAAGGTTTGGACAAGATGACCTCCAGAGGTTTCTTCCAACCTAAATTATTTTGTAGTTAATGATTCTATGAAAAAAAACCAAAGAAAAAATGTGAAATGTGTAGTAATGTCATAAAATCACAACTTTTATGTTAGTCTATGGATAAGGAATGAATGGTTTCCAAACGGTTAAAACTGCAATATGCTAATGGTATTGAGAGTTTGAGACTAACAGTTGAGAATTTTTTCCTAATCAACCTTTATTTTATTTTGTTGGGGTTTTTTTTAATTTTAAATGTTCTTGACTGAGTATCTTCAGAAGCACAAAAGACTCCAGACCTTGCAGAAAGAGAGTAGGCAGACTTTTACAGGCAACAAACACAGAGAGAGTGTGAACTGTTAGCAGTCTCATCAGTTTGTTTTGTGGGACTGGTCTGTCATTGCTGTATTGCATAGGTAAACAACTCTGTGTATGTGACCATAAGGAGTAGAATTTCAGTGTGGTTTTGTTCTCCTATACATGTAGAGAGCAGGGATAACTTGATGAAATACAAATTAAATAAAATAAACTCTTCCCTCTGCATATGCTATTTTTATGCAAAGACCATTATATTTAATCGCATGCTTTTTAAAATTAGCAAGTATCTCAAAACCAAGAAAAATTGCATTTTTCCGTTCTGTTGTACCTATTTAAATCTATCAAGTAGATAGATTTGCTTATTGCAAGATGGAGAGAACAGAGAAACACTCTGTCAAGCACAGTCCATAATAGATGGGGATTACACAACTGTTAATCGAGTTGACAAGAATATACTTAGAAAGTATCCTGAACTTTTCAAAGGGATACAGCTTCCTCTTCACTATAGTGCAACAGGGGAAAAGGGCTTAAGAGAGAAATACAGGAAAAACAGGCTTTAACACTGGCTTACCACGAGCAGAGATCAACACATTTATGAAAAAATATACTCACTTGGTGATAAGTGACACGTGTTGAAAGATTTCAAGTATCTGGTCTCATCGTCACTACTTTCTTGCATAACTGAGTTGTTCTTTTGGACCTCTCCCTCTTTTCCAAGTTTAGCTGGCACACAACTATATTGGCACACATAAAAATACATTCATATACTGCCACAGTTCATCTCTCTAAACAATCCTGACCTCTTTTTTATTATAAATTCACAAAACAAAAATATTGAAATGAGATAATTGCCTCCACAGAAAAAAAATATATTGTGTAAGTTAAGAGAATTTGGTGGTTTTGTCAGATTTAAAGAACTCTGACTTTGATATAACACTAGTTATGTATATAAAGACACCCATATTTGTCTTAGTTAAGTGACAGTTTTAAAAATACCTCCTTAACGTCAATTCCTAAAATTCCTGGGATTCTTTATGCATATAAAATTTTTTGCATTTTGGGAAGACAAGTGGCCATAAGGTTTTTTATGTCTCCTTAAATAATTTGTGCAGAGTTACAAATTGCTTTTAGCTTTACAGAATTTTAAAGTTGCATGATTTTTCATACTTTGCAATTTCTCTTTCCATTTACTAAAAATCTCAATGCTCTTACTGAGAAACAATTTACTAAGAATTTTACTACATCTTGTAATGAATTTTGCAGCCCTATCTTATGGCACTTTTATCCCTGTTTTAAATAGGTGATGTATCTCCTCACATAGGGAATTAAGACATAAAATTGGCCGGAATTTGCCATAGATCCTATGCAAAATGAAGTACATGCACAACTAGGAGACTGTTGCCTGTTAAATTGTTGCAGAGAGAGGGATGCTTGTTGTTGTCCTCATGGAGGACTAAAACAAAGTCACAGGGCTTTTGAAATAAAATATAAATACTGAGTAAATGCAGATAAGAGTTTCAGTCAGGCAGTAGACTGAATGCTGTCAGAAGGAATGTGAAAAAGGACTTGCTTCTATCCAACTCAAATTGGAACCAAAAAAAAAGTAGAGTAATTTTCAATGTTACTTAGCAAAGCCTATTTTAGGAGAAGATAAAGGCAAAGCTTGAAGCCACACATTATGTTTCCACAGCTTTACTGCACTGAATATAAATTGTGTATAATGGCTTTATTTCACACATATTCCAATTGACTTAGGGGCATGGCCTGCAAACAAAATTGCACTACTGACTTTATAGTCTTGCCTTTCATGCTCCTCTTAGCCACTAGAACTCATTTTAATCATCTCACCTCATTGTCCAAGAGAAATATTATCACACACAGAAAAAATTTCTGTCTAGGCTGCACATTGAAGATCAGTATTCATCACATTATGCGGAATGCTAAGACCAGATTCAAGAGAAAACTCCAGCACTCCAAATTAATTTGCAATGAGTTTTTAGATACCGAGCAGAATTATTATTGGCTCCCCTAAGTCAGAGTTTTGAAGAGGAAAAAAATATTTGTCAAGGCAGACTTACTGATTGGATAGCTAAAGTTAGGGAACTCATTGAATACGAAGGGCCAGCTATACATGGTAAAAAATTACCTAAGCACTGTTTGCAAAAGGAAATTTTTCTTTTCAAATTCCTGTGGGGAATTGTGAGACTTAGAGAGGACATGATTTCTGACATGGAATTTATGCATAACACCTATGGTATTTTATACATTGTGAAAACAGTAATTACGTCAAAACAAATGAAAAAAAAGAGAGCAATTAAAATTACTGGCTCATTTAAAGAAAATTAAAATCCTACTGCTGAAGAAGATAATATTCCAAAGTTCATTTTAGTGAAATAATTTAATTTCACATGTTGGTAAATTTCACTTGGTAAATAATATGTATGTGGGGGAAAAATGGCAATTTCTCAAAAATTATGTTTTCTAGTTGAAGTGGCAGCAAATTTTATTTATTAAACTACTATGCTGTTTCTGGACTATTACCCAGAAACTAAGTTTCTCTGACAATGTTTCCACACAGCTGTAAAGGCCTCTAGAATACACTCACAAATTAAAGAAAAAATACATTCTGTAACCAGCAAAAAACCTGAACCTAACATTAGCAAAAAAACCCCCCAAATTTATTTTAATTAATTTGTGAATTAAAATCTGTTTACTCAAGCATAAGCAGAAAACTATAGTTATATGACCATTTTGTGCTTCCTTCCAAGCTACTATTCAAACTTTGACATCTGCTGGGAAAGTAGCATGATGAGCTGTAGGTAATCCAGGAGACTCCTGGAATGTGTGTAGGATAACTTCCTAAGCCAGGTAATAAAGAGGCAGACCTGCCACAGGGGAGACAATACTGGACCTCATGGTTAACACTGGAGGCAGCCTGGACTGCAATGATCATGTGCTGGTGGAGTTCATAGTTGTCAGGGATACGGGTCAGATGAAGAGTAAAGTCAGGCCACTGAACTACAGAAAAGTAAAATTCCAGCTTTTCAAGGAGATAGTCGATAGGACACCCTGGGAAACTGCCCTCAGGGTCAAAGGAACAGAACAGAGCTGGCAGATTTTTAAGGAAGTTGTCCATAGAGTGCAAGAGCTATGATCCCCAGGAGTAAGAAACCAGGCAAGGAAGGCAAGAGACCAGCATGTCTGAGTTGGCACCTGCTGGTCAAATGAAAGAGCAAGAAGCAAATGCACAGGTAGTGAAAGAAAGGACAGGTCCTCGGGGGAGAGTATAGGGATGCAGTCCATTTTTGTAGGGATGAAGCAAGGAAGAGAAATAAGAAGCTAGAGCTGAACCTAGCAAGGAATAAAAAGATGAACAAGGAGGGCTTCTACAGGTATGTCAGGTAGAAAATGTACCCCCACAATAAACAAGGCTGCCAAACTGGTAACTACAGGTGAGAAGGCTGAGATACTCAACAACTTTTTTTTTGCTTCAGTCTTCAATGGAAGTCTCTCTTTTCATACCTCCTGAGTGAGTGGACACAAGACAAGGACAGGGAAGCAGTAAGTGAATATCAGGTTCGTGACCACTGGAGAATCTGATTGTACATACCTCCATGGGACCTAGATGAGATGCATCCCAGAGTCCTGAAGTAATTGGCTGATGTAGATGTCAAGCTACTGTCCATGGTTTTTGAAAAGTTGTGGCAGTCAGGTAAAGTCCCAGGTGACTGGAAAAAGGGAAACATTGCACTCATCTTTAAAAAGGGTAGAAGGGAGGGAACTAACAATCTGTCAGCTTCATTTCTGTGCCTGGGAAGATAATGAAACAGATGCTATCCTAAGGCACGTGGAGGACAGGGAGGTGATTTGAGACAGCCAGCATGGCTTCACCAAAGTCAAGTCTTGACTGACCAACTTAATGGCCTCCTATGATGGAGATTTCATCTATGTAGACTTCTGTAAGGCCTTTGGCATGGTCCCCACAACATCCTTGTCTCTAAATTGGAGAGAGATGGATTTTTTTGATGGGTGGACTGTTTGGTGGATAAGGAATTGGTTGGATGGTTACATCCAGAAGGTAGTAGTCAATGTCCAGATGGAGACCTGTGACAAGGGGTGCTCCTCAGGGATCTGTGTTAGGACCAGTATTGATTAGTATCTTCACCAACGACATAGACAAAGGGATCAGGTGCACTCTCAGCAAATTTGCAGATGACGCCGAGCTTAGTGGTGCTGTTGATATTCCTGCTATCCAGAGGGAGCTGTGTGAGCTTGAAAAGTGCGCCCATAGAAACCTCATAAAATTTAGTAAGTTTAAGTGCAAGGCGCTGCACCTGAGTCAAGACAGCCCCCAGTACCAACACAGGCTGGGGAATGAACAGATCAAGAACAACTCTGCCAAAAAGAACTTAGAGGTACTGGTGGGTGAGAGGCTGGACATGACCCAGCAATGTGCATTTGCAGCTCAGAAAGCCAAATGTGTTCTGGGCTGCATCCAAAGCAGTGTGGCCAGCAGGGCAAGGATTCTGCCCCTCTGCTCTGGTGAGACCCCCCCTCAAGTACTGCATCCAGCTCAGGAGGTTTGGGACTAGATGGTCCCTTCCAATGCAGGTTATTATTCATGATTCTGTGATTCATTCTGACTTTATCCTGAATTAGAGTTCCAGAAGTTGTGTAATAATTAAATGTAAGAAAACTCAACACAAGAACTTTCGGAACAGATATTTTGTTTTAAAGAAAAATGTTTTCAGTCATTCCCACCCATTCCCTCATGTGTTTTACATATTCATTCTTTCATAGTAGTACCAAGAGGTGTATATCCAGTCAGTTAGGTTACCATTACTTGTGGTGAGGCAGAAGGTAAGTTTGCCAGCTCTTGAGTCACCTCTTAGCTTCTTCTTGACTGGTGACAATGAACTGATTTTCAGCTAAAATATTTTCTATTTCTTATGGGTCAACACTTTGTATGGCCTGATATTTCATTCCCAAGGTCTTCTATCCCCCACTTCACTCCCTATAAATCTCTGGGCAAGGTTGGTGCCCATTGCCTTATTTTCCATTCCTTGTGGTCAAAGGCCTTTTTTTAGTTGAAATGGCAAGAAGAGGAATCACACTTGTAAGATTTCCATCCATCTTCTGTAACAGCGTAGATCTTCCACTGAAAAGTCATCTGTACTGTAGTCTTGCTGCAAACATATCTGCTCACCAGCTTTTTGTGGTCAGTCATGTCAAGAATGTAGACAACTCT
>VWZW01005328.1:647610-884292 GCA_013397115.1 Edolisoma coerulescens | reverse complement strand
ATGCATAGCTGATTAAGGAGTACCAGCTTCTTCCATTTTATGAAATGGGACCTATATTGCTATCTGTTCAAAAGCCAAAATTTATAATCGTTGAACCTTTTATTTCAAGAAAACAAAATTTGGTCTTCCAGTACCAGTAGGAAACAGCTAGTTTGAATTGAAACTCCTGTTTTGCCTGAAACATGGAAAGTAGAGCACGGCAATGTCAGCGCTTAGGCACAGCAAGACTTGAGAGGCAACAAAGAGCTTTTCAAACTCATTTATTCGGTTGACAATTCTTTTAGCAAATGATGCAGCTGCACAGATTTTACAGGGGGGGAAGATGGTGCAGCAAAAAAAGGTCAATGAGGACTGTAACCAACTGCTGAGCTTTATCCAGCGATAAACAAGGAGATATTGATTCTCAGGAGGGAAAACAGCATTCTCATTTGATTACAGTGTTGCAAAAAACTTTCCCCATAAGGTTTACTGAGATCCAGGATCAAAAACTCATTATTTTCCATAGTTTATTTTTGTTTGAGGATTTTTCAAATGTCTTCTAGAGAGGACCCCCTCTAGGTAAAGGTTTCTTCCTGTCTGAAGCTAGCTCAGTGATAAAAAATGAAAAATAATGTTTCCTGCAAGGGAACATGATACAAATATTCCCATAATGAATATAAACTATGCTAGGCTTTATTATATTCAGGTTTCTCTTCTTGACCTTAGGGAAAAGTACATGATAGCTGACCCAAAGATCCCTCTGGGAACTGGGGCGTTATTTGTGTAGCATTAAGTGCATTGATACAGGGTTTCTGAAGCCAATACAGGTTAGAAATCACACAGGATTTGCCAGTTTCCTTCCTCCTTCCACTGGCTGAAATTCCAGCAGGTGGACTTAATGCTGGTTTACCCTGTCAAGTCTGGGGCATCTGACAGAATCTGGTTGTCTCACAGGATATGTACAATGTAAAGTTATGCATTAATAAATGCTCTAGCCATACCAGCACAGTACCCACGCAGCCTGTCTGGCTGTTCTAAGGACCAGACCTTGATAATGAGGGTCTCCTCATCCTACTACTTCGAGATCTATCTTGGGAATTCAAGTGTGTTTTGTCATGTCCATTATGATTACTCTCGTCTCAGTGGAGACCAACTGTCATTCAGCAGGTGAAATACATGCTTGAATCTGGAGCATATTTTTCTGAGGTGGAGGACAGATAGGATTTCATACAGAATTAAGACCATTTGAGGATCTCTATTTCACCAATATAATACAAAACATGTGGGATTAAAGCAAAAAAATAAAACAGGACACAGCCCATCCATCATCTTTCTTAGTTGCTGGAAAAACTTTAGTCCTCTCACAATACTCCCAGTCTTCTGCCATCAAAATAAACTATCATCATGTGACTCCAAAAGAAACCAACTTCAGTAGAAAAGGCACCTTTTCTCCAGCTGTGATTTGTTCCTGTTTAACTGATCTGCTAGAGCTATTTCCAGGGTCACCCTGTAAGCCAGTCTATCTTACAAGTAGTGGTAGGATGAAAGTATTCCACTGTTTCTAGGAGAGTTTTTAATCTACTTCATTCCAATGAACCCCATCACAACATTGCCAAAGAAGCAGCCAGCATGTGGGAGGCAGTGAATGAGGATGCAAAGGCAGACACTGGTTAAGATGGTCTATCCTCATATTCTGCACTCCTTGCAGCAGTGGGGGAAGCTACTGCAAGGCTTCCATGGAAGGGAACAGGAGCTGTGACTGTACCCAGAGCCTCTCTTATTCCTTTATTCAGCACGTCCTTTAAGAGCCCTTGGATATCTTCCATGATGGAATGCGCCACTTGTAAAATCTCCTGAAACTTTTCATCTAATAATTCCTAGATTAGAGCCTTTGGAATTATTTTCTTGAGGAAAGGAAAGAACTGCTGTGATACATTCAAGGTGAAGAAATTAATGCATTCCACTCATTGTTCTGCTTGGAATCAGAATATCTTCTTGCCTTGGCTTCCCTGGTGATTACTATAACTGGCAATATATTAAAAACTTAGCCTGAGTACTTCTATGCTCCCATGCACCTTGACCTTCAATCACAATTTCAAATATAATTAAATGCTTCATAAAAACAATTCAAATATTATCTTTAGCCTCAACTTGGGGCCCTACCAGTTATTTTGGCAGTCCCATAAGGGAAAAATTGCTTTCTGAAAGTGACTTTACCAGGGTGATTTTATAAGTGGCCAAAATAGGGAAACTTAAAACAGTTCATGCTGAGGTAAAACATATAGCAGAAATAAAAAAGTCACTGCCATCAAATCCCTCATAATATTGCCACTAGACGTCAGCTTGTGTATGACCTCTGTATGCTGTTGTGGGAAAACATAAGCATAAAAAAAAAATCTAGCTGGGGATATTCCAGCATATTTGCAGTAATTTTTAATTTAATTTTCACAATACTAAATTTTTTCAGCAGTCAGACTTGATTTAAAAATAAAAGGTTCTGAGGTCATGAACCAGAGGAAGCAGTATATGAACAAATGCTCAGACATACAACATTACAAATGGTCTTCAGGTATTTCTCTGAAACTCTGCTTTATCCATTGGAAATCTCATTTAAATCATGCTGTGTTTTGTGTGTCTGCCTTTCTCAAATATCACATAGAAGTCAATATACCATCATATAAAGAGCCGATCAACATGTGTCTTACCTGTCAGTCCTGTCAAGTCCTTCATTCAGTTTTTTACTGCAGCTGTTGAGTCAGTGGGTGGAAACAGGAAGAGCATGAGTTCATTTGTGTATGGGCTAGGTGGTTATGTTGTGACAATGCTTTCTTCACCTTAAAGCCAACTATTCCTCAAAAATTCTTTCCTTGGTTCCTACAGGTAGTGAGCTTCTTCCATGCTTGGTGTCTGCTGTTGTCTTTGTTTCAGAAAATGAACACATTTGAATAATAAAATATAAATATTAGTCAATTCCACTAAGCTGTCCATAGTGTAACACTGTGATTTAACTAGTTTTTAAAACCTATGTTATAGCCAAGTTTCTGCCCAATTTCCTAACTAGGTTAGCCTTTCCCAGGAAAGGGAAAGACAGATGTTTTCAGAGACTCAACAAACTCTGTACTAAACAGTGAACATTTTTAAACTAATAAGTGTCTTCAGTAAGATGCAAACCCTAGACGAAACGTCTGGCTATAAAAAGATATATTTACATATATTTTAATGGCATTTAAAATAATTAAAACAAGAGCACTCATTTGTTCAATCAGTCTCTAATTCGAGTGCATGCATGTTTTGTGAAAATAGTTTCAATTTTTTACATTTTTACCAATAGATGGTGCTAGCAATTTCTGCACTTACTTAAATATCTGCACCCATTTTATTCAACTCAGACCCATAACAATCCTCTGAAACTACTTGAGGGAAACAGTCTATCCATGTGCCAATTAAAGCAGGAAATGCCAGTTCACCCATATTCAACATTTTACATATTGAAAAGGCTAGTAGAGCAGCAAAAAGCCATCGGTAGCTACCCACTGAAGAACATATACACTATGCAAATGAGAAATCTGCTGTTCTCATTCCTCCTATGTATTTTCAAGATTTCTGGAATAGTCACATCATGTTTTGCAGTCATTAGGATGCATACTTTTAGCAAAATGGATGCTGGCATCAGTCAAATTAGCTCCTCCATCAGTCTTCTACAGAGCACAATGGAAACAATGCTTTAAGCACAAATCCTGCCAAGTTTTTGTGCACATGTCTCACTTTATGCACTGGGAATAGCTCTGCAAAGTCAATCAAGATGTTCACAGTACATAAAGTTAAGAAAATCTGAGATTGTCTGTGGCTTATATGGAGTGTTTAGAATTGAATGTAGTGGCTCTTCATGGAAGTGGTCAGATGACTTCTGCAACCATTAGGAGGATGCATCCAGAATGGAGCATATTTTTATAATGCCCCACCTGCCCTAGACATCTAGAAATTCCACATTCAAAATTAGTTGTTTAAATATTTCGGTTCTGTGGACCGGATTGTGTTGTAGCCATTCAGAGTAAGTGTGTTCAAGGTCACTACAAGTGCATTTTAAAAAAGAAGAGCAAATAAGAATAGGTAATAACAATCTTGTTCACTACATTTCCAATTTCTTCTAGAACTTTGGTATCTATAAAAAAACCCCTAAAGAATGTTTCCAATATCTCATTGTCATCGACTTTATTTTTCTTATTACTTAGAGACATTCTCAAAATATTTTGAGATAATTGAAATGCAGTTTCTCTTCAGAGGGAACTTGTACCCCTGTGCTCTCCAGTTCATTTCCACATGCAGTACACTCTTCAGCGTGACCTGGCTTTACACAGCATGGAAGTAAGCTCCCTGGAATAACAGATTTTCACAAAGAGGTTGCAGCTTACAGACCTTGAGCTCACGGGGATTACAGTTACCTGCAATTTCCTTTTATGACTTCCACTGGCTTTGGGGATCATAAAAAGAAATTGCAGACTTCCAATATCTATACATATATATATATATGTGTGTGTGTGTGTGTGTGTGTGTGTGTGTTATATATGTATAAAGTATTTTATATACTGTTATATATTTCTACTACGTATATTTTATTATATATTAGATTGTAATATAAATTATATTATTTGAAATATATGGTTTTAATATATTATTTTGTACTGTTATATACAGATATACACATGTATATGACTATGTAATATATATGTGTATAAAACTTGAAGAAGCATATATGCATATATTGCCTATGTTTTTAATATGTATAGATCTATTATACACATTATATGTATTGCATTATAAAGCAAAGAATATTATATTCCCTCCTCTCTATATTTAAGAGAATATGACCCTCTGGGAACATGTAGTCAGCAGCTCATGTAACTTTCTGCTGTTATAGGTACATGCCTACTTGTCGTTTAATTTATCAAGATATTATTAAGTTTATAGTAAGTATAAGGGAAATGTGAATTAGGTTTTGTTACAGATCCATTGAAAGAATCACAAATCTGAAAAGCTCACTCGAGAAATTTCTATCACTTTCATTATACACTGACATAATGGAAAATGCTTTGGGGGACGGAAATGTCTTCTTGCAAACCCTCAAAATAATTAATATGGCCAAAAAGCCTGCAGTAATTCATGTTTTATTCTCTTTTTCCTCCTGTCTCTTTCTTTTAGCAAACCAGGCTTTAGTGTATTAGCCTTGTTCAGAAATTTCTGTGCCTGTAAATGAATCGGTATGTTCTGAATCTCCCTGGACATGCTGAGTTATCTTTCTGGATTATGTCAAAGACCCATACATTCTTCAGATAGTTTGGGAGGCCCATTTCCACAGTCATTATTGTTTCCTCATGTAGAGGGCTGGTGATCATAGCAATACCTCGATATTTTCAGCTGTACTTCTGTAATGCAGAATTTTTATTAAAAAAGCCAAGCCAGCAGCCCACTCCTGTCTCACAAGCTCTCTGACAGAATATCCCTGAGAAAGTGTCAGTTGCTTCTACTCACCATGGATAGTGAACGAGACTCCTCAGCTACCTGTGAAAGAATGTGGAGCTGTGAAAAAAGTTGGTTCCCCATTCTCAACATGTTTAATAAGATCTTAATCTTCATTCAATGAAGTTGTGATTCCTTAATAGTATACAAATATTTATCCCTCAACTGGAACCTTGCTCTCCCATGATGTAGTGTTGCTTTCACTTCGTAGAGAGAGCACATAATGAGTGACTTCAGTTCTTGTAGGTTGCATGGTGATTCAACACTCATCAAAATAACTGCTCAAACACAAAAAATTAAAATCAGGTCTCTCAGCAGTATCTGTATTCAGATCCTTCATTACGGAACAAACTGTATCAACGGCATATAAACTCTGTAACTCCTTTGTGCTGCAGGAGGTTTAGGTTTAGATATTAGGAGTTGATTCTTCAGCCCGGAGAAGCACTGGAACAGGCTCTGCAGGGCAGTGGTCACAGCACCAAGGCTGCCAGAGTTCCAGAAGTGTTTGGACAATGCTCTCAGGCACACGGTGTGATTCTTGGGGTTGTCCTGTGCAGGGCCAAATGGTCCTTGTGGATCCTTCTAACTGAGGATATCCTACAATTCTATGAAAACTAAATAGATGTTTACCATGTTTACTGGATTCTGTCTCTTTAACTATAGATTACACTAAATACATCATTGTAAACATTCTGTACACGCAAATGCAAGTCACTTGGTTTCATTTTTTTTTAACATTGAATTTTTTTCTTTTTAAATACTCCAAGTTTAGTATGTCTCTGATGATGAGTGTATGTTTACTTTCTTCCAGTGTCAGCTTGAGACACTTGGGAAGCTTTAGGTCAGATGCCTGAGCCAACATTTCAGAAGTGACTGAAGCTGTGTGGTTAAAAGCCACTGCTGTAATATCTGGTTTAAAACTTAGTTGACCTCAAATAAAGGATAATTTCACCAAACAAAAAGACCCCAGAGCCTCAAAGAAATGCAACACCAATCACCACACTTGTTTCTCTGCTAGATTTTAGAGGTCAAAGTATCTTCCAAATAATTTAGTAATTATAGACTCATTTGGATTCCAGGCCACCTAGTCCAATCCCCTGCTCAGAGCATTCTGAATGAGATCAGGTTGCTCAGAGTCTTGCCCAGTCATAACTTGAACATTTTGAAGGACAGAGATGTTGAGACTCTTGAGCATCAGCCT
The DNA here is from genome assembly GCA_013397115.1 of Edolisoma coerulescens. Taxonomy (NCBI): domain Eukaryota; kingdom Metazoa; phylum Chordata; class Aves; order Passeriformes; family Campephagidae; genus Edolisoma; species Edolisoma coerulescens. The sequence goes on along the minus strand of VWZW01005328.1, from coordinate 877,595 downwards.
GAACAAGAAAAATAAATGCTTGCAAGCCAAACCGAGGGTGTGATCTACTCATTGGAGTTTTGAATGCAATTGCTGGCACAAGACGCTATTTTTTTTCTGTAAAAGGTCATCTCAGAGGTGAGTTGAAGAATTTCTATTCCAAGATTCTTATTGTAGGTGTGGTGTCTGAGGAAATGAGAAGAATCAAAATCTAAGCCATTCCACACACTGATCGAGTCATACTGAGAAGGTTAGATGGGATTGAAGCATATGTTTTTCTAGCAACAATGCAAGTACAGTAGGTGTCTAAATTCTCGATCAAAGTTAAACCATAATATCTTATTTTCATGCATATAATTAAAAATCAAGAAGAGTAAGAAAAAGCCTCTGTCTAACAGACTGAAGCATTCTATTTAAGGATCTATGACTTTCATGTGAAATATTTCAAGGGTTGTCAAGGCAAAATTCAATTAACTTTAAACCACTAGTAGTATAAAAGTGTGAATAGGAGGGACAGAAGCACCCAAAATGCTTTGCTATTTATCAGATTTAAAAATTGTGAACACCAATAGAAAGCAAAAAAAGCTAGTCAAAAGGCACAGGGAGGCTGGCAGGTTTTTGTCTAGCTTGTTCAAGTGTGGTGTTGTTCTTTTTTCAGCAGATAAAACGCATTCAGACATTTCCACAAAGGAAATTATATTGTATGCAATTTTTTTTAATAAGATTAAAAGAGCTACTTTTACCACCAATGACTGCCATTAATTGGTATGCTGCAAGGGAACTGACACATCCCTGGATGGCACATCTATTAAGTGCAGACTGCAATCAGTAAAATAGGTTTTCCAACAAATGACTTGTCAAAGCCTTGACACAAGAATTACTTATGCTTGTAGTCAGTCACTTACTTTTTCCCAGTTCAAATGCTCATCTTCTGCCCCCACACTGGAATCTGAAACACAGTGAAATGTGTTTCTCCGTTTTTGCTTGATTAAAGTGCTAATCCATGGACAGAACCAAATCAGCGAGTGTCCTAAGGATAGCCCAACAGACTCACAGTAGAAAAGCAGTGGTGCAGGAATGCAACTTTCCAATTTTCTTTTCAAGAAGCTGCAGTCCAAGACCATCTCAGCTTTTCTGTGGTAATAGATATGAACAGAAAATGTCTTTCAACTGACAGCTCCACCACCAAGCTCACTAGACCAGCCTGGCTCCCTTTGATCTTCAGTCTTTCTGGAAATAAAATTCATTATCATGCTACCTAGCAGCAAGTGCTCATGTTTTACCTGGATAAAATCTGGAAACATTCAGTGACACGGCTGCTACTCATTGTAGATGCAAAATGTTCACTTGGGAGACTTTTTTTCCTTTTCTTTCCCATTTTTTTTCTTTTATATGTAATTCTATGCATATTTTGGCTTAAGTACTGAATTAAAACTCTACTTCTGCATGTGGAAACCTGAGTGGATAGGAATGATCTTCTCACTAAATTGCACAAATTCAACTAAGATATATGTGTCTCTATTTATAGGGTCACTATTTACTTCACCTTGTCACCTGTCTTATGACTGACAGCTATTTTTGAGAAGTATTTTAACATAATATGAAACAATAATACAATCTGCTTTTAGGAATCTCTCTGGAACACTTTAGGAGCAGTTGTAGCAATGAATACTAAGGCATAGGGGTTACCTTTACAGACTTTAACATTTAATCACTTACGTGCCTCTTGTAAATTGGAGAGATTCAGAAGTTGATTCATTTTAGGATTTCTCTTTAGCTGGTACCTAAAAGTCTAGTCAGATACCTAATTGTCACACCACAAAGACTAGAGAAAGTGAACAGCAATCCTAGATTACTATCTTTAATGCTGATAGACTCTCACCACTGGGGGGAAAAAGAACTCAAACCAGAAAACCCTAATGAAGTAGATTTACTACGCTGGTTCACTGGGAAGATCAGATTTTCCTGGTAAAGTCTCTTACAGTTTGCATGATCTAGGTTTGTCAGATTCATTTCCAATGTCTTGATTTCATTTTTTTCATACTTTTATTTTCAGTCATGCCTAACACATGTAGTCAGGGAAATCTTATGATGATTTTTAACTGGCAGACCCTTTTTTCAGCCTGAGAAGATTTATAAAACTGAAGGAAGAAAATTATAATGGCATCCCTGTGATCCCTAGTGAAATTCTGTCACAAATATTACTGAAAACTGGGTTCAACAAACCTATGCTGTCCACGGATGCTCATTTACATAATTTACCCTAAGTGGAGATTATCACTCCTGTTGAAGCTATAACTCTGGGGAATTCTGTTTTCCAAAGCATTGGAGTTCTACGAGTTTACTGGTGTTTTCCTGCTTGATGTATGAATATGAGATACTTAAGATGTCGATAAAGAATTTGTCTTTTTGTCAGGGAATTTCCAATGCATAAATGAACTCTCCATAATTTCAATAAAGCTCATTTTAAATGGATTAAACATTGGCTAGCTAACTGTTCTCAAAGTAGATAGTGAAGTGGAACCACCCCTGAACAAGGGTGTTGCTAGCAATGTTTTGCAGTCATTAGTATTAGACTTGACCTTGTTCAATGTTCCTCTCAGTGGTCTGGAAATAAATATCAAATCACTGCCTTTTCAAATGACATATGGATTTGTACTGTATCAAATAATCGTGGATAGCTGTTCATTCCAAGCGATTGAAACTGTTGGCTGCATCAGACCTTGTCATTAGATGAATCCTTATAGTCAAAGAAAAAAATTCACAGGGCCTCTGAAGTAGAATCTATATCTCCAAAATTTACAGCTCCATCCTAGAGAGCTAGAATTGTACAAAAAAATATTCTTGACTTTGTAGCAGAATAAGGCCAGGTGGGACGAGGTTTTGAGCAACCTGGTCCAGTGGAAGGTGTCCCTGCCAGCATTGGAACTAGATGATCTTTAAGGTCCATTCCAGCCCGAGCCCTTCTATGATTCTACCGTCCTATGGCTAAAATAATTCAACACGAACCGCCTGTGGGAGGCTGAGAAAAATCAGGCCAATGAAATCCTTGGTGTTGACTGTCAAGTGAGGCATGGCCAGTTATACACCTGTTCTTTTTATAAGCTTGTCCATACCAGCAGTTAGTTGACACTTAAAGTTATTTCTGAGGTGTTGAACATTTGTACAGCAGATAACTAGACAAGATGTGAATTAACTGTCGCATACTGCAAAAGTCTGGAGAAGTTCTTTCATTAGAACAAAACCTAGCAGTAATTTCTTTCACATGTTCATGGTTTGGCAGAAACATAAGTGACAGATATAAAAGATCTTGTCTTAGGGAAAAAGCTCCAGAGAAACACTGCTCAAAATGTTGGGTTTTAAATAATCTATTAATGTATTCATACAAAAGCCATGGTCATGTACTTTCCCTCATTTTAGGGGTAACCTAAGCACTCACATTACATCAGCACTGACAACATTACCATGGTTGTCATGTTTTTGTAAGTTAATTAGACAAGTATTAAAACACCTAGTGTCACAGAAACATTAGTGTGTTATCTACACACATTGCAGATTAGCAGGACAATGTTTATTAGTCCTGGAGACACAAGCTAAGTGCTCTTTTGTAGGCCAAATACTACCTCTTACAATTCATTTCACTTACAGCAACTAACAAACTCCCTATTTATTACAGATTGAATTCCTTTTCATTTGCATAGTAAGGGGTCAAAAGGCTTCATAGAAAATAATTGGATTTAAATAGAGGATAATTTCCCAGTACAGAGGTCTGTCTCTATCTATGACATTGTCAAGACTGATACTAGCAGAGTGTCTTTAACTTTGCTGCCTACAGTTTGAAAAAAGAAGAAAGCTTAAAGAACAGCAAAAGTGATACAGAAACTGGACAAAGAAATACCTCTGACTGATAAGATGATTTTTCTCTTACCAAAAGAAAAAGCACATTACTCACATTGTATATATACTGTATGTTCTTCATAGCAATAAAAAATCTAAAATGGAAGCCTATGATCTCATTGAAAAAGCCATTGCTGGAAGCATCTGATAATTAAAGCTAGACTACTTTAAATTTCAACAGAACATTTTTTGCTGTTAAACAATCAGCGATAGAGCAATGAAATGACATTACCTAAATACACCGTCTAGGAAAGGTGCCAAGTGCCATTATTTGATATCTTCTCAAACGTAATAGATAGCCACATGTTAGTGAAATACGAGTAGTTTGCATAGAAAGGAATAAACAGATGAAGTTCTATGGCAATGGTCGTGTGGAAGTTTCCAGTAGATGTGGTGTGTCCTTCTGCACTTGAAAGCCGTTATGCTCCCACAAATTCATGAATTTTAAACCACACGAGTAAGAGTCATGGGCAGAATATGATAGCCAAGATTTAGGAAAGAGAAATCTAGCTGAGTGTCACAGGTATAAATGAGTTTAGGTCCTTTCAGATATACTTGAAAATCCTATCAATACTATTAAGGATTTCAACTACTTTTATTTGTTGATTGAATATTGGTGGAATGTTTCTGAGAATTTAAATTTTTGGAGTTCCTGAACTCGGTTGCACATCCCACTCGAAACCTCTAACCTCAAAACACCAGGGTCCAGTCAGTTTAGATGAAGAAGTCAGGTGAGTTTATTGATAAAAATTTTGTTCTCACCAAGTGTTTGTGCACAGTACACTGGCAGCACGCACCAAAGCACCAGCAGACAGATTATGAGAAAGCATGACTGGATTTTGCAGATGTGCTGTAGATCACTGTTACTTATGACTAGAAACATTTATTTAGACAAAGATACTCAGTGTTTAGAAAGGATAAAACCATTCAAAACACCTTTTTACTGTTCAACATATACAAGACGTGCAAGTCACTAGAAACTGCCCTCAAATAAACATTACCCTCTCTAGAAAAAAATATTTATATTAAGATTTCTAAGGAAAAAAATAGAATGTGAAAAATTTCAGTCTTGGCATAATGCAAAATCAGAAAGTTAATTCCTTTCTAAACTAAAAAGAAAATAGTTATAATGTATCATGAATTCTTTTAAGTGTTTCCTTGAATGATCAGTGTAACACTGGAACTTTATTTTCTTTTTTTTAGTTGGAATAGTTTTTTTGGTGGTGTTTTTTTTTTTTTTTTTGCTTGTTTTTTTTGGGTTCTTTTGGTTTTTTGGGGGGTTTTTGGGGGTTTTTTTTTGGTGGTTTTTGGTTTTGGTTTTTTGTGTTTGGTTTGGTTTTTTTTATTTGACTTTTGTTGTGAAAGATTATGCATTCCAAGTGCAGATATCACAGCTAGTGGTTTTGTCTTTTTAGTCAGGTTAGTATATGCCAAATAATTGTAACCACAGGAGCTGGCCCTGGAATATTCCCTAAACAGTTAGCTGAGAAGAATGGAATTGTTCTTCAAGCTCCGTTCTGCTTCTTAGCTGGAAAATTTTCTGTAGTTATTAAAAACAAGATAAATTAGACCACTTTAAGCTCCAAATTGCTGCGGTTAGATTAGAAGTAGGAAACTGACCTTCAGCTTTGTTCGACTGCTACACTGCCTTGTGCAATGGAAACACATTCATAGCAACAGTTCTGGACAGACTGTGCTTCTTGGATGAATCCTGTGCATTTGGTCCCAATCCTGTCCCTCCCTTTGCAGCTCTGTCCTTGCAGAAAGTGCTGCTCTGTCCATTTTACACGCTTTTGGAGTGAGCAATGCTGAACCCCCAATATAATGGCTTGACTGTGTGCAGATGTGTGTCTGTGCACCCCAAAAGGGACAGAGGGGAAACAGGACCACTAGTGACTTCAAACTTGAAGAAATCTTCATCTTGCTTTCACCTATTTCTCTCGAACCTTTATATTTTGCATATAATTTATCCCTAGAATTTTAAACAGTATTTGGAGTTTGTTGAACCACAAGCTTTTTTTTTATACTTTTTTTTTCATAGCAAAAAAATTTTGGGGTGCAGGTGGTGCCACAGTGGGGTACTCAGCAATACAAAGTGCATGAAAAAATGATCAAAGAGCACTGGGAACCTAAAACAGATATCAGAGTTCCTCTGGTTAAAAACTTAAACTTATCGGCATGCACAACATTATGTGATTACAGGTCATGCCCTAAAAGGAAAATCAAGAAATAATTCAATTCAAACCCAGTGCTTGTATCTATTCCAATTCACATTGCACCTCCTTATAAAAAGAAAGCACTTTCAAGGAGAAAGGCAAAGCAAGAGGGAAATATTGTTCTTTTCAATGCCAACAAATAGCAACTCTAAAATAAATTGTTGCTTGTATAGATACTGCTTTTCTACATGTAACATTAGTGGTAATCACACTGGCAATTGTTTTTAACTGACAGATTCAGGGTGACTTCATTGTTTTACAGAGTCATTTTTCCACTTGACTAGTAATGCCACTATATAAATTCTTGATTGCATTTTCTTGCTTTTTGACATTGCATTTTGTATTTGTCATTTGTCTACATACATATGTAAACAGCTTCATGGCAAATTCTATTTGCTGACTCACCTTGAGTGACCCATAATGTATGTGATTGCAGGATATAGTAAAAGGAATTTAATATGGCCACTTGTCCCAGAAATTTTTACAGTCTTTAAAGAAAAAAAGGTAGGAGGGAATATAAGAATGTGGAGTTGATATGAAAATATGGGAAGAAGGCATCAAAAGCATGAATAATAAGACACATCACACCAACTCTGAAAAATGCAGAATGTTATTCTAATAGAATGGGCAAAAATTTCCCTTTTTACTGTAGATAAATGAACTCTTATATTATGTGCTTACTTCCATGGACAGCTTTGAATTCTCAAGGGACGAGAAGCTGCGGAGCATCAGAATGTTCTTTCCATGAAATACCAATGCTGGGGTCCACCACATGCTTATGCGGTCATTTGCACTTCCATAAAACCAGAGTAAAAAGCTGTGTGATCACAGGTCAGCAGAGGTCCAGGTGCCACAAGCCAGTGGTGAGAGGAAAAACAGGGTATTGAGAAGGTTCCTGTTTGAAAAGTGGTCTGGAAGGGACATGTCTCGGTTTACAGTCTCAGACACAGATGGTTTCTAGGTTGTTCCAAAATTCCTCTTCCGGCTGCTGACTACAGAGGCGATGACTTCTTAGGCAAATTCGACCTTGAAACACTCAGAGAATCCCAGACTGTCATCTTTCTTTGTGGCAGAATTATCCAGAGTTTATTGTGATGGTAACAACCACTTATACTTTGGATTGAGAATTTTCTCTTTTAAAAATACGCTGCTTTACATGTGCTTCTGGAAAATGTAATTCATTAGAAACAGTTTTCTTCTACTGTTTTTCCCTCTAACGCATCACAAAGCTAACAAGGAATAAGCTACGCCTTTCTGTGCCCAACACAACACATTGTAAATTTCCTTCTCACTAAGTTTTATATCTGGCTAAGTTTCCATGTAATTCTTTTTACAACGCTGTGATTTATTAATTTGTTTCCATTTGAAGATGTATCTGCAAAGGTGTGTCCATTTGGCTTTCCTTTTGAAAACAGTAGGATAAAAATTTGCAAAGTTAACAAGACCAGAACTTGATCTTAGAAGGTAGATTTTTTTTCATGAGATATGTCTGAGATTTTTAGAGGTCTAACTGCAACAATTGGAAGTTAATGGTGAATGAAGTGTATCCCATTTTTCAGACTGCCTCCATCCAGTATTGGATCTTCTACAAAATAGATTGAAATGGGAAGAGGAGAAGTGAAGCATGCACATTTTTCTTGTGTAAAATTCAGAATTTTAGATTACACATTCCAGAAAAATATCGAGATTTAATACTGGGGGAAATCTCATTATATTATTTCCGGGTTTTTTGCACCAAACAAGGGTGAAAAAACCCAAGGAAAAATAAACAAAGGAAAAAACCAAAAACAAATATGCAAAGGTCCCTGAACAGGCTCCCACCCCACCACTGCCTCAAAAAACAATCCCACCACCAAACATGGCAATACCATCCATGGCAAGATCTGGCTGGCACATCCTGGGTAGTGCATCCGGACAAAACGTCCTACTGTGGCAAACTGGATAAAGAAGCAACTGCTCATCTGCATATCACCAGTCAGACAAAGACCACCCCAAGTGATGGGACAGATGGCATCTGTTACCACCAAACCCCCTCCTGAATATGCTTTCTCAGATACCTGGAATTTAGACTGTAAATTAAGCCACCACAGCTGGAACTTGAGATAACGTACAGATGATGCTGTTGTCCGAGACCTTGGGGGAGGTTAACAAAGTTGGGGAGAAGAATGTATCGCTGATAGTGGACATAAAGAATGATGGGCCACACGAAAAGCCTACTCAGCAACTGTGCTGAAATCAGCTTGGACTGGGTAAAAGGTAGTTCCAGCAGGGGGAGATCACAACCCACCAACTCAAAAAACCCATTGATTCAAAAGAAGAGAAAGAATGATCATGTGACTAATTAACATTAGAAGCAAGGGAATCATTTAACCAATGGAATAAAAGAACTGTGTAGTCAATGAGCATTCCTTTGTTTGCTAAAATGTATAAATACTTAAAGGAAGACTTCCGGAACCCCGCCACTGGGAAGAGCAAGGACAAGAAGAACCAATGGACGGCCCTCCCTCTCCCTTTCCCTCTCTCTCTCCTTTTCTCTGTCCCTCTCTCTCCCTTTCTCTGTCCCTCTCTCTCCCCTTCCCTCCTTGCCCCTCCCTCCCTCTTTGCCCCTCCTTCTCTCTCCCCTTCTCCCCATTCCCCATCTTTTCTATTTCTTTCTACCTCTCTACCTCATGTTCACTGTTAAATAAAATCCATATTATTGACTTTGGCATATGGACTTGTTTGCACCTTAATTCAGACAGAGGTATCTCTCAATGACGAACCATAACACTCACACTGTGCAATCATACATCAGTAAGAATATGAACAGCATCTAGTTCTGCCCTGGTTTTATAGCAGTCCACAAGATTGGTGCTTTTGTGAACCAGCCAGCACACTTTGAAGCCAAACCTGAGTGAGTGAGACAAGAAGATGGAAGGGAAAGGCAGAACCTTTTTTATTTTATTTTCTAGTTAATTGGCTTTATAGTATCTCCTGTCAGAGACCTGCCGGACACACACAACTCAATTGTACCAGCTGCTCAAAGCCACAAGTCTATAAAGGCTTCATTTAAGAAAAGGGCAAATTAGCTTTCAACAGTTGGGGAGCTAGAGATATTAATTCATCTGTTACATTGGTACTTGATCAGTGTACATTTCCTAACCATAAAAATAAATTTGTGACACTGGAATCATCCTTTTGGGTGTTTAACACTCATAAAGTGCTTGACTTTCTTTACTTAATGGAGTTCTCTCCTTGGTTCTGAGCTCTCTTGAGTTGAGTTACCTGATTTATATTATTTTCTATTGGTTGTGTTTTCTAAAGCTTCTACGGTAGAGAAAAAAAAAAGAGATGGAAGAGCCATCTAATAACATAGGATTGGTCTCTTCTTTCACGCATCCTCTCAGTGCTTATCTTTTATATCAAACTTCAGAAAACAGAGCTGGAACATTTCTGTATGGAGAATAAGTAGAAGCATTATGAAGCTAATGGCTGTATCTGTATCTTTAACTAAGATGCAAGGGCATAGCTCCAATGGCACTGTCCTACCTTGTTCTTGTGAAGGCATTTATTATGCATGTGGTCAGATACACTATAGATCAAATCAGTAAGATATCTTTGGGACACAGTAATGCATCTTCCTCTCTTGTTTTTTCAGATTTGGTTTGTTTGCTATGGATGCTGGTTGTTACAAGGTGTTAACATCTCATTAGATTTTACTTGATATGATTATTTTAGTGTCTTCATCATTGTCCTAGTAATTGGTCCAATCTGATTATTTTGCACTACCAGCCTCTGAGTTTACATATGCTATTAAACAAAAAATATACAGACAGGGAAATAAAAAAAAGCTGTCAAGTAAGAATCGTTTTCTGGGCACCTTGCTGATTCTTATTGGTAAACACATAAAGCATCAGCAAACTACAGAAATGCCTTATCAACCTTTTTGAGACACTGACAAAATTACATTAACAGTTTTTATTTTTTTCAAATTATTGTATATTTTCCCTAGTCTCTGTCACGTGTATGTGGTATTAGGACTAATGGATGCATTTATGAGCATAATTGGATGCACCTTTCAGTAACTGGGGAAAAGCATATAGTAAAATATAAAATACAAATATTTCATGATACACTGCTGTGACAATGTGTCTTCTTGTCCAATTAGCATAGGAATGGTATTCCTGTCTATTCTAGCTCATGGGGAAACAGTGACTGTCAGCAAAAGGTAAACTGTGCCTAATCTCAGTTTGAAAATAGCCTGCATATATTCTATATGGAAATCAGTAAACTAACCTCTTTGCTTTTGCTAAAAATACGATTCCATATTATTGAACCTTAAATATGCCTACATTTTTCATTTGGAATAGAAATACAGATGCCAGCAAAACCACTCTAAGTTTGCATTTTACATGTATAAAAGCTTTGTATTGGAATTCATATCCCAGTGTGACATTCATTCTTCCCACCATACAAACAACGATATGGTGGGTTGGAGGTTTGGATTTTGCAGGGTTTTTTGGCTTTAGTCTCTCCTAAAAAAATATATCCAAAATATTATGACTGATAAGCAATGGTTAAGTCTGATGAAAAATCTCAATGTGTTCAGTTTGACTTCCCTTAATTAAAAAAACACTCTCCCTAGAAATTATTCCACCCTACCTATGGGTAGGGTGATTGTTGGAAAAAGTGTACAACCCCTCTGTGCTCCAGAGTGTAGGCTGCACAATAGACAAGTATATGAGCTGCTTCTTTCCAGGAATCCACAGCTTACACCCTCTCTAGAAAATGCAGCTTGGGTGAACAGGAGACCACACAATAGCTACCTCATTTTAAAATCAGAATGAGTACAGGCAGGCAGAGTGTAGCTGACAGACTCTGTGAAGAATGACTTGCATGTGTCCCCTTCCATCTCTTCAGACATCTGAATTTTATATACAGTGTTATGAGACACTGTTTTCCTCGGTGATTGGCAGTGGAAAGGCCACAGAAATATTCAGGCTTACATGGAGGTAAGCATAGGGTTGTAACGATTTTGCTGGGCTTCACATATCTTTCTTCAAGTTGGAGGTTATTTTGGTGAGGGAAAGAAGTAGTCTTTTTTTATCCACCTTAGAAATGATGCTTGATATATGTCCTAAGGAGGTGAGACACTGAAATACTGCATACGTGGGTAGATAGGTCATTGGGTGGTATTGGTATTCTGTCAAAACCTGTTCCTAAATGAGAAACAACAACATTCAAGAGTTCATAAACCACCCCCACCTGAGCAAACTTGTACACCAAGCCCCAGAACCACTTGCCCTATACCTGCATTTCATAATGTTTCCCTAAGCAGCTGTTCCTGAAGTGATAACACAGACAAACCTCAATGCCAACTGAAGGATTTTGTGTTAGGTTTATGGCTGGACTTGATGATCTGAAAGTCTTTTCCAAACTAAATTATTCTATGATTCTTTAAAATATTTAAGGACTCTTGCTAACCTGGACATGCTACAGTAAAAATATATTTCTCATGGAAAGTATCAGTGAAGAAGATATTAAGGGCTACAGCTGCTTCTTCCATAATACGTTACTGCAATAAGCAGAACTGCCTGAGGGCCACAGTAAGTTTGCGGTTTCTTTTATAGGTTTAGCAGGTCATAGATATACTGGCATGACCATCCTAATTCCTGTCCTCTTTTTTGACTCGTCTGAGTGGGAGAGGAAGGATCCTTAAAAAAGTTTTACACAAATCCAAGCTGCAGGCACACTGCACAGGTAGCAATTTTGTTTTTCAGAACCTCCCCTTACAAGAACAAAAATGAGCTGGTAAAGCTATAGATCTGATTTCTATTTGTCCCTGGAAATAGACTGCACTTCAAAGGGGAACATGTAAGAGGAGTCCCTTAAGAAAGCTCTGTGGATTCATAATCTATCAAAACACTTCAAATATGAAGAAGTGCCTTCCAGAAGAGAAGAACATGCTCCATTTCTACATTTTGTAGATGAAGTGTTTATTATTTGGCTTAAATGACTTTTCATTTCACTGATTCTTTTGTATGCTGTAGCATATTACAAAGTAAAAAAAAAAAAACAAACCACCAAACAAACCAAAGCAAGCAAAAAAGTAACCTTATTCATAATAAGATAAATCTAATAAAAAAACCAGTTGACTTCTCCACTTCGTTTCACTGGTAGGTATTAAAGCCATACTTCAGAATATCAAAATCTTCCCCCAAGTGGTCCAGGTGACTGACTGTGGTATACTTTGGTGTGCTTGGGCAGCAAACTGAGTCTCACTCTGGCTAGAAGAATGTTCACTCCCTTGGCTCTGTTGTCAAAGACCTCCTGCGATGTTCAAACATGCAATGCAGAGCTGTAAATTTACATGCAAATTGTCTTGGTGGCATTGCCCAGGTGCTGGCAGTGGTGGGCTGCAGAGGTGACATCCATGAGCAGACCAGGCCACCCTGTGCCAGACACAGCCAGTTCCAGATGGATCCACCGCAGCCCCCGAGCCAAGATGGTGGTGCCACTGTGGAAGTGTGTTTAAGAAAGGGCAGAAAATGCTGGGGAGAGAGAGGGGCGGGGAAAAGCAGAGCAAAGGAATAAAGGGGACACAAAGTTTTAGGGGGTGGCTAAACCACTATGCCTTGACCACAAAATTCCATGTCTCCCTGAAGGGAAGGAGTGTAACCTGTGGTGACAACGAAGCAGTGAGGAGAAGTATCTGCAGTGGAGGAGTAAAGTCGAGCCTGGGAGTGAAGCTAAGGAAACCCACATCAACTGAAAGGGGTGGAAAGGTCTTTTCACTGTGTATGTAAATGCTTGTTTCTCTTCTGGTTTACTGTTGTATCCCAATATCGTGATCAGTACTTTTGTCATGGAGATGTGGGTGCACTGTTTAGTAACCATCAGTTCCCCAGTGCACATAGCATTTCGGAAGGTAAGAGGGGTTTGAGTACAAAGGTGCACCTCTGCCTTTCCATGTGCATGTTTCAGAAACAGAATGAAACCTGCTCCTAAGAGGAATTTCTTAGAACATCTTTTCTTTCCATTTCAATACGACAGAGCAAAGACATTACTTACAACATACAGTAATCTATAATACTAACAGCTGTCAGTGCATTAAAAGTAGTTTAAGTTATTGTCTTTAGTTGTCAAGATTTATAAGGATAAGAAGACATTGAAGGTGGAGAGAATTACACAATGGGAGCAAAAGCAAAACACTTGCTCTGACTCCATAAAATCAGGAAACCCTGAAAGAACATTTTTTCTGTAAAGCATTTAGGATCTTGATTAAAGCCATTGTTTACAGCCTAGAAAAGACACTATTATATCAGCAAGGCCAGCTTCACTATCAGGCTCATCAGCACAATACGGCCAGCAGGGACATTTTAAAAGGCCTCTTCAGTTATGCCCTAAAGTGGTTTCAGTATCTATTCTTTAAAAACATGATCAAGAATGTATAAAAATAAACCCTTATATTTCATGCTGATGTGTGCCAGTGCATTACTGTCAGACTTTAACCATGAAAGGAATAGCCCTTTTGTGCAAAGAGAATAGCTAGAAGAAGATTCAGGGAATAATAAAGGGAGATACAGGAAATGGTTGTGAAGTATTGGATTTATCCAGCAAGTATGAATGCAGCTTAGGTCTAGGTGTTAGCACTGCTCTTCTTTCTAGCCCACTAAAAATTAGCTTGGCTGGCGATTAGACAGACTATGGCTATTGCCTCCTTGACACCCTCCACTGGCTCTTCAGCAAATCATCTCACAGACTCTTGTCCCTGCTTCAAGGTCCTGTGATGAAATTTAGGTTTCAATTTACATTTCATGTCCGTTTCTGCCATCAGGAGCACCTACCTTGTGTGTGAATCATTCAATCTTCAACAGAAGATTCTCAAACTGTTTGAACTGGACACCCTCCTAATACCAGTCTGAATGACCAATATTCATACTTTCCTTCTAGACTGAAAAGCTACTTGAAGCCCAAGGATGGAGAATATTTGTATTAGTGCCAAGTGATTAGGGTTTACATTTATAGTTGTTAGGCATTTTTCCCCCCAGTTTTAAAAATAAAAGCCTAGAGAACAAATCTATGATTGTAGGTTAATATAGATTCCTTTACTCTTTTTTTTTCTCTGTATCAAACATGTGACAAGAAAGTTCAAAAGAGAAAAAATATTAATTGTAGGTTGATTTTATCCCTTTTAATTAGAAAGTGAAATTTCTCACCAAAATGTGGGATTTGAATAGAGGATAAGGCTATCCCAGGGATGTTTCTGAAGGAGTTTTAAGAACAAGTCCAACCATCTCAGTGTAGTGCTCCTTCTTCAGAGTTTAAATAACCTGTAAAGCTAATTATCCGTGTGCATGTAACTTCCACTGCAAGAGCTAACTGTGACACTGCTGTTGCAGTGAACTATACATTTTAGCTATACTTGGAAAGCCTAGATATATTGCTTTCAAAAACCTATGAAATTAAATGTTTACATGTTTGAGGGTTTGTGTCAATTCAATTGTCTTGCAGTTGAAAACTTTCACTAAAACACTAAATAAAATTTCGTCAAGTCCAAAACTCCATTTTAAAATTAATAAGCTGTACATCAGAATGGATCTGTATGGTTTTTTTTCTATGTGCATAAAAGACTCCAACCAGTTATCCGTCCTATGCTTGAAGAACATGCTTTACATTGTTTTTTCATTCTTTATCTTAGTTCATGATTTTCTGATGCCTACACATAAATATTGGACAAATCTGCAATATCAGCAGTATATATGTCTTATTCTAATAAGAAAAAATAAAAAGGGGAATTTTTCTTCATTAGCTCAACATAAGTGAAATGGTTTGATTCTATCCAGCAGTGTCCTCTGCGTACAAGAACCTGATAGACTTAAATCAATATATTTTCATATTTATCCGTCTTTAAAGTGTCACAGTATCGTCAAGGACAGACAAGTAGACATGTGAAAAGAATTCATTAGATGCATGTGCTCGGCTAATTGTTATAACGTTTAAAACAACATAACAAAACAAGTATCACACTCATTAATGAATCAACATGCAACTGTTTCCAAATATAGCATATAGTTTATTAGTGTTAATATGCAAACAGTATAGGGTAAAATGACTTGATTTAAAGTAAAATGAGTGATACCTGACAGGATGCTCTAGAATCTGAAAGCTTTGTATTTCTGTCAAGAGAAGAGCAGATGCATTCATATTCCAGACATAAACCTTAGCTACTAAAAGTAAAGGACAGCATTGCTAATCGCTGCTTCATATTCTAGACAGAATCACTCTAAATGCAATTATATGAAAATTGTAACAAATATATTACTGACAGTTGATTAACTGCTTATTAACTATATCTGTAACATCAAAGGACGCAGAAAATGAAGTAGAAATCAAGGGATGACCAATAATAAAATGCACCAACTTTATTAAAATATTGTTTGGAAGTCAGAAATAAAGTCTTGTTTTTTTTTTTTCATGCTTATGGTGTTAAGTGTGCATGTGGATGTAATAGCGATTTTCCCTTGTTTTGTATTCTGCTTCAGTTTGGACATAATTGCAACAAAAATGCATGCTATTAGTCACTGTCTCATATTTTCCTGTAATAATAGCTTGAAATGTTTTAAAAGTAACAACACCTTCAAAACATAAAGGATAAAGCTGTTTATGTAGGGGTCTAATGTGATCCCAGTTTATGAAATTGACATAACTTAATTGGTTTGTGTTGGTCTGGTGAATTGAATTTGGCCATCACTATAATATTCTCTCCTTTCAGTGTTTGCTCATGAGAAGAAAGTAACAAACATTATTTACTGATTCAGAAATGAGACAGTAAATAGACAGTAATACTGGACAGGTATTCTTTATAAAAAGGTCCTAAATGTAAATAATGACAGTTACCCCTACTCACTCACTCCTCCTTAGTTAACGTTCTTACGGATTACTTAGAGAGTGCAATCCCAGGCAATTTCAGGGAGACCTAAAGGACTAATACATGGATTATTTCCCCTAGTAATCAAAAACCCATTCAAAGTCAACCAGACAAAAGAGGTTATGAAACTGTAAACTAAATCAACCAAAGGAATAAATAATGACAATTCGTTGTGTTTTGTCACCAATTCTGAAAAATGGCTCATCATCAATGGGGAGATAGAGACGTTATTCAGAAATGTGTAGTCTATATCAGAGACTGATAGCTTTCTTAATATTAAAAAAGAGAGACAACATATCCTTATACAAAACTGCTACTTATCTCTCAAAAAATGAAAATAACCCTATTTTATATCACTTTTGTGTGCATTAAAGCAAAAAGCTTATTTCTAGTTGTCTCTTAAAAAGAGATATTGTGGTGAATATTATGAGAGATGTTTTCAGAAGAAACAGTCCCATTTCCTCTCAAATTAGCATTTGGAAATCTTTCATGGGTACATAGACACTTCTGAAAGCATATGTCCATTTTGTGACACATGCTGTATATATAAATTATTGAGGACATTTTCACTGACAGGTGACTAGGAACAGTTGTCCCTTTACTCCCTTGCAGGTTTAATTTAGGTCATCACACATACACGCACATGCAAGGCGTGAGCAGGTTTCTCACACAGAGACAATCATGTGCTCTTTACTTGAAATACATCTTGAAGTACATCGTTAACTACTACATACCTATACAGTATTATTCACTTTTGCTTGATGTCATAGACCATGCTGAAGGGCTTTCTTTGCTTGTATGGTTTTGGGTTTTTTCCCCTGAGCCCCCGGCACTTTATAGAGTCCCCCCTGTTCCTGGTGTAATGTCTGTGTAAAGGCAAGCTTCTCTAGCTACTTCATGGCTCTGAAGTCACAGATGTTCTTTTTACCTCTGTGACCAGAGTAGTCAGTTTCCAAATGAGATGTAATCTTTAATGGGAATTGTGGATATCAGTAAGGAATTACAGTTTGGTAATAGAATTTTCTGTAACAAGAAACATTTGCAGGAATAGCATAAGTGATATCATATCAGACCAAAGAAGCAGTTATCCCAACTTTGTGTACCTGACATAGCCAATAACAGATGTCTCGAGATCTCTGCAAAGGCACTCCTTAAAATATACATCAAATCTATAGTGGTGAGGGGCACCATGTAGAAAGGTACTACTCTTGTTCTGTAGCTGTCACTGTTTTTTTTTTTTTCCTTCATGAATGTGACACTCAGTTACTTACATTCAGAGTATGTCTAATTTCCTGTGGCAGAGAATTCTGTGGATAGCTACACCTGAAGAAGTATGTCTTTTTTTTTTCTGTTTAGAACTTGAGACATACTTGTCTCATCTGATGCTCCGTACATCTTGTATTAGAAGAGACAGTAAACAATCTTTCCCTATTTACCTTCTCCCTGACACTCCTGACATTCTGCCATATCCACCTTAGATCATTTCTCTTCTAGGTCAGACTGCTGTATTTAAACACCCTTCTTACAGAAACCATGTCATACCTTTGATCATCCTTGTTACCCTTAGTGTAACTTTTCTTGTTGGAATAACTCTTTTCTTACAGGAAGGAACCAGAATAGTTCAAAAATATCTAAGATTTGTTCTCATTTTTATCCTGGGAGGTCAGGAGATTTGAGCACTATCATCCATTAGAAGGGATTATATTTCTATCCCCTAGTATACCAAGCCTGTCACTCTAGTGTGAGATACAGTAAGTCATGTTCTCAAGTAAGAGCGCTGTCTCAGCAAAGACTTTCAAATCTGTCAGAGACCAGAACTTCCCAGATTGCCCTCAAAAATACCTCAAGTGGTTTAGTGTGTATATACATCTGCATTACTGTCTTGATTTCTTCAACAGGTTTTAGACACCTGGATTCTTGGAGCTTGCTTCATCAGGAGTTCATGGCTTGAAGTTCAGGACCAGTGGTTGAAGATTCCCATTATCTTGACTAAAGGCATTTCCCTCATTTACATGGTTTCAATCCTGAAGCACTATTCAATAAAGCTAAGGAAAGGAGGTGCAGAAATTTCATTTTTTAACTTAAGTCACATGTTAGTTTAATCTTTCCCTTTGTAAATACAGAAGTACAAAAGGCAAAATTTCATATGAGCACAAAATATCGGCTGTGTAATCTGCACTAGCAACCTTGAGAGGCTCCTCAAAAAACTAATTCAAAATCCCTTTTTGGATAAAATCATGATCTTTCCACAAGACTAATCTATGAAGGACCCAATTCATGTAAGAGGTACATGATGCACACACAGGCTTCCAGGTACAAAAATGCTGTCCATCAGAACACAAACTATTTTCCAGAAAGGGCCAGAAAAGTTGAGCCATCTAGCAGGATGGTCTAGATTTCCATCACTTCTCTCAAATCAGATAAGTGCAGACTGAGGCAGACACACTGACAGGACACTCTCACACCTTGCCCAGAGCTGGGACTATAACTGGCTCATTTCCACAATGCCAGTTCTTGTGTACCAATGACTCCACGAGCTTGTCCTGGGATAGCTACAATCCTCCACAAACAAGCTGTGCAGTCACAATGCAAGAACATATGCCCACACACAATCTGTACCCTGCTGAGTGGGCAAATAAATAGCAAACATAACAAATGAATAATATAGTGCAAAATTCAGTGCATAATAACTATACAGAAATGTTCAAGAGAAAATGATAAAATCATAATAAATAAGGAAAGAGAAGGCAGTGCCTTCTATGACACATTACATCTCTTTTCTGCATGACTATTAGCACCCTCTGGAAATCAGATTTGTGTCTGGAGAAAGTAAAATTTTGAATTTGTTCATAAACAAAACCACTGTGGAAGAATCTTCCTTTGAGAAGTGGTTTTAAGACAAGCATTATTCTATAACTGAGTGATTTTAATTTTTTAGATCAAGATAGCTTCTCCTGATTTCACAGCAGTTTTGCTATTACTTCTTTTCCACAAGGAAGGAGCCAGCAACAGTAACATTCAGAACAGCTTTAGGAAGTGTTTACATGGAACTCTTGGTATGACTGTGGTACTGAGGCTGTTGTACACAGCAGAACAAGGTAAGACTAAGCAGAGGCTACCTTTCAGCCACAAAGATCTGGTTATTCCACAGGGAAGTTTTTTTATGTTTTTTTTTAGCTTGGAAATATTTTTCCTGAAAAAATATTAGGAATAGTAACATTAATATTACTAATAATCATGCATTAGAAGAATATCATGCAGTATGTCAGTACTTTAATGGAAAACAAATATATTCATATTCAAATATATTTGCATTCTCTATATCATGCATTTGGAATAATCTTAAATACCCTAAATGGAGTTTGTGAGGAAACCTAATTTCAACCTTAATTCCACTGTTTTCATGCAGTTTATGCTGTTTGCCTAGTTTTCTCACTTTTTCATTGACAATTAGTGTAATGCCCCAGAGATTTTCCTGCTAAGTGCATATGAAAGCTGGCAAGGATGAAAGGACTTAAAAAAGATTAATGTAATATATGTTACTTAATATATTAAAAAAAACCCACTATCCATGTAATATAAGTTATTTTATGAGGCCTGCTTTCTCTTACAATAAACTTAAAATTACAGCAATACAGAAGATATTTCAGAAAAGAGGAGTATTGGTCAGGAGAAGAGGAATAAATTAATACAATACTTAGAATCTTTGCATCTAAACGAAAAATGCGTGTTTTGAATTTCAAATCTTTTTCACTCTCTCACTCTTACAAATATAAATTAAACTGCTAATTTTTCCTACTGATGGAATTTTTATTGTTAGAACTTTAAGCATATTTAACCACTAAGATGATATGTGACCCTATAAATGCAGAGCTATATGGTCTCAATAAAATGGCCTCTTTACAGTGAAAAAATTCTAGGAGACGAACTTTGGTTCGAAGTCCTGATTATGGTCTTTTTTGTTGTTATTTTATGAGTGTATTTCTAGAATTTTCTGAGTAGTTGCACCTTAAGGTGGGTGTAAATATATATTTATGAAACTAGCAAACAGTATGAAAAATATTTATTTGCAGGAGCTACATTCTGTCATTTATACTTTTGTTCCTTGCGTGAGCAATTTTGCAAATGTGATGTTCTGAAATTCAAAGTCCAAGTTTATTATATATTAAAACAAAATTTCTCCAAGGGTGGTTGTATATGTATGAAATTTGCTTAAACTCTCAGCACATTTTCTGTACTCCTGCCCATCTTTTCAGATATGAACTCATCTCCCAGTAGACTCCATTGCTACTTCTCTCTGATCTTAATTTTGATTTGGAGAGGTGGCATGAAGCATATGTTTCCCAGCTGGATATTCTGTGGGGGAATTTTTATCTGTTCATTGCATTCAGTTCCACAGGACATTAAGGTCCCATGAAGGAAAAGATCATCACGAGAAACTATCTGGCTTTTTTCTTCTCATTTTTCAGCAGCAGAATCAGAATGTTACTTACTTAAAAAGCTTTAACTAGTGTCAAGCCAAAACGAATTTTTTCTCTTTCTGGATGTGATCCAGAGAAAGAGTCAGAGTCATACAAACATGATTTTCAGAATATAAGACAAAGAAGTGCTTCAGCTAAAGAACACATTTCCTGCTATAGGAAAAAAATGTTCCTCTCATAAATATAAACATGTTTTTGAAAGACATATGAAAAGAAAATTTTCACGTTGTATCTTATCAGAGAAGAAAATAATTGATTGGCAATTTGTTTGCCTTTCCTATATAATACGTATGGAAGAATAGTAAAGGGTAAGCCAGAAAACCTCAGCAGAAGTTCTCTTCATTCATTTTGTTTGTAAGATGTTGTAGGCAAAATTTTTCATTAATTTTCATGTTACAGTTATTTTCATAAAATCAATAAAAAACTTACATAATAATAAATGGGAATTGCCTCCTGCAAAATTAACAGGGCTAGAAGATGCAATATTACTTCAACAAAAATTATTCGTTTGTAAATAAATTGTTAACTCTTCCTTTCAAAGCCATGAGACTGGTTAGGTTATATATTCTGAGCTAGTACCAGTGCTGCAAGTATGTTTGGGGTTTTTGAATGTTTAGAGAAAGGTGTCAGTTAAAAAACAAAACCAAACAAAAACCTTTCAACAAACCACACAGATTTTTAAGGAAAAAAGTCTTTTGTTTCCCCAGTTTTCTTATTTACAGCTCTCATCCTGCCTTGGAAAAATATTTTATAGCAGTTGGAGATCCTGAGTATATATCATCAAGTACTCCACGAGCCACTTGGGAGATTGGCTTTGTTGTTCTGTGGAGAGCGGAGTCCACACCAGTTGAGTGATTCCTTTGGAAAGCATGCTCTGCTCCATGACAGATCCCAGAAGCTAAGCATCTGTCTTGGTAGACTCCAGGGAAACCACCTTCAGGCAGCCTGCACCTGCCAAAACATTGGCTGGAGGGTGGGAGATGGTCAACTAGATCTGGTTTTTACCTTGTCATAGCGCAACATTGGGAAAAGCAGAAAAGTGCAAGGAAATTACTGGGCAAGTCCAGTCAGAGGTTTCAGGTGTTACCATTTCACATGATTCTCAAATATTTAGTTTAAATTATTTAATGAGATGTTCAGTAAAACATCTAATGCGGTAAGATTCTCATTCAAAATTGAAAATTCTGAGGCTTAGACATAATTAATAACCAGTACCTGGCTTCTGTATCTAAGAATAGCAGCAGTTCTCAAAGCCCTGTGTTACTCAATGAGAGATGAAAAATTCAGTCCTGATGTAGGGATTAGCATTTTATGGTTATGCAGACACAAAAATAATCTTAAATCAAATGTATTCTGAGTGGATTGATACTGCATTAGATATTTAACTATATCATAAAAGACAGAAAAATGTGTTTCAGAGGTTCATGAGTTTAAGAGAAGATTTCTGTATTTAAGATTTTAACTTGAATCCAAACCATCAGCTGTAGCGCAATAGCTTTGTATTTTCTGGATGGAGGGAGATGTCTGATGCATTTTTAGCAATTCTGCATGGCTGAATAGATTTGGATAAAATCAGCTGGTTATTCATAGCACTCCCATTTTAAAACTGACTCAAAAATGTCAGTCTGCTAGAGACACTGGCATTCCTTCAATTTTCCATCATAGTTTTTAATAATTTCTCTCCTACATTTTTGATCAAAAAATGGAAATAATTAATTTTATTCAAACAGTCCTTTAAAGTCACTTTATAATCTACAAGATAGATATTTGAGAATAGCTTTTCTAGTTCTTTGGGGAAGTCCGTTCCTTCCCTCTGAGCCCTTTTGAAGCTATTGGTTCAAAGTCAGCCCTTTGGAAAATACAAAAGGTACCTAAACAAGGACACAAAGGCATTATGAATGCTGGTGATTTAAAGACCTTATTCCTTATTTTCTGTTAATGAAATAGAAATACCACATTATAAGAATCTTTAGCTTCCTAATACTGCAGTGTTGGAAGTCACATGGATCTTAAAGGAAAACATGAAGGAAGAGATGTATTTCACACTAAGTATCTGATATGGGTGGTCTGAATGACAGGTGACTCTCAGGTAATATTCACCTATCATTCAGAGATGTTAAACTACTGAATGATGTCTTCTAAAATGCACTTATATTAATAAGAGTTCAAGAGTGGGTATATTCCCCATCAGCTAGCTGTGACTTTTTTTTTTTTTGAGTGGTTTCATTCAGAAGGATTAAAATTCAATGGGATAATTGGCCCACTTAGAGCTGAGAAGACCAGTTCAGCTAATTTTACTTGTAATTTAAAATGAAAAATAAAAAACATCCTAGGAGTGAACCTAATTTTCTGGTTTAAGTTTTTTGGCTCTTTTATCATAAACTCTTGGCTAAAAGAACTGCAGATGAAGAGAATAAAAAAGGAAAGGCTCATCATGAACACCTGCATATACATGTGGATGCCTATAACTGTCCTCTAAAGCCAGGAAAATAATGACCTGTTACAGAAAGGTTCCAAAATGAAGGCATTTTAATGAGAAGCAGTGTTTTTCCATGCAAATATAGATTCACTAATAATAACTAAATTTTATTCCTCAAGTGTCAAAAGGTGGAAGATTTTCAACATTGTTATGTAGTCTACTGGCCCATTATGTTTCATTATCGAATACTACTTCTTCTTTCTTTAGTGCACCATCTGTTCATAACACTTTCAATAATTGGCTCCCATGTATAATATTAGTGTATAACAGAAAGTAAAGTTTGCTGATAATTCCCAAGGACATTGTTTTAAACAGTAACCTGGTATACATATAAGAAAGTGTCAACATTTAGCAGTTGGGAATAAGGTAGTGTACTTGGCAGGGCACTCTGTGCAGAGCCTGATTTTCTCTAACATGACACCTCAACCAGACCATGTGTGCTGGAAAAGAGCCAAAATCTAGGTCAAGTTGTGAGACGTTGATATTTGTCAGAAATTATGTGATTCAGTGTTGTAAACCTAGTGAAAAAACAGAGCAAAACATAAATTTTAGACACAATAATTCAGTTATTCTCTGACAACTGATGAAAAGATAACTTTTAATTGGAGGAAAAGACTGGATCATTTAAACCATATCTACCGAAAATCACTATTATTTGCAAATGACAACAAAAATAAAAATATTGTCATTTTGTCAAGGTAGAAGCATTTATTTTTTAGTCTATTGCGCTAACATAGAATTTTGAGTTTAACTTAATTAGTTCTCTTACTTTCTAGAGGCTAATGATTTTATCTAGTTCAACGGAATTCAACAGGAAAAGAAAAAATTAAAGTCTTCATGTGATTCATTACCTGAACACTGAATGTCTCATTTTTCTTGACTTCCATCTTATAAATTGAACAAAAATAGCACAATGCTTATTCACAGAGTGTGCTGTTGCTGAGTTCATTGTCATTAAAAAATACGTGGCCTAGTTTTTGACTAAGAGACAACAAAAATGACATTTTAAATACACATGCAACTGCTGCTTCTTAAACAGATGATATTATCCTGCAGAAAGGTAAATAAATCTATATCGTGCTAAAGCAACATGGGATGCTATCAAGTATATCTAATCACTCATTCTATAAAATATTGGTTTAAGATTTCCAGAAAGATAAAACTCTAGGATTACTTCAAGCTAAAAAATGAGTAACAAGAGCCGAGTATGGGAAGTAGTACAAAACCAAATAAACATTCTATTAAAGCAATCTATATTTCAAGGGAAGAAGAAGAATTTGGGGGTTTTTTTCTGGGCTTATTCAAGATGGTAGGAAAAATCCTTAGAAGGTCTGAGTCAGACTCAACCTCACCTACTTCTCAGCATTCACAATGCCCTTTCTGACCTACTCTTTAAGAGTCAAGATGTATAATACATCATACATATAAAAGAAATAAAGCATCCACACCCAAGAGAAGATGAATGAAATAGTTGCATGTTCCAGCTAAAAGTCATTGCTTAACGCCTACTTGAAGACAGTCAGATAGCACGTAGAAAAAATATGAAGTATTTTTATGAAGTCAGTAAGACTGATTATCTCGCTGAGCTTTCAGGTCAAGTAGAATGGAGTTTAAATGACAAAGAAAATATAGACAAATAGAAAGAGAACTCAGAATCGATTATAGAAAGTGCTGAGTGATGGAATAAACTTATAATATAGCTGATGCAGTTAACTAACATAAATGTATTAAAGAAAAAAAATATAAAACTGAGGAGACTAATAAGTTAAAGACATTAATCAAATCTGGGATTCTATGTAGCCAGCTGTCCTCCTAAAAAATAAATATTACTTCTATTAATGTTACTATTATGGTTTTCTTCTTTAATGTATTAACCTTCATATTAACAGTTTCCAAGATGAAAATATTCCATCATTATGTAGAATAGAATGATTCACTGAAGAGCTCCAAATAATCATAAAATTAATGGCAATATGAGATGAACAGGGAATAAAGCCTCAAAGTTTCCCTCTGCGCATATACATGTATGTGTCCTTATTTGTGCATATATACGTGTACATACAAAACATATCTATTATATTTATTTTTTAAAATAGTCCTTCATGGCAATAATATCTGTCCCAGTGCAATGAGGAGCATGATTTTTCAATAGATTCATGAGCATTTGTGCAGCTTTGGAGTTTAAGATAGAATAAGCTCCAGCTGAATCTTTCCTGTAGTTCAGGCATGAATCCTCTCTCCCAGGTTGGTTGTCCCATGTCTGAAAGTGCCCAACTGCCTTCTGCATCTTCTGTTAGAAAATTATTAGGATTTCCCTCCTTTGTTTGGCCATGTCTGTTTTTATAAAAGTCTAGAAAACCTAAGAAGCTGTCAGGCACCTTCTTCTGCAAAATATAGTCAGAGTTAAGGAGCTCCAACTATTTAGATGTGATCATCACCCTATGTTATTTCTGTAGGAGATGAGATTGAAAAATAAGACATTTTCTGGTGGGCATACATATACGCATTTTGGATAAAAAAATTCCAGAGAATAATCCTCCTTGGTGCTTTTCACTTACAGACAGGTTTTTACTCATGGACCTTAAAACAACTTATATCAGTACAAGAGAAGGGGTTACATGTGTTTGTATAGAAATATATATATATGGATAAAGATATATATCTCCACACAGACATATGTTTGAGAAGCAGTATATGTGAAAATCACAGTAGTTCAATAAACAGAATATTCATCTATCAGATGGAAGGGCACAGAGCTATTGCACAAATACTGGTACAGATGTATTTATACAACTTTTTGTACAAAAAACCCCAAACCAAATCAAAACAAAACACGTTAAAAAGAATCCTGGATCTGGTAGTAGAAACATAAATATGACAGAATTATGCCTTTGAATTTGATAATTACCTAGATTTTTTTTCTGTTTCTTCTGATAAATGTGCAGGCACGGAATCATAGGAATCTGTAACAAAAGACTTTTGCTCTGCATGAGACTCATGGAACAGCATCAACTTGGAATTCCACTGACTTCATGAAGTACTGCAAATATTTAACCTATGTATATTCTACTCTTTTGAAACGCAGTACTTGTTGCTAGTACAAAATCTATTGCTTTGGAATGGATCAGTTTTTAGAACTGTTATTCAGCCCTCCAGTGAAATCATGCTATTAAAATTGCAGATGATAAAACTATACAAAAGTATGACCGATGTAATACAGCAGCCAGACTAGAAGTTAATCCTGTACAATAATTGGGCAGTGAGACTAAACAAATGGAAGTATTCTTGCACATTGTAAGTAATTAGATCATAGAAATCTTTGCCTCAGGAGATCATAAGTGCTAGGTTTATAAAGGCACTGAAAAATCAGAAGTTCCTTTCAGGGGAGAAAAAAAGAGAGTTAGTGAAAAGCCAACTGAATATGAAGGATCACCTTCCCAGTGGGGAAACCACAGCTTGGAAGAAGCTGGGTGCCATCACAAAAAGTGCAACCATGTATCGAGCTGAATAGAGATATTTCCCTTAGTCAACAGATCTGCTGGACTTACAATTCTGGTTTTGATTAATCCTTTCTTCAGCACAACAGAATAGTACATTCTGACTGTGACGTGACAAGTTGGGTAAAATTAGTCTATGTATATCATAATTCTTTCTTTCTTTCACTAAATAACCAATTATAAGATAATGTTTGGCTTCTTTCAAAAGAAAAACAGGGGCTGTTCCTGAAATTGATTTTTATTACGACTCTTCCAACCATTTCTCTTTGAAAAATTGAAGGAAATATCTCCTTGGGGTTGGATTTTTTTTTGGTCATGGCAGCTAATATTTTTCTGCATTTACATAGAATCAGAGAATAGTTTGGGTTGGAAGGCAAGATCATCTAGTTCCAACCAACCTGCCCATGGGCAGGGCATCTTCCACTAGACCAGGTTGTTCAAAACCCCATCTAGCCTGGCCTTGAATACTTCCAGGGATGGGGCATCCAGGACTTCTCTGGACAACCTGTTCCAGTGTCTTACCAACCTCATAATAAAGGCTTTATTCTTAATATCTAACCTAACCCTACCATCTTTCAGTTTAAAGCCATTACCACTTATCAAATCAATACGTGCCCTTGTAAAAAGTCCGTCTTTGGCCTTCTCTTAAGTCCTCTTCAGGAGCTAGGAGGTCTCTGCAAGGTAACCCTGGTGCCTCCTCCGGGCTGAACAACCCCAACTCTCACAGACTGTCTTCGTAGGAGAGGTGCTGCAACAAACTTGACAAAAATTGAGTTTATGTCATTCTTTCTAAGCAGTTTCCTGTGCCATATTTGATAAAAAATACAATGCAAAAGTCTTAGGTGCAATGGTTGGAAAGAATGGTGAGATAATCTGTTTATTCAAACCAACATATAACACTAAAATGTATTTTAAAGGACTGGAAGGAGGTACCATAATTCATTTCTGTTCTAACGTGCTTTTTTTTCCATGTGTAATAGATTCTGGAAGTGCTTAATCTCTTGACAAAAACTCTATAATTTGCAAAACTCTTCTAATGATCGCAGGGTATTTCTTCTACTCTCAGGACATTACCACTCTAGTGGGAATTATGGACACACTTTAAGAGGATTTGATTCAGTATTAGGGAAGCAATTGTGTGTTAATTAAATACCAATTGATTATTTAAAATGCTTGTGCTGAGTTTTAGGTCCGTAATCTGTAAATCTTGATTACAATTTTATGAATGATAGATTACGTGTTCTGTTATAACAGAAAATGTTAGAGTGATGCTGAACAGTGAGTAAAGCAACAGCTTGATGTTCAAGGACACCATGGTGGAAGAGTGTAAATGGATGTTCCCTGTTAAAATATATTTGTCATTGATTGTTTTGCCTAATACAGACATTTATAAAATTTACTGAGTCTAGGGGTTTTCTTTGCTTTGGTTTTCCACCACACAGGCAAGATCACAGAATCACAAAATATTCTGAATTGGAAGTGACCCACAAGGGTAATCCAGTCCAACACTTAAAATACCATACATTCCTTTCTAAAGGAAAAAATAAAGATTTGAAGAAAATATGTAATTTCTGTTTTCTCAGACCCTGGGGATTACACACCTCTGGCAAATAGGAATTTCTCAGATAAGTAAGTGTTTAATCCCAGATTGCAACTAAGTACCGTGCAGCTGCTCACTCACTGCACTGCTCCATGATGGGATGGGGAGGAGAATCAGAGAAAAGAAAATAATCCTCCTGGGTTGAGATAAGAACAGTTTAATTATTGAAAAAATTAAAATATTATTATTAATATTTTTGTTATTGTTTGAACAAAAGGGAGAGGGAGAGAGAGACAAAATCCAAGAAACACAAGTGACACCAAATACAATTGCTCACTACATGCTGACCAGTGATGGCCAGACTGGCCCCTCCCAGCCAGCTCCCCCTGGTTTATACACTGATCATGACTTTCCATGGTATGGAATATCCCTTTGGCCAGTTCAGGCCTGCTGTTCTGGTGGTGCTCCCTGCTAGCCTTTGTGTTTACCTGCCGGCTGGCAAAAAATGGGCACTGAAAGATCTTCATGTAGAGAATAAGCACTACTGGGCAACAACCAAAACATCAACAGGTTATCATTATTTTGTTAATGATACCAAAACACAGCAGTGTACCAGCAACTAAGAAGAGGAACTCTATTCCAGCTGAAACTAGGACAGTAGGTTTATGCTATATACTGTGTTGAATAGCCAGTAAAATGAGTAATGGGGTTTTGGTTTTGTTTCTGTTAAGCATTAGGTCATGCACCCTTTATAAAATCTGATCCATACCCACTTAATGTGAGACTGGATGAAAGCTTAAGATTCACTGGAAGATATAGCCAGTTTATTGCAATCAGCAGCATTTTGCTGATGTTTAGTTTACCAGGGGCTATGCTGGGAGAGAAAAATTCATCACACATGGTTTCTGTACTACGATGTGAGCTACAGATCAGGCTGAAATAATTTTGTGCTTTCATCACTTTGCAGAACTACGTCATTTTGGGTGGTGTGTTAGCTGAGTCAGCAAGCTTTGTGTATAAACATGAAAAATACACAGAAAAATAAAATACATAAAATTTAAATCAAGAGATTGTAGCAGGAAATCAGTTCCAGTGCTAGCAGAGTAGGTATTATTACAGTTAAAAAATACTTCCGATTTTATAATCTTTACAGATTGGATGTGTCCAAACAGCTCATTCAATCCAATTAATCAAATACCTTCTGAAACATAAAAAATAGAAACACAGAAAAATTCCTTTATAATTTTTCTACATTGGGCTGGTTTTTTCCTGTGGTAAAACCTTCAGGGTTTAAATATATAAGTGCCTTAGACTATAGGGTATTACAGAAGGAATGAAAATTACTCTAATACCATTTGGACAATAGCAGCTGTTTTTATCTGCTGTGCCAGATTAATTTTGGCACCATTCCTGCTCTTTCTTGTGTGCAAACCCAGTGGGGGTGAGGATATCAAGACAGGGTTTGTGTGAATGGTGAAAGCCTGACTTTCTGTGTTTACCAGCAGAATGGCTGTTTAACTAACAGACAATGGCAGTCCAGGCTTCAGCATGCAGGCCTGCCAGCATCCTTGTTCAGAAAAGACCAGGGTTGTGAGTGAGAAGCCAGAACAAATCTTCATGGTGATATATCCTGCTCTCCTGGGCTGCATTAGGAGAAGAAAGCCAAGGGAGGGAGGACCCTTCTTCTCTGCTCAGCACTGGTGAGGCCACACCTGGAGTATTGTGTCCAGTTCTGGGCTTCTCAGAACAAGAGAGGCATGGACATACTTGAAGGAATCCAATGGAAAGCTACAAAGAGGATAAAAGGCCTGAAGCATTTTAACTGTGAGGAAAATCTGAGAGAGCTAGGACTGTTCAGCTTGGAGAACAGAAGGCTTAGAGGCTACAAATGTCTACAATCAATCTATCAATGTCTGCAAAATACCCAAAGGGAGGGTGCAAAGAGGACAGAGAGAGGGTGTTTTCAGTGGTACCTGGTGACAGGACCAAAGGCAATGGGCAGAAACTGAAACACAGGAGGGTCCATCTGAATATCAACACTTTTTTTACTGTAGGGCGACCAAGCACTAGAACAGGCTTCCCATAAGGGCTGTGGAATCTCCATACTTGGAGATATTTAAAAGCCATTTGGACATGTTCCTGGACAACTGGTTCCAGGTGACCCTGCCTGAGCAGGGCGGTTGGAACAAATAACCTCCAGAGGTGCCTTCCAACCTCAGCCACTTTGTGGTTCTGTGATTCAGCCTCCCTGCTGTGATCACCAACAAGGACACAGAGTAGTAATTTTTTGTGCCTGTATAAAAGGTGGGTGGAGACTAAATGCTAAAATTTCACATAGGACACTGAACAGATTGCTAAATTCAGTCACCAACCAGCGGAACTTGGAACAGGCGCAAGTCTAAAGGTCTGTATTGTCATCATCTGTGTCCTAAGCCACTTCCTCATCCTCAGCAAGGGTGCCAAGGTCTTCGCTGATACTACATTGTCCTCTCTGTCCCATGCTCTCAGAGTGACAGGCTTTGCTTTCACAGGGTTTAGTAATAATCACTGTGGGCCAGACTGCGCACTCAGGTGGCAAATAAGCTGCAATATCTTATGAGTACTTCTCTACACCACCGTACCTCAGTGAGACTCTTTGATGTCAGTTATTCTTATGGGATGTCAAAGGAGCAGAAATTCCTACCCCAACTAGTCATACCTAGCATGAACCCATGAAGCCATGAAAGAATGCAGACAGACTTTTTTCTCCCTCCTTCCCAGCAGGACTGCATCTGACACTGCTAAATTCCAGCCTTTAGTACTTCAACTGTCAGATAATGAACTTTTATTTATTTTTAAGATCACTGATGCCTTAGAAAGAACAATGTTAGGTATACCGCTTTCGCTGAAATGGAAGTCTCTGATTTCAGTATATGTTACTCATTCATAACTATTGGAGGCTGTAGGAAAGGCAATAAGAAAAGATTTTACTTTTGTGGGGGTGTTTTGTCTCGTTGGTTTTAATTTCAGTCTTCTTCCTTCCTTCCTCACATCTGTCCAGAAGTATTATGTATAACTTCGTGACTGAGTGGAAAAATTGTAGGTAGAGGTGTGTGAAATGCCAATTGTAATGTATATCCTATTCTACCCACTGAGTACAAGACAAAGCTCCACTTGAAAGTTTGGAAATTGGGTATTATCTCCACTGTTCAGTATTGAACAATAACAGGTTCTCCATATCGCAAGATAAGCACAGAAACAAAACCCTGAGAAGCTCTTTATCAGTGAAAAATACTCTAAGAACAATACATACACATTTGGATAGAAAAAGAGTGATTACGTTTTGACTAAAGTTAAGAAAAAGAGCTGCTCACAAATCCCTTAGGAAAAAGGAAGTCAGATGAATATATTCTACCAACAAAAACAGTTTAATCATATATGCTGCCTAATGCTGTTTTATGATTGCAGTGACCAGCTTCCAAGGAACAGACTTCTTTGATAAATAACTCTACAGATAAAATACTGCTTCTGTGTGGAGCTTGTTAGTCATATCCTGATGTGTCACTGAGGGCTCAGAGAGATAAAAAGAAAAATAAGGGAAACATGGTTGATCAAACAGGTGTCTGTTCACAGAAGTAATTCTACATATGCATATATGCAAGCTTGCATGCACACAGACATTTAGTCAAAGGTATACATACACAGGCAGTTATTCTAAATCTAAAAATCCAAAATCTAAAAATGCAAGAATGGTTTCAAATACAAGACAACATAGAAAATACTGAAAAACCTGTTTACTTTTGAAACAACAGAAGAAGGAAGAAACTCAACCTTCCCTCCCCACAAGGTATTCTAACTGCAAAGCATAGTATTATATAGGAATATACTCTGCACAGTTAAATAAACAAAAGACTGAGGAAATTTACCCAAGTGGGGAAAAATAGCTATTTGAAGACTGCATTTTTTTAAACTGGTCAAAGCATGGCCAGTAGAAGAAGACACAGCTATGAAAGGAGATAGCACATGAAAGAACATTCATTCTGTATGAAGCAGAGTATTCCTCTTTTGTTTTGAACTCAGTGATGCACAATCTATCTAGGCTTGAATTAGAGGGAAGGGTGGTATTAGAAAGAGAAACTAGGATGAGGGGTTCAAAACCCTAGCTCCCTTCTAGCTTCTTATTCTGAGATATAAGATGGCTGCAGATGCAATAAGAGCTCCTCGCTTCTCTTGAGAAAGAGATACAAACACTTGTGGTGAGTGGGAAGGCAAATGATCCAAAACATGGTTATTAATGTCAGCTCAGGAAAAAGAAACATTCTATTGCTGATTCAGCAGGTTTATGTCTAATTTAAAGTATACAAGTAAACCATTAAAATATACACATTGACTTCTCCATGACTAAAATTTTTGAAATCCAAAATAATTGGCTGATAGCTTACCAAACTGGACATTAAAGCCTTGATACTGGGTGAGTACATTATGTGTATGTATACATATATTTATATGTTTTTCTCCCCTGGGAAAGCAAGTTTTCAAGAATGGATTGAAATGCCTTACTTTCTTAAGACTATTTTGCATATAACTTATTTTAAAAAAGATTTCTCCAACCCACCCACCCAAGTGTTCTAGACTAGGCATCTCATTCTCACACTGTGTATCTTGAAGAACACTGTGAAACATTGTCATAAATCAAAATTAGAGAGGAATGAATCATAGCAGGTTGAAATTTTGGATGGCTCACTTTCCCTGTATGTGGTGTGCAAAATGGGGCTGAGAGCTCAAAAGATTTGCTGTTTTCTCTGGCTTCTTTTTTGTCTAAAGATAGAAAAGAGTTAGCAAATACTGGGAGCACTGTAATTCAATTGCTTCCAGTATTTACATACGCACCTTCTTTCTGGTCTTAATCAGTGCTCCAGATGTTCTCCTGGTGCTACTTCTCCCTCCAGACATTGCTTTCCTTCCTTTCCACCATGCAGCATATTATTCTTCCTTTTTCATATAGCTACAGCTCTAGCACCAGCCTACTGCAACCCCAATATATTGCAAAAGTAAATTGAACATTCCTGGCTGGATCTACTTAGCTGTTTGGCTGCTTGCCTCCTGCTATTGCAAGCACATTCCTGGGATCTTCTTAAACCTTGTTCACGGGTTGCCTGTATTGCATGTCTGGTCCTTGAAGAAGTTAACTGCTTAAATATAACCTTAATCCACAAGTATAATATCCTCCATTTTTGGCCACAATTGGAATCCCAAAATTGGAAAATGGGAAATAATGAAACCCTTAGAAGTATTGTTGAACCTCAGATCCATTCTTGGGTGAAAGTTCTGGCCTGGCTTTCTCTTCTGTAGATCAACTCAACCATCCCCTGATGCAAACGCAACAGCGTTAAAAGCGCACTGGTGTGTCACCCAGTGATTTATCACCCTGCAAGGCAGAACTAGAATAACCATTTCTTAAACAGGGAAGTACCACCACGTGATATAAGAAAAGCTGACATTTTAAAAATGCTTTTTCAAAGATTTACTTGTCAATACCCCCAGAGAAGTTGCTTAAATAAAACTGTAGATTTTAAGACTGTGGTAAATGCTTGCCCTAAAGCCTTATTCCAATCCCATTGATGCTGATAGAAGCAGAATCCACTGAGGCAGAAACAGAAGGCTGGAGTAGTTAAACTTCTGTTGTGCTAAAATTCACAGCCTTTTGCAGTCTCTTGCTACTGCAGAAAGAATGAGGCCAATCAAGTCTGGGCTTTCCCTGTTCCTCTTGCTGTCAAATTCTTCCTTACTCTTTGCCCAAATATTTTCTGCTTATTAACATCTGCCGAGTGTCTTACGGTCCATGTTTTGTAGACGTGGAGATTATGAACCTAGAAGGTTTGATAAATAAAATACATCAAAAGCACGAGAGTATCTGCCTTCATGCTTAGGACAATGGTTCAGTCTCATGAAGGATACTAATAATCTCTGGGTGGGTCATGCCTTTCCTATGCCATGTCTTCTTAATGCCTTCTACATTAAGCTAATGCTTGATTTATGCCACAAAGAAGTATACTTTATAGTCTTTCTTTTTTTTTCATCTTATCTAAAGATGTTCTCATTATCCATATAAATGTCTGTTTTTCTTTCTGAACTCTATGTCTCAGTGAAATCTTCTGGCTGTGGGTTTGACTGATTAATTATGCATTGCATAAAGAAATCCTCCCTTTTATCAGTTTGAATTTATTTCCTTTCAGTTTCATCTACTGTCCCATTATTCTTGTCTTATGACAAAGGGCAAGTAAGTTTATCTTGGTTTAAAATCCCTTCATATCGCTTCTCTTTGATGTGCACCATTACTATATTCCCATTACCTAATACAGCAAGGATCTCAATATGTCTTGATCTTTGGAAGTTACCAGCTTTCATTTCTTGGCTGGTTTTTTTTTTTTTTTTTTTTTTTTTTTTTTTTTAATATCAGAACCCTAAAGGCTTTCTGGTAGATATGTAGGTCCTGGTTACATGGATTATCACTGTGTTTCTAATAAAGATGTTCTGCAGATATTTAGAAGCAATCCAAAGGCCTCCAGATCAAGGACTACCGGCTAAAATCTATTGTTTCTACACTGACCTTGGGTCAGTGTTCAGCACTCTGCATACTAACTTGATTTCTGAAAGCCTTGCTCATTCAGTGTTGGTTTATGTTGCCAATAATCTCTAATAAACTCATCTCCAAGCTATTTTTTCTCTTTTTTTTTTTTTTTTAATTGTCCTCTTATGTAGAAGCTTTTGTGTGGTTCATTTGCTTCACTACTCTTTTGCCCTTTGCTTAAGTGCTCTGCAAGCACAGAGCAACCATAAGGGTTTGGAGTGCTTTCGAGCCTATATCCCTTCCAGATCACATGGTGCAGCCACACAGCAGCACAGGATAACGCACATCTACCTGTGCAGCCATCCCTCCTTCATCCTTAGGGCTCATATATCCTTATTGTGCTATGCTTTAGTTTTTCCTGGTGAAAAGATGAGCAGACTGATAATGTGAAAGCATAAACATGATGTGCACTCATAAAAAGCCTCTTCTTTTCAACAGAAACTTGAAGGTGATACACAAACCTTCACATAGCAATCGCTAACCTTAGGCTGTTGGGAGAACCACAAAAGTCTGATTTGCACTGATTTTCTTTGGGCCATAGTTTGAGCAGAATTCAGTTAAATATGCACAGGAGAGTCAGTTTAAAAGTCGTTCTATACTGCTGCTCACCTATTGGTCTCAGCTGCTGCCTGGTGTATTTACATTCCCAGGTGTCCAATTTCTAGGAGTGGTCAGAAGGGCTGCGTGGAAATAATCAACCCCAACGACAAAAACGTTTTCTGGATTTTGTCACCACAAAAGGAATGTGGAGGGCAGACTCTCATAGTCACCTATCTCTGCAATGGACAGTCAAACTCTGGGAAAGATTCTAGTAGGGGAAAGGAAAAAGTAAAGTTTAAAACCTTTGACCACTAAATTGTATTTAGTAAAATCAGAAAAAAAATCTTAAAAATCCCAGATTTCAGTGTTGACAGGTTCTGTATGAATATTGTATGGTTTTACTTCCACATTATTGTTTTCCACATTGTAAGGACAGTTTTTGACCATATTAAACAATATTCTCATGGTGCAGAACACTGAAGAAGAAAGCTGGAAGCATCTTACTGTTGTAGGGCAGATCATTTCCTCCTGGCATTAGACTTGTGCCTTCTCACCCAGAGCTGTTCATCTGACCACACGGCTACGGTGGGGGGGAAGGAAGCGCAGAAAAGAGCATGACAAAAAAATCAAATCCCTGGTCTATTGAAACCGTCTTGCTGGGGTTTAATTAGAGGATTTCAGGAAGCCCCCGACTAGTAAATGGAAATCTTTGTGATTTGCCTTGGTAATTACTGGAATGAAATTTCAGGAGCTGAGATAATTCCCAAGGGAAAGTGCATCTGTGCACTTCAAATTAGCTGCTTATATGCTCGCTTAGATTCTTTACATGCCTTCCAAACCATGCTGGCATACTTAAAAGGTATGCTCGTGTTAGCAGATTTAGAAGGAGGGAATCTTTGGCAGATTACCTTGGAAGAAATTTCCCTGCAGTGTTTCTTGTGGAGTGTTTCTCTCCTCCTAGAAAAGATATCCCAAGGGAATTCAGCTCTTTCTCCAGAGACATCTGCCTAAATCCCAAGAAATCAAGATTAAGAGAATAAAAGCATCTTATTCAAGATCCTCAGCCTCTCCTGAAGCAATATACACCTGGCAGTCCTGGCTCTGTTCCCAGGCTGGTGTAATTTCAACCCCCACATATGAATAGCAGGCTGCCACAGTTTAAGGTTTAGTGCCCTGTGACCTCATAGGACTAACAAATGGAGTAAATACTATCAGAAAAGGGGGGGCTTTGGTTTCTTAAGGCACATGCATTATGCTTCCAGCCCTAATCACTTTCAGGTATCAGATTATGAAGATATGTATTCTCTTTTCAACTGTTTTATTTGGAAGGCTTTACAGCTTCCCTTATGAGCTAGGGCTTTACAGTTAGGGGTTTTTAAAAGTGTTCTTGTAGGCTTGGTGCTTTTTGTTTAACTTTTAAAATCTTTCGCTGTTCCTTTACTTATTTGTCAAGTTACTATAACTCTCTAATTCCTTACTATTTAGTCCTGTTCTCTGCCAGTATGAAGCTCTGAAAAAAAGGGCGTAATTTGCCTGCCTGAAAAGTTACACATATTTTAAACACACATCTTCAGATCACTTTATAGTTGCTATGGTGTTTCTACGTGAAGCTACCAGCAGTTAACGAGCATTGACAAAAGGAAACATTCAATTTCCCAGGTACACAGGTATTCAAGGCTGCTTGAGGTACCTCAGATAATGTTTCTGGCTTCCAGCAGCCCCTCCAGAAGGGCAAGAGTCTCTTGTAGTCCACTGCTGCATATCTGCCAAGCCTCCACGGCTGCCTTGGCTTTACTATATCATTTTACTGGTGTTGAATGCTTATTCTGAGTTGACTGAATCCCTGGAAGCTGGCTTCTGCACTCCTTCTGAGGCTTTTTTCTTATATTATGCTGTCAGAAATCTCCACCAAAATCTATATATCCCACTGCCCCTCGTTTTCCATATAGGCACAATTAAATATTGCTATGTTCCATATCCTGCATGAAGTGTAGGAAGCATGAGCATTCCTGGCTGCACTCCTACTATGGCTCAGCCTCATTCTTGAATTCATAAATAAAAATCCCATGCAAATTAGCTCATTTATTTGCAGTCAGGATGATGCTAGCACTTGTCATAATCATGTATTCTACATTTATTTCTGTCTCTCAGGTTTTTTTCCCAACTATTCATATTTTTGTCTCCTGTTATTTATTTTCCTACAGTGCATCCCAGCTTGCCCATTCCTGTGGCCAAAGCTGAGACTGCAGCATTCAAATAAATCAATTGCCTCATCTTTTCTTCCATTTTTGAAAAAGAAAAGAAAAGAAAACAAAACCAAACAACATCAAAAAAAAAGGTATTCTAATATTTTTTTCTGTTTAAGAAGGGAGGGCTGGTCTCTCTTACTTTATGGAAGTGAAGTGGATTATTTTTTCTTTTTGTCCCCCCTCCAAAATTCCATTAATAAACATTTAGACTTAGATAACATTTACATGAAGAGTAATTGATATAGGGGTAGTCCCAAAAAATTTGAAGAAGCCCACAAAGACTGAATTTTGGCTAAAATTCACAATAAAATTATATCATTGTACTTTAAAAGGCAGCTTCATGATCATTATCCAGCCATTTCATGCAGGATGAAAATCTGAGTGAAGTGTCTTGACCCAGTTCCTGGAGAGTCAATGACAAATCTGGGGTCAGGGATAAAATTGCCATAGGAAAATTTGTTCTTGCTGCCTGAGATACAAGAAGTGTATTCTTAAAAAGAAGCAGTTTCTTACAAAGCGTGTTCCCTTTAAGCTTCTTCAGTTTCCAGAAACGTAAGCAATGTTTGGTTGTGACTAAGACTGAGGTGTGCCCTGTTTTTCATTTCACAGAGCAGCTTAAAAACATTCAATCCCTATGCCAAGCTGAAGTAGTGTTCATAGCAGCCGAAGCAGAAACCCACTGGGTAGGAAGCAATGCATCAAGGCTATGAAAACCAGGCACATCTCAGCTAAGATGCTGCCATAAAGGAAAGGTTCATCTGAACAAAAGAACAGGAAACTGGTCCAGGGACACAAACTCCATCGTACTCAACAATAACCCCTCTCTTTAGCCTTGAACACATAATTTACTATCCCTCCTTCACTTTTCCCGTCTCTGAA
Organism: Edolisoma coerulescens; assembly: GCA_013397115.1. NCBI lineage: Eukaryota > Metazoa > Chordata > Aves > Passeriformes > Campephagidae > Edolisoma > Edolisoma coerulescens. The sequence goes on along the minus strand of VWZW01005328.1, from coordinate 839,318 downwards.
AATTTCCTGTTTGTGAAGCGTTTAGAAGTTAAAAGGGATAATAGAAAAGTTCTGTATTACCATCATCAGTCTTCTCCTGGTACCTAAACCAGGACAACAGAATTTTCTATAGAATTTATTTTTATCTAAAGCTGGTAGCCTCAAATGGACTCTGCTTTCCATTAGAAAATGAAAACTACCTGAAGTAAAATGGGAGGTAAAGGTGAGAAATAAAAATGGAAAAAAAAAAAAGCAATAACTGCTGGCATAAAGAGGACAAGTCTGGAGAAAAAAAAAAACCAACAAAACAATACAATAAAAAACCCCCACAAAGACCAACAACAAAACAGGGAACACATTTAGAGGCAAATCAGGAGGTTTACACAATAATTAGTTGACACTGAATATAAATGCAAGGCTATGCTGTCTCTGTTTTATGAAGGACAAAATTATAGAATGCATTTTCATTGTTTGACCTAATTGCTGTTTTGAAAATGGCTTCCTTATCATTGAAAGCTAAGGGAATGTGAACATGCTTGTAGACCTCTGTTCTTTTATTGAAAGATTTATGTTGCTAACCTTCAAACACTGGGTGATATATGGGTTCAGATCTTTACTGACAAATTCCAGGCTCCCTGAACTCTAAAAGTTGGAATTCAGGTAAAATAGCAAATACAACTCACTTATCAGATTTCTCAGCATGAGGAGAACTTAAATAAAAACCATCAGAAATGGATATAAAATGGCTGTGACCTATAACCATCCCTGACAGCTAAGAATGGACTTGATCTGTGTGTGCTTTGTCTGACATGTAGAAGCCGCTAACCAGGCACACAAAAGAACAATGGCTTATAAAGAAAATATTCCAGAGAGATTATATTTCAGATATGAAAGACAAAATAGTTATGATGAGCATTATAGGCATTAGAAACACTGTTTTTCTAGGTACGTAAAAATGCAACATTCTATTTAACAGGCGAAAGCCACAGAGAACTGATGCATTTGGGAAACTCCGACCCTTGTAAATTTGTATTGGAGCAGACTGAGAAAGCAAATGAAGCCAAGCTATCAGCAGTCTTAAAATCAAATGTGCAAGTAAAGCAGTAAGATCAAGTAAAGGTCAGATTTTATGGCAAAAATCAAGGATTAAATCGTGGGAGCTGTCATCATTGATGGTATCATATATTTCCTTTTTAATACAAAGCGTGGTCATGGGCTGTGTTTCTGTGGCAACAGGAAAGGTTGACATCAGAATTATGATGTAAATGAATGGATCCTCACATACCTTCTGATTCACAGTCAGTGAAGGATGCACATAAGGAACTTAGATGTAACTTCTCTAAGAAATCATTAAAAAGAACAAAGAGGAAAGGGTCTATGCACTGACGGAGGGCTCCACACATTTTTTGACAGGATAGCAATAATGAGCACAAAGCAAGCTGTTCTATACCATGCTTTCTTTTTCATTTCTCTACTCCCATCTTTTCCCTTTACTTGCTGTTCTGCTGTCTTTCAAAGATTGTGTTGCTAGGCGTAAAATACTGTAAACAAAGTTCAATTAGACTACTTAACAAAAAGAACAAAATATATTGATTCCAGGTAAATGTGTCTCCTTTAAATGGAAGTTTCTCCATAGATTTTTGTGTTTTGATAACTGCATTGAGTGCATAGCACATTGCTATACAAGTGAGGACAAAATGTCTTTGAAAGCATAATAAAGCTGGAAATGGCCAAAGGACCAATACAAAGATGATGCTGGTTTTCACTAGGAAAACTGGTCTTTATTTGCTTGAATGAACTTTTATTTGTTTGCATGTCCTCTTTCAAGCCAGATATTATGTGCCAAAAAGTAACTGAATGAATGACATTGTGAGGTTCAGTATTTGTTCTGTCTCAGTGACTTCCGGATCAAATGCCTATGGTTTACAAGTCCAAAGATGATTTTCTGGCTGCCAGAGCTGTAAATTCAATCTGGGATCAGAAAATTAAGCATTGTTCTTTCTGAGCCCAAGTGAAAAGTTCACAACAAAATGCCAAACACATCGAAAGCACAGGTTGCTGCATTTTTATTTGATCTTGCTTCCATGGTCTTGTTTTCATTTAGAACTGCTAAGATGTTATTTTCTTCCAAGACTTGACACTGGTAGAACACCTAAACTAGAAAATAAAAATGTAGGTGAATAATCCTGAAATTTGCTATTTTGAAATCCAAGATAGTCAGATGAAAATCTGTCCTTGTACTTTTACTGACCGTCTAATGAAAACTAGTCTTTTCAAAAACAATCCCAACCCATCAAACAAACAAAACCACTCCCCAAAACACAAAAAAGCTTTGCAAATAATATTTCAGAGTAATGTGTTAAAACTTTTCAATTTTAAGGGTTTTTTTTTTTGCTATTTACATTTTTATATTGTTTATAAAAAGATCATTCCCCCGTTGTTCTTGCAAAGATTCTCCTACTGAAGTTTTAACAAAATTTTGATTGGTTCATGTTATGGCATGGGATTAACCTTTGTCATTATTCTGACAATACTAAATCTCTATATATAACACCTGTTTTGGCAAGCCTGAAAAAAACCCTCTAGCATATGCCCCAGTGAAGAAATAGGATATTTTCAGTTACTATCTCTACATGATTCCTTCTGACAATGTAGTGTAAAATGTGGAACTTGCAGCTATGGTTGCAAGAGGCCCAGTCCAGAAGTTTTTTCTTATAAGGCAGCCTTTTGAACCGAGAACAGTTTAGTGAAGACTTGTAGAGACACAGCAATTAGTCTATTCAGAAATCTCTGGGGAGTTCAGGTCCATATTTTAAATAAGTGTCGTAGGCTGGGACTAGAAGTACATATAGAAATAAATATGAATATGGTGAGAAAGCATGCCCTGGTTTTACTTTAAATCCTCCATCCAAATGTAGTAACATTTTATTTTTTAAACTCCATAGATTTTTTTTGAATAGAAGATGATTTTTACTCTGTAATTTCATAGGAACAGAAATGTCCAGTCTTTGCTAGATAAACATATGGAATAAAAGGACATTGCAAAAGAAATCCATTGAAGAAATTCAGATAGTGACCATGGTAGAGGAGATCACAGGATCTTTTCAGATATTACATGAACCAAGACAAAAATATCCTACATTCATCTAGGTCATGACTCATCATAAAGGGTTTATTTTGAAGAGGAAACATTCTTAATTTGTTGCCCAGAAAAGTTGCAGATGCCCCATCCCTGGAAATGTTCAAGGCCAGATTGGATGGAGCCTAAGCAACCTGATGGAGTAAATGACATTTCTTTCATGGCTGGGAGTTTGAATTAGATGATCTTTCAGATCCCTTCCAACCCAAATCATTCTATGATTCTATGATTTCCACCATTTGAATGTTTTCCAGAAAGAACAAATGTCTACACAGCTCATGGGTGTGTGACACCTCAAGTCCTTGGGAAAAGCTGGCAAAGTTTGGTTTTTTTTTCTGGATGAGACGTTTACATTTTCTACATTATTATTTTTCTTAAATAATATCAAGCGACACCAACAACAATGGCAACTAGCAGCAAGTTGCACAAAGGAGAAATTTCACAGTGGTCATGGTGTCTCAGGATGGTGAAGAGACAATCATAAATGAGTCCCAGGGTAGGAATGTTCCACAGCAGCAACTTGGCTGATAGACGCACCATGCAATATTTTATCCCTAACATTCAGTGTGGATTAGACTGGAAGAACAGGGAACGTCTTTCCACACCGACCTTGAAACTGAATTGTACAATCAGACAGCAACCATCAAGCTTATAAAAATGGTCCTCAGAGCTGCACTAAACCTAACTTCTTGCTTCCCTCTACCAGACATCTTTAAGAGGGCAGTCAAAAATATCCCTCACTGCACTTACACTCATTTTATCTCGGTTATGTTGCATATAGGAATGTGAAGAAAAATCACCATCTATTTATACGCAAGTTGAAGAAACATGCTTTGACCATGTACTCTAAAAGCATCAGATGCGATCTGCAATTGAAATTATGTAAATCTATTCTGCTGAAGAACAATTAGGAAGCATTTCAAGGAATATTTCTGATGACATTTCACAATGACAGAATGTGAGGTTTCTGTGTCATTTATTTTAAAGTTGTCCTATTATTTAGATGAAAAATAGAGAAAATATGTATTTGCATTCATTTATTGCAACTATGCCTGTATATTTATAACAGACCAATTAAAATTTAAAAAAAAAAAACAAACACAAGTTTAAGAGTTGCACGATTTTGTCAATTAAGCATAATTCAAATTTATCAGCCTCTACTGCATAAAGCAAGAATCAAATAAATCCTGGGGTTTTTTTGTTTGGTTTTTTTTTAATGGAGATGGGTGAAATTAAAATCTCACCCCAAAATGTGGTTTTCAAGAAAAGTCCACTTTTCCCATAGTCAACTTTGTGATCCGTCAAGCATGCCCTAAAGGCAAACACTCCATGCTGTTTTAGGGGCTGAAGGGAAAATGAGTTTCAAAACTAAAAATTCAGCAAGTAAAAAAACCTATTAAAGTTCCCTCCCTTGAAATGAAAAAGCTTCCATTTATATATCTGTGCTATTTTAGCATAGGTTGATATCACTTTCATTCTCACTGTGAGGGAGTACCTTCTTCCAGGGTGGTGTTACTCAAATTGGATCCTTCATGGTCCTAAAATATTAGAAAGCATTGAAATTACAAGGAAAAATAGCCCTTGAATTCTGCATGTATTTTAAGTTAGCAAGGAAAAAAAAAAAAAAAAAGAAGAAAATTAATAAAAGTGCAAAAAAAGTTGTAAACAAAGTTTAAAATAAATTTCATTTCCAGTACTTTTTTAAAAGTGTTGAAAATCTTTTTGCATTAATGCATTAGTAGTGGCTAGGAATCACTGTATTAAGCACAAATTGTTTCTTAAGAAGAGAGGGCTCAAGAATTTAAATTGCACGTACTACAACCAGGACTTGGAAACTGTGAGTGACACTGGCATTTTACCAGTGGAACAACTTAATTACCTGGTTTTCACACTGATTATCAAAGGTCTATCATTTTTATGATGTGCTGTTTTCTGAAGTAGGACACCATGCGGCTGTCAAAATCATAAAGTGACAAAGTGGCCTTCAGAAATAAAATTATAATCTCTTCACCACATGCAAATAAGAGGTGATAATCCTGGCTTCTGCTGAAAGCTGTTCGTACGAAAACATAACAAGAGCTAGAGCCCTGGATATCCAGGCAAGTATCGAATATCACACAGAGACAGGTATGCCAGATCTCCTCTATCCGGGATCACTTGTTTTACCCAGAGTGATTCTGAGCCAGATGCTTTGAAGTAACTTCTGCCAAATCCTGGAAGGGAAAAAAAAAAAAAAAAGCTCAAACATTGATTTGGAAGAATTTGAGACATGACGTTGGAAGGTTTATCTGCACAGGGACAAAACACACTGTAACTTCATCTTCTTCCTGATGCAATCCCGGTTTCCTTCGCTTTTGAAGAACAAGGAAAATATGATGAAGATTATTAAGACCTTTCAAGAATTATATTTTAAAAAGAGCAAAAACTCAGCACTATAATTTGAGGTTTTCATGTGCTAGGTCAGTGAAACCACGTCAGATCAGTTCTGTTGATTTCCTACAAGCAAAACTTTCTAGAGGTACCAGGAAAAATATCTTCAACCTCCAAAGAAGCAAACTATTTATGGAAATACCTCTCATCATTGATCGCCAGAAACCCAAAATTTTTGTTACAGATATCAGAGTTCCAAAAATGAGGTTTCTTAAATTCTTCTAATAAAATCTCCAAAAATGTTTTTTTTGGACAAATCTACAGAACATATTGTGGGTTTTAAGCAAAATTATGTTAATGGAAAGAGGAAAAAGACAGAGATATATGGTTAACTTGGTTAATGCACAGTTTGAAAACTAAGGAGATAAAAGGTAATACTTGTCACTCTCTTTCAAAATTCAGATGTGAAATTTTAATTCCAAGTTGTAAAAACTTTAAAGTACTCTACATTGCCCAGGAAAAGGACTTTCAGAAAAATTTTGATATGAAGGCAATTAAAACATTTAGAGTCAGAAAATGCAATCAAATATCCATATTCTCAGCCTCACTGAGAATATCCTCGTTCATTCTTGAAGAGGGCCTTTCCTGGGATGATCCGAGAACTCAGAGCAATATGTACTCTATATGTATCAAGAATAAAAATCACTTAGAGTTTCTTCTGAAGTACAGAAACTACAAGAAGAGAAATCTGTGTGGAGAGGAACCTTAGAAACCCCTAAGCTACAAACACAAAATTTGTTCTCAGTATGGTGCAAACTTTGTTTTCCAGGTAGAATTCAAAAGATATCTCCTTACAGATGAAGATGTTGGTCTATTTTGACAGGGATTTATTAAAACCTATTTGATATACTTTTTTCCTCCAATAAATACATTTTTTTTCCTGAAAAAGGAAAAAAAATTCTCACAGAAAATTATATACCAAATCTAGTTCTTAAGTTCTATCCTTTCCAAAATGTCACCTTGATTGACAAGGTCAGTGATGTGCTCAGTGTTGCTACAAAGATTACAGAAAGTGCACTAAAAGTGCTTTGACTGTCAATGCCTTGATGGCTTCAGAACGCATTATGGTGTCTAAGAGTTTCTGTTATCACTGAGCACCATATTTCACCCACAGACTTTTCCTCAGCTGAGTGTGGCATGGATTCAGAACGCAGTTCGGGTGTAAAGTTCATCCAGGATCTCAGACAGAATGCAATGTTTAAAAATAAATTTCTTAAAAAATTATTTTTTGACCCAAAAGATCTTATTCTGCTTTTGCAGAGACAGAGTGCTCAACGTGAACCCAATCAATTTTTCCACAACGTAGCTGACAATTTTCCCTATAATCAAGAAGCACTCCTATCAGTTCAGTGAATAGCTTCACTCAGGGTTAACCAAACAACATGGCACGCAAGAATTGTTCTGATTGAGATTTTATGGATGTTCTGACAGGCCCAAACGTATGCCAGGTCTTGAAAAAATATCTTTACAACTCCAGATTGCTTTTTTTCCTACATTAAAAAAGGAAGTATAAATTATTACTATGTCAATATTTTAAGGAAAGCAGGCACAGAACATTGCTAATTATAGCTAAGAGACTGTTTTAAAGTCTCTTGGTCAATGGTCAAAGTGGGCTGACAGAGGAAAGAAAGACGTAGAAACAGAAAAACAGAATAAATTATTTTTAGTAGTCAGAAACAAAAATAAAGGCACACAAGCTACAAGACAAACCAAAATCGTGACCTTATCTGCAAAACATAACCCTCCTTGCCCAACACATTTCTTCAATTTCTCTGTGTTATGAGAACCTTATGCTCTGTCTGGTTAGGCAGTGTTCTCACCTAAGTTAAACTGACTGTGCTGATTGAATTATGTTCTTGTCCCTCAACATCTGACTTTTTCCTTTACATTTAAAAGTGACACTATTTGCTCTTTATGTCATACTTCTTTACTACTACTGATGCTGCTTCCTAATCAAAGTCTGCAAATGTTTAAAGGAATATTCAAACCTCAATTTCAAAAGCAAGTATTTTTAAAATTTTACTTTTTTTGTGTGACCAACACATTATAATATTTTTTTCAAAATGGGTGTCATGGAAAAAGGTAATAATGATGGAGTTATATAAAAAGGAGGCTGTGTATCTGAGGGTACAGTAACTGATTCCATATTGAAATAATCGATGACAAGTTACTCAGAGAATCATCTTACATTTTTTGTCCACCAGTTTTTCATATATGAAAAGTGGCAATGAAATTTCAATAAAATAATTTAAATTTCTAGTAAGTTGTGTGGCTGGGGTGGGAGAAATAAAAAGAAATAAAAATAAGTAAAGATAAAACCATGGAACATCTAATTTCAGTTTGTTCAAAACATTTTGAGAATTACTCGCTGCCTTCTAACATGGAAAAACCAGTTATTTACATCTCCTTTCTCGGGAAAAAAGCTCTTAATGTTCTAATTTTGTGGGATTTTGAGCTGCCTTTTAAATTTGAATAATTTGTTTTATTTTAAACAATTTTATTGAGAGTAAAACATGGGTGACAAGATTTTGTGTGAGTCAAGATCAAAGTTACAGAATTCAGTTATGATAACAACTTTCTCAAATCTCTGCAGCAACCCAAAGGCTGTTCTTCCAAAATGGCAAATAAGTGTACATAGATAGATACAGATAGATAGATGTCTGCTTAAATGTACATATTATAATTATAATATATATATATTCATATATCTGTATTGTATAGGTATGCATATATACAAAGGAATTACTTCTGTTACAAATTAGTGGAAAAATATCAATGTGACCTGTAAATATGCAGTTTGACATAACTTTTTTACTCTGAAACCTTACAAATAAAAGATAATTTCTAAAGCTAGTCGACAATGAATTCAGTCTACAGTTTTTCCTATCCTGTACTCTTTTGCTTTACTCCAGTTTTAGCAGGTTCTGAATCTATACTTATTATAGACATTTGGAAAACCTTTGCACATGCCTTCGATCAATTCTTGTCCTTAGCAAATATTTTCTGGGGTTATTTCAGTGTTATATTTGTTCATGTGCTTTTCAAATTAGTAGATCAGGCCAATCAATCTTCCTCTGGAAATGTTCCTGTGTGCATAATAAAGTGTATTTACACTTACGATTGATTATTGATGACTAATAAGAACAATAAACTTTCCAAAACTCAGAAAAATAATGTTGGAGTAAATATTTTCTGCGTAATGTAAATGTTAATAGCCAGTCATTTCAGTCATTCTCGAGGAATCTTCCTAACCTGCTGCCACCAGCAGTAGAAAGTGTGAATCTCAAAGTTATGTCAAAAATAATGCTTTTCTCTTAATTGCCTTCCTTCCTCTCCTTGCCGTACCTTTTTTAAATAATGATTCAGATATTCCTTACAAATCCCACAAACATTTCACTGGAAACCTAACTCCCTTCTCCATGATGATTTTATCTTACTGCTCAGTCAACACGCATTGAGCATATTTTACAGCAAGGCAAACTTCCTATGCTCTAATCAAAAGCAGAATAAACATTTCTCAAAATTATTAACATTTTATTGCTATGCAGCCTTGCTTGATTTTTCAGCTAATTTCACTTCATGATTGTGAGCTGATCAGGGAGAGAATGTCTGCTTAAATGTACACAAGATAATAATTCCCAAGCAAGATGGTAACTAAAGCTGCTTAGAACTGACTCAGGTTTTGGGCCAGTCCCTGGTGTGTGCAGCATTAGCAGTCCTGCATGGCTGCTTCATAAGTCAATCATTTTTGCATTCAATGGAAAGTACTTGAAACTGCCTGCTTCTTTATAAATTATTCCACATTTCAAGATAAAATGTCATAACACTATTTTAAACTCAGAGAGCATGTGGCCACGTACTATGTATAGCATCAATTAGCATAAGATCAGATAACATGAGGTGATATGCAAATAGGAGAAGAATGCAGTATTGGCATGGCCCAGCACAGCAAACTGACATCTGTTTGGCAATATTTTTCCCCCGTAAATTCTGCAGCTCTGTCTGTCTGTGTTTAATGAACTTGTCTGGAAATTCAGAGCACCTAACTGAGAGATTATCTAAAGTAACAGCACAGCAGCAGTCTGTTTTAATTTAGGCTGTCTGCAAGCTACTGCTATGAAAATTAACAACTCTTAAGTGTGTTAAATAATCCCTGGCCTTCATAATAATTGAGCAGGCTGAAAGAAGTCATACAATTTGTATTATCTTGTTGTCAAACACCAGCTGACTTTTTTTCTCCTTGTATATTGATTTGGAGAATTAAGCTGCCTCTAGTTAGATACATCAGCCTGGAAGGATTTTAAGGACAGCTAGCAAAATCCTCAGGCTACCAGTTTTAAGGTAGCAATGTCAAATGGGATTTAATTTCAGACCCTGTCTTTGTACCTCCTGAGCAGTTCCAAGAGAGGGCAATTGGGGCACAAATTAATTGCTCTTCTGACTATTTATAAGGCTTTGGGCCAAAAAGTAGTGACTGAGAACTGAAGACAGGTTCAGTTGTATGAGGTTGATAACAATGTTCTGCGGCCCCAAAATGTATGGTTTGCATGTTTTCCCTTAAATTACTCCAAGTAATGCTTTCTCCAATCAACTAGCTGCTCTGCACTGACTTCTTAATACAGCCATTTTAGGTGCTGGAGTCAGACAAAGAGTGCCATTCTGGCAGCAACACGTTTGTTTAGCACTTATTTGGTGATGTTACCACCTGACACCAGTGGCACTCACCCTTAGAACAGATGGGAGAACTAGAGAAGATGACTCATGGCACTGGAGGTATCACAGAACCTTATTAACATCAGGGATGCTGTTGCAACAATGCCAAGAAACCCTGGCTGAGGCCAGCATCTTGTGTGCCAGGCAGAGATACACATGAGCATATTTCATGGTTCTAAAAGTGTTTCTCTATCCTGGACAAAAATTCTGAAGCTATGAACCCCTGCAAGGAATGATGTGGATGGTGCTCCACTGTTGCCCAGCTCCTCCAAGCTCAAAGAACTACAAACTTCCTCAGGCATATATTGTCTAATTTTTCTGAAACAGCTTCTGATTGATGGCCAGTCTTGTTTTGTGGTGACTTTAAAGAGTCAGGAGGTGATGTTGATTTTGGGAGAAGTAGCGGTGAGGTGGTTATATTTCCCCCTTCTTTGGCATTGAGAATAACTCGAAGCTCTTGCTTTTCCAGAAGTTTGATTTTTAATTCTCTGGTAAGGTACCTAGAGACTGGAACAGCCATTAATTAAAACTTTTTTGGTTCATGGAACAGAAAATATCCAATAAACATGTGCATTGTCATGGGATAAGGAGTGGTTGCAGACCTCAGTTCCTGGAATATATAGATGTGGATGGATAGGTCACTGCAGGCAGGTGGAAGAAATCCATCATTGTCCAGACAGTTTCCTGGATTACTTCTGCAGCTATCACCAGGGAGAGACCATTACAAATTGATGGTACTGATGACTGAGCTCTTGCTTTGGGGTCTGACCACGAGCAGAGTGATCTTGGAAACTTCTAACTCTTTCCTTCAATTTCAGTTCAATAACATTTCATATCAGAAAAGTTTTGTTTCTATGCTCAGCAGGGAATTTGGATGAAAATTTTGCACTTTACCATACTTTGCCTTATATTACTTCTGTAAAAATATGACTGAAAACAACAGTCTACACATTTTGAAATATTTGATTTTGGATATTAATAAAACAAAAGACACAAATCTCTACTTTTACTTCACCATAAATGACCCTTTGGCAAGTTATCACGCTATCTTCCCATAGATACAACAGGTCCAATTGAAAATATGCAGGTTGAAGAAATGTACCCAGCGATGATTACAATTTAGTGAATTTGCTTGCAAGATTGACGAAACTAAATATTTTTTAATAAAAAATACATATATAATGGTTTCAGTGTGAGTATATTTTTTTATGCAAATATAAACACTGACGTGTTTATGGAGAAATTCATGTAACTAGTGCATCAGATAAGGTTCTGCAGTGGCCAGTCCCAAGGGAAAAGAAGTATATTACATTTGACTTAGGGAAAAAAAAAAAAAAAAAGCTGTTCCAAAGGAATATAGTTAACATTTTTCTTCTTGACATGAGACTTTAGAGCAAATGTTCTTTTTCACATAATACAACCATTTCTCCTACCAGCAATTTCAACAAACAGAAAACATTGAAGTGAACACTATTTTTATTCTTTCTGATTAAATCTTTTTTGGTAGCTATGTGCTGTATGGAGTAAAACACACTTTTCAACATTTAAAGGTTTGAGCTGAACAAGTTTCATATTATCTGTCTGGTTTTGATTTTGCTCATGGATTTATTGTCAGAGAAAAGTTCTCCCCATTCTGATTGCGTAGTCTGAGTTAAATGAATGTTCATAAGTCATTACGGAAGGATTGCATTTTTCAAGGCAAGACTATAAAAGAAAAATATTGGCTATTCTCTCTATAAATGAAGGAATGTCAAAATAATTCTTTGGTATATCCATATAGCTCTAGACAAGGAAGAAATTAATGAAGTGAATCAAAGACTGAAGTACAAGCTTTTTCCTAATTGCTATGAGACCACTGTGTTTGATGTAATGTGTACAGCAGAACGTTGCAAAGCTGTATGCCTTGCGAGTCTGAAGCTGAGTCACCTTCTGGTGGGAGACAGGAATTCCTCATGTAAGTGTCCTGCAACTTGCTGGGAGAGAATCTCTTGTCTGGTTCAAGTATTGATTAGTAAAGACCAAAGCCAGGAAGAACACTCTCTTTCCTCCATCCAAAGACAACGCATTTTTCTTTGTGAAGGAGAACAGTGAATTTGTCATATGTCACTTATGTCAGTTTAAGGCTACTTCACACACTGTCCTTGTATTATGTTTCTTGAACTGTTACTAAAGAGTTAATATCTTCAGTTTTATCAGATTATGTTCAAAAATAAATAAAAGTTCTTAGGAGAGTACTAAGAAAGTGTATACATGAAGACTAATCTGGCATGCATTTTTATGATATTTAGCACCTAAGACAAGTCCTGTTTCCATGTTTCTAAATCTGTCCTTGAATTAAATCCAGCCTCCATGCTCATTACTTCTATTCAGCCAGTTTTGCTCATATTTTGGTCATAAGAGGAACACTATCCACTTAAGATGGTTAAGGAAAATTGTCTTCATTAAGACAAATCAGAATTGAGCCAATATCAGATACAGCATTCTAATTATGACAACAATGAAGGTTGTGAACAGCTGCCCAAAGGGGCCGTGGAACCTCCTTCACCAGACATATATATGCACATAAATTAAAACGAAGGTTTAATTTATTTGAAACTAGCAACTGTTTTATTGAACCTCTTTGCAAAAGCCTCTTCTTGGCTTTATTTTTGACTGCATTCCACATATTCCTAATCTACAGTCTTCCTGTTCTGTGGAGAATAGACATTCGGATTTCTTGATCTTCACTGGTGGGTAGGCAATTCTTATAATTACACTGCACCTCCCATACACATATGGGCACTCCTGCATTCATAAAATAGCTTTTTGGTTTCTAAGAACTTTAGTATGAAATATATGTGATCTCCCAAAACTATGAGAAAAATGGAAATGTGGGAAAGTGTGTTGGGTTTGCATGGTCAGGTGTTGGTTGTGGTGGGGCTACTGGGGTGGCTTCTGTGAGAAGCTGCCAGGAGCTTTCTCCATGTCTGGCAGAGCCAATGACAACTGGTTCCAGGATGGACGTAACACTGGCCAAGGCTGAGGCAATCAGAAATCGTTGTAATGCCTCTGTGACAACATATTTAACAAGAAAAATGAACAACCAAACATGTTATTGCACAGTTGTAATTGCTGACAGAGAAGAACAGGGTGAGAACAGCTCTGCAGACACCAAGGTCAGTGGAGAAAGAGAGGAAGGAGGTACTCCAGGTACCAGAGCTGAGGTTCCCCTGCATACCATGGTGCAGACCATGGTGTGTCAGCTGTGTCCCTGCAGCCCATGGAGGTCCATGGGGATGCTGAGACCCACCTGCAGCCCATGGAGGAAACCCATGCTCAAGCAGGTGGAAGCTGGAGAGGAGGCTGTAACACCGTGGGAGGCCTGTGCTGGAACAGGCTTGTGGCAGAGACCTGCAGAGCTGTGGAGAGAGGAGTCCACACTGGAACAAGTTTCTTGGTAGGACTTGTGACCCTGAGGAGGACCCACGCTGGAGCAGCCTGTCCTTGAAGGACTGCACCTTGTGAAAGAGTGAACCACGTTGCAGCAGCTTGTGCCTAACTGCTGCCCTTGGGATGGACTCACTTTGGAGATCTTGGTGGAGGATTGCCTCCCATGGGAGGGACTCCACGGTGGAGAAGCGGAAAGATTTTTCTCCCTGAGGAGCATAAGGAACAGTGTGGATGAAGTGACAATAACCCACATCCGCTGTCTCTCTGCACCTCTGGGGAGGGGAACAAGGTAGTTCTAACAAGCTAGGATGGAAAGAAGGGTGGGCAGAAGGTTTTTAAGATTTATTTTACTTCTTGTTATCCTGCTCTTATTTTGTTAGCAATAAACTCAAATAATATCTTCAATCCAATCCATTTTGCCCATGATGGTATTTGGTGAGTGATCTCTCCTGGACCTTATATCAACTCATGAACCTTTGCTATATTTTCTCTCCCCTGTCCAGTTGTGGAAGGGAGTGAAAGAGTGGCTTTGGCAGGTGCCTGGCATCCAGTCAGGGTCAACCCACTACACAGAGCAAAACCACAATATAGACAGCGATTAGATATTTTTTTTAAGTTCTGATTTTGCATAAGGTAATATTCTGTAGCCTGGGTGACTGGAATAGTTTTGTTATTTGAATAATAAAGAATCAGCATCAGTAGCATTCTCACCCTTGATAGTATTCTTTAAAATGCATGTTGTGTTTATAAGAAATTATAAATAGCAATCTTCCAGCAATAGCAAGACTAGGCATGGGTCATTAACTATATTACAATGTTAAAGTCTAGATCTTTTCTCCAGGAAAATGTATTTGAACATTAATCTGGTTGAGCAACCTCACCAATAAAGCATTTTTGTTTTTCTAATGATACTGGGACAAGTTCAGGGCAAAGAAAAAAGAAAAACAGATTTTCTTCCTTTTTTTTTTTCTATTGCTATATTAAGCAAATAGATTTAAAAAAAAATCTGGTTGCATTCACTCACATTTTAGAAATACACTTCCTATTAGTAAAGTAACCTGCTGGTGCCAACAGCTATCAGAAGAGGAAGTGTCGCAGTTACATAGGTTTCAGGCTTCGTATTTGTTTCCTGAAGAGTATAATCTACTGCAATTTCATGTCAGGGACAATGTAACTGATATGTTAATAAAGCACTGACGTTCAGAGAGTCATCTGGAAACTTTTTACAGCAACATATCCTTATGTTTTCAGATATTTGGTCTTATTGTGGTGCTGTGCAGGGATGTAAGTTGGACTCGATGATCCTTCCAACTGGATGGGTCCCTTCCAACTCAGCTTATTCTGTGATTCTGTGATTACTCCAGTTTAAAGCTCACAATGTTAAAGCGTTATCACTTTTTAGTGAACTACTGAACCATAAAAACAAAGAAAGACATTACAGAAAGATTTGATTGAATGATTAGTGTCAATATATTTCCTATGAAATGCCATCAAAAATTTTTTTTTCCACTTTGGTCACTATTTTTCCAGCTTTTCAATGGAAAAAAAATAATTGTCCCCTACATGTTTTCAATTAGCTCCTAAAAATTAATTGGGGTCTTTCTTTTGTTCTGGTTTGGTTGGGGTTTTTTTGTAATCTGGTATGTACCTTTTGAGAAGACTCATAATATTTGATTTTATTCTACCATTAATATTTTTGAGCTCCTACCTATTTTTCAGAGTATTTTAATTCAATCTCATTTTTTTCTCTGAATATCTTCCTAGACAATTTGAAAAAAAAAAAAAGAAAAAGGTTGGTGATTCTTTTCTTTAGTAGTGTCAAAGTAATTAGGATTTGAAAAATGGCTCTAATCATTGTATAGAAGCACAAGAGCTCTGACACGCTATTCTTTGCAGATATATCTGAACAATGCTTATGCTCACTGCTTGCCTAACTTAAGACAAGAAAAGAACTCTGGGAACATTAGAGAGAAAAAGCTTGTGATGAAGAGGCAATGGAAAAAAGGCAAATGTTGATGCAAACCAATCATTGTGAAATAGTATGTCACTTTATTTTGAATCAATTTAACTCAATTACCTAATGAGGCATAGTGGAGGAAGTCAGTCACGCGAGTGATTCAATTGTTTAAAAGTATTGGAAACAGTAAGGGAGGAATACAATATATTAGGATTTTTAAAGTGAATAAAGAAAATAAGAGTTAAGAGAGACAATACTGGAGAGTCACATTTTATGAGAGGAGGTGGGCAAGTGAGAGTTTAAATTCTCTCTTATCTTAGTGTCTTTGTGTCTTTCAGTTTTGTCTACAGGAACGATTTGCTTTTACAATGAAAGAGTGATTTAGTTTCCGTTTTTCCTTACCTTTCTTTGGCTAATGTCTTGCATGTGATGGTAACTTCATTTACCAGGAAGGCTAAGCAAAGGCTGATTCTGTTATGATGGCTAATAGTTCATACAGGCATGCACTAGAAGTCCAAAAATGATGAACAGAACAAGCAGCAGCAGAAATACATTTCAGGAGGGGAAAGAAAAAAAAAAACAACTCCTCAATTATTTTCCAAAGAAAAGAAACAAATACATCCCCTGATACTCTCCTAGCTGCATGCCAAAAAACATATTTGAAATGTTAAACTATTGTTACAATTTGGGAAGCATGAAAATTGCAAAAGCTGCAAGCTGAAAATGCTACAGATAACAGTGAATCACAATTTAGTGGATTTTCACTCTTTCTACTAATAACTGACAAAGGGTGCTTTGATCAAGCAGATTCTGTTGACAGAGACTTTCCACAGCAGACAGAAGCTCTTATCTTCAAGCTATGAAACACAAAAAACATTCATAAAGATCACTTTGAATGCCATTTTCTCTGTATTATGTAAGTTTAAGGATTACTGAGCACAAAAAGGTGTGTGATGGAAGATACAAGACTTGGAAGATATTCTAGTGCACAGTAATTCACTGCATTTATTACCATTAAATTCCACATTCTGCTGGTAAACATTGTTCCCTATTTAGAATATGTGTCAATGGTTCTAGCAATTTTCATAAGCTAAAATTCTGCTCCAACAAATGAATTAACCTTAAAGCAACACAAGCTTTGAACATTAGATACAATAGTTCTTTCCCGTCTTAAACCAAAGCTCTTCTTCTGGAACATTGCAAGATATTTAGCATGAATTTCATTAACTTACTAAATAGAGAGTGAGGATCTGTTGCTGATTAGAAGTACTTTAAGACCACAGTGCCTTGCTTGCATTTTCAGAACATCTTAATAAACCAGTTGAACCAGCTTTTATTTTAAACATTTGGTATTGCTTTCAGTGCTTTTTCCAACACTATAAAATTCTTTAACTAACCTTTCAATATTGAGTATCCCATTGTAATTTTACAGTTGGCCTTCCAAAAACATTAAAGAACTTGACGGGGTTATGAATCACAGCTTATTTGCCTCTCTGTGGACTAATCTATCAAAAGAATTGAGATAGGATCTGTATCTTAAGGGCTGGTGTTGATTCAAATTCAGTGGCAAATTAAGCAGGGAGAGTGTGTGCTTACCTTACGCACACATCCATACTGCTGCGACAGCTGAGGTTTAATTACTCCTAAATCATTGCAGTTTTCAGAACAATTTATTAAAGCTAAGTCAGTAATCCTACACAAATCTACAGCATATTGTATGGATATGTCATTCAGAATCAATACTAGCCTGGAGAACTCTTCACTGTCTTAAACACGATGGTGCCCTGAAAATCAGGGTATCTCATATGTTATATTTCAGACTTAGATATCTAAATCAGGATTGCTTCGCACATGTTGCCAGTCTTATAACAAATCAGAATTTGTCACTCAAGACTTTATGAAATACAGTATAGATACAACAGCTTTCCTAAAATAACGAAGCTCCTTATAAAAGCAGATCCATTTTATTTTCTGTGGCCTCAGTCAGTAGTTGATGCCTACAAGATTTTTTTTCTGTCACAGAAATCATTTAATTTTATCTCTTCACAGAACTAAACAATCAAAATGGTACTGATGAGAAAGACAATATTCAGCTTTTTTAAAATTTTTTTTTGTTGGTGCTTTATTTGATTTTGGTCTCTTCATCATTTCAGTTTTGCCAATATTGTCATTCAATGACCATTCGTAAAATTATTAGCTGCTTTAAGGTTTTATTTGATTTTTCTTTCACGTAATGCCAATAATGTAGCTGACAATTGCTTTGAGTATTCATTTCTCTACCAATGCACAGACAATCAGATTCATTGCCACCTTGAGGCTCAGCTATCATCAGTCATCTTAGCCTATCAAATCAGTCAATCTACATAATGGGAAAACATAAAACCTGGGGTCAGAAAAGAGCTCTTTCTACCTGAAAGCTACAAGGAATATTCTATTAGTGTTCCTTGCAGGCTTCAGTTGCCTATGTTCACAGTATAGGTCAAAGAAATGTTTGTTGTGCTATCCTCATTTGTTTAAACCACCCGGAAAACCATTTTAAGTCCTGGAGTGTTTTTGTCTGTATGTTTCTACTATGTGGTTTGGGGTTATTTGCTTAGAATGAATACATTTTTGTGGATTAAAGTAAATGACTAGTGAATACTGCTACCTGAGTAGGAGTAATTCTTGACATGAAACAAAAATTACCCTTTTCTCTCTTGAGGCAGGTTTTAGGAGGTCCAGATAGAACAGGATTTAAAAAACTAATGAAATACCCTTTTAACTATCTAGATCTCATAGAAATTCAGCTGAATTTAAGAAAAAATTCCCATCAAATATAGTAGGCTTTCACAGAGGCTCTAGTTTGTGAACAAGAGTTGCCGTAATTTTATATTAATCAATCACAGTTTAAATTTTAAATCGAAGTATACTTTCTGGCATTGGTCATGCATATGTGACAATAAAATGTGTTCCTCAGAAGGAATAGTATTTTTCCTTTCTTTGATATTTTTGAAAGTCTACAGTGTGCCTTTTCAAGTAATGGTGAGAAGAATACTAAGCCTCAAAAACTAAAACCAGTGAACACTGGGAGAAAGTGGGAGGACTCCGGGAAAAGAAATACATTACCTTTCATGGATTTCTGGGAAGAAGTAATCAGATCCTTCCTGCCTGCTGCTTCTGAAACTGTCTACAAGATGAGGTCCCCAATTTGAGAATCAAATCAGTTCAACTGCAAATGTGTGAAGTTGGTGCCGTCAACAGAAGCTAACCTCTGCATTCACCTTCCTAAAAACACCCTACCTTTTCAGTAGCTTCAGAACTGATTACCACGCCCACTGAAAGCAGAAGACTTTTGCTGCTTTTTTCATGTAAGCCCATTTCTCCTTTTAGCTGTAGCCCTTTTATCTTCTTACATTCCTTAAAGTAGGTTGTAAAAATTCTTCAATGTATAACAGATGTGGACATGTATATTGCACCAAATTCATTGCAGATACAGTACACACTCCCAAAAATGTTATTTTTTTTTTTCATGTGATGAACAGCTGCATCTTTTTACCAACGAA
Organism: Edolisoma coerulescens; assembly: GCA_013397115.1. Lineage (NCBI taxonomy): Eukaryota > Metazoa > Chordata > Aves > Passeriformes > Campephagidae > Edolisoma > Edolisoma coerulescens. The sequence goes on along the minus strand of VWZW01005328.1, from coordinate 820,129 downwards.
TGTGGCTAAACAGCAAAGACAGATTGCTATGAATTCATCTAACTTTCTTTCTGCTTGTATTTTAATAGCAGAATTACTTCTGGATACCTGTTTAATGCTATCATATATGAATAATTTATACATGTTTCAAATGTATTTGTTAATTATTTCTGAACCAAGCAGTACACATATGACAGTTCATATATATATATGTATATACATATATATATACACACATATATATTTGCGTTTTAGATATGCCCAATTTCAATACTACAACATTTTGAAAATGAATTTTCATGACAGGAAAATCCGTTGTACCACTTTCAAAAGTGCCAGGTGTTCATGGAAGGGAGGACTACAGTGCAGTGCATTTCACAGGCATTAGTAAACAATTCAATAAGTGTCCCTACAGCAGGATCTGACTGCCTTTCTGCAGTCCCATGGGCATTGATGGGGATTTTTTCAGGACTTTTTTGAACCTGCTATTGGGAAGAAAACAAATAAAATAAAATCTCAGAAAGGTAAGATTCCTTATTCATATCCCTAAAGATATCTAATTAGCTAAGCTTAAAGAACAATTAAACTGTCACTAGTGGACATATATTTCAATGGTGGTCAGTTAACAAAACCTATAAATCAAGGAGTGTTAACCAGACGGATTACAGAAATGGAAATGCTATGGTAGACTTTGTTTCATTTATATGCCTATATAACTGTCAGAAACATGTAAGCCAAAATTCCTTACTCAGAAATATTTATTTCATTTGGAAGCAAGACTAGAGTAATTCCTTCACTCTCTGTGTTTTCTGCACACCAACTGGAAAGCTGGTTAGAATGTGCCAAATTCAGAGCAGATGTTGCACTCTCACTGAAGTTCTTTATGGTAAATTTGGTAGCCCAAATTGTAAACACAAGAAAAACATCACATTGATTATAAATGGTGAAGATTACTGAAGACTTGCACAGATTTTAGTGGAAAGAGAAAAATGGAAAGTGAGTGTTTCTAGTGGATTCTCCTGGTTCAGTTTTCAACGGCTTTTCATCTTACATTACTACCTGCAATTCTAGTACATTTAATGGTATAATAAAACATCATCTGGAAACTTTGTATTTTATTGGGGTTTTTTCATCATGTCTTCATTAATTAGACATTGGCGTTTCCCATATAGAATATCAGTAAAACATAAAAATGGTTGAAACGGGAAATAAAGTATCACACTTGTATTCAAAGCTCCAGGAAGAGAGAGAGAGAGAGAGAGAGAGAGAGAAGGTTTTGACTGATTCACATCCAGACTGTGCTAGAAGTTTCGGTTTTGACAAATATGGTCTAGAGATTTTAAATGTGAAACAGGAGATTAATTGGTAAAATTTGCATTCCTTTCCAGTGGAAAATGCAATCATGCTAATGTAAATCACTGCAGAGTGGAAAGCTTCTGTCCCAAAACTCCCAAGACACGTCTGTTAGCACGGACTCTGATCATGGTAACAAGGCTGCACCCTAAAATGGACTGGAAATAGACAACACAACCTCATACAGCTCTGCAACTTCAGAACCAGCTTTTCCAGGTGTTTAGCCACCTTGGAGTGCTGCACTACTAGCAGGTGAGCTTGAAATCAGGAATGTCAGAAAAGGCTTAATCCTCTGATGCCACAACTTCTCCACCAATAAAATAGTGTTACTGATATGAATGCCTTTTGCATAATATTATATGATCACAGAATCATAGAATGGTCTGGGTTAGAAGGGACCTTAAAGATCATCCTCTTCCAAACCCCCTACCATGAGCAGGGATGCCTTTCATTGGACCCAGCTGGCCAGAGCTACATCCAGCCTGGCCTTGAATGCTTCCAGGGATGGGGCAGGCACAGCTTTTCTGGGCAACCTGTTCCACTGCTCACACAGTAAATAATTTTTTTTTAATATCTAATCTAAACCAACTGTCTTTCACTCAGATAGAAAGTTAAAAAGAGATATATGCTTCCAACATATAAAACAACTTCTAGTTTTGGCAACACTGTTTCAAACTAGCACCAAACATGAAAGTCATAACCTAGACTCTGCAGCTGCTAGAACTGCACAGCTGCATACAGGGCAAATACAATCTGAATGGAATGAGGTAAATTACTATTCATGTACCTCACACGATTATCTGGGTCAGTTTGACCTGTATGTGCTGCTTTAGTAAATGCGAAGCGGCAACTCTAACAGGTTTGATACAGGAGTCACTTGAAAAAATTCAAAGGCGAGTGCAGTACAGAAGGTCAAACTTGATGATCACAGCAGGCCTATCTGGTTTCAGACTCAGTGAATAAAATTGTTTTAACTAGCTGGTTATAAAGCCAGCTTCATCCTTGTTTTTTATTCCTGAATCAATGCAAACCAGTCGGCACCTATGGGTGAATTTGACCCTTACGTTTTCAGCTCTTCTTGTAGGTGCACAAGGTTGATAGCGCAGTTTTACATACATCAGTCAGTTAAGGCCCAAACTATCATTGACATCAAAAGGAGTTTTACGTGAGAAAAAGTCTATCTTGCCCATGGTGTTGATGATACAGCAATTCTGATCTCTGCAGTGGTTTTTTGCCTTCCAACAACTTGAAGGGAACAGCATAAGGGAGCACACAAGGATGGTCAAACTCTTAGAGTTCGTGCTGGTTTAGGGTGGGGTAATTTTCTTCATAGTAGCTGGTATGGGGCTCTGCTTTGGATTTGTGAGCAAAGAAGTGTTGATAACACAGGGCTGTTCTCCTTGTTGCTGAGCAGGGCTTGCACAGAGTCAAGGCCTTTTCTGCTTCTCACCCCACCCCAGCAGTGAGCTGCCTGGGAGTGCACAAGGAGTTGGAAGGAGACACAAGCAGGACAGCTGATGCCAACTGACCCAAGGGACATTCCAGAACACATGGCATTGTGTTCAGCCAATAGAGCTGGAGAAAGAAAGAAAAAAGGGTGGACATTTGGACTGATGGTGTTTGTCTTCCCAAGGCATGGTTATGCGTGATGGAGCCTGGCTTTCCAGGTGATGACTAAACACTTGTCCAACCATGTAAAGTGGTTAATTAATTCCTTTTGGTTTTGTGGTTTTTTTTTTTCCCTTGGATGGCTTTTGCTTTTCTTATTAAGCTGTATGTGTCTCAACCCATGAGTTTTCTCACTTTTACCCTTCTTATTCTCTCTTCCATCTCACCAAGAGGACTAAGTGAGCAGCTGGGTGGAGTTTAGTTCCCAGATGGAGTGAAACCACAACAGTGTTGCCAAATGAAAACAAAAGCAACATTCTGCTTCTTCTCAGAATTTAGTCCATAGTTAGAACTGACAAGGTTTGTAGAAAAGATATAGGCAAAAAGAGCTAGGTTTTAAAAAATTATTAGCAAGCCAATGATTTCTGTTCTGAATAGTAACATCAAGTCTTCATGCTCCATTCCATAAACTATATGAATGCTCTTGCTTCATAACTGTTTCCCCAAATATTTTTATTGGTTAAATTGAAAAAAAAAAGAAAGAAAAGAAAAAGAAATCCACAAAACTAAACCAAACCAAAAATAACACACATAATTTTTAGTCAGCTGACTTTACACTACACCTTTGTATCAATTTCTGCTTATCTTAGTTGATACCATTACAGACCATATGCCTGATGCAAATCAGATACGTGTTGATTTTGCCTTTACTTTTCCCATGCTTTATGAAAAAAATAGAATTAAAAAGAATGTTGTATTAATTAGCTAATTTATATAACACATTGAAGATGAAAATTACGTATTAGTATTATTATTTTTTATTTCACCATCTGCTATGTCCATTTGTTCAATTAACCAATTACAAAGGAATAACCAGGGAGTGCATGAGGCATAATCACCCATTTTATGACAATACACTTTTTTTTTCTCATGTGATTTGACTAAAATTAACTCTGGGAAATCTAATTAATGGCAATTCCCATAAGAAAATGTCTAAACAATTTTTAAAAAGAAATAGAGCAGCTTGAAGTTGAAAATAGATTCAGAAAGGGCACAGGTCTTAAATTGTGCTTGTTCTTTTTGTTTGTAAATCTACTCCTGTCTTGACTGGCTTTTTTATAAGAAGCCTTCTGTCTTCACATTTGTTACATTCAAAATACAAGAATTTCTTGACCTGTACCACATTAGTTAGATGGATAGCAAGAAACACATTGCCACAGCCGTTTTCCTCCACAAAGCATGAGCATCGCCGTTTTCCTCCACAAAGCATGAGCATCAAGGTGAAATCTTGGCTCCTTTACAAGTAAAAGAAATTTTACCTGGTCTTACATATGTGCTAATATTTAATCCAGATGTCCATATAGAGCTGTCATATCCAATAGTTTCCTTTAATACTAGTGGTCCCAAAGTACTATTAATTTAGCTGAAAAATTGAGAAAACCAGAAAGCTTTCACAAGCCGTCTGATTTCTCTTCAGCTGTGTCCTGTCAAGATAGACCTGAAGGCCCCTCTTGCTTGCTGTGTATCTGCACCTGGGGAGCAAGTATGAACAGAGGTGACTGAATAATTCAATGATATATAAATCTAGATAACTAGATCTGTCCTTGGTGTTGAAAATAATATTTAGGTAGTAAAGGAACCGATGAAAGACAGATGAAAGATTGCATGTAATGCACAAACCATTAAAACAAGTAAATTGCTTGGAGGATAATTACAATTTCTATAAATGGCTTTCCCTTTTTTTCACCTCAAACTCTCCATTTTTCTAAAATATGATTCCATTCCGCAAAATGTTATAAATGGCAAATGAACAAGATCATGTATATTTACTCTCTGTTTTCAAGGTATTCAGACCTTTTTTCTGTAGCTGGAAATTATTACAAAGTTGCTATACATTCCAGCTCTGTGTGCTTTAGTATCCTGCATAGAATGAAGCCTTCATAGAAAAAGATTGTTCACCATTATTTGTTGATAAACAAAATATGCAATGTATACAACAGAATAAGAATTCATCTTAATTTTATGTTTCTCAGCAGCCAGTATATAAAAACACAATAGTATTTCTGATTTACAACAGAAGTTAAAATGAGCACATTTATTTAAGGAACACCTTTCATATACTGGGAAATTCTTGGACTACATGATTTTAATTTTTTTCCTGGTAAAAAAAAAAAGAGAACTAGCAGTTAATTGTTGATAGCAGTCAAGTACAGAGAGCATTTTTCTCTCTTTGTCCATTTCATTTTTTCAGTGGTTTGTTTTCATAACATGATAATTACACTGGCTTGGCATTGTAAAATGCTATGATTTCATCACAAGAAGAGAAATCCAACAGAGATGAACTGTGAAGGAAAACACAGAGAAAAGTACTAGTCATCTCTCTTTAATATTTGTAATAACTCTAGCAGTTTAAAAAATACATAGTTTTGAGCTTCATGCGGAAGGAGCTTTTTATCACTCAGTACTTACAGATCTATTTATTGCAAACCATTTTTAAATGTGATTACTAAATATGTGTTAAATCTCTGGCCTCCAAAGTAGACCCAGAAATGAAGTTTGGTTTTCCTTTTTCTTCTTGCTTTGCCAACTTAAAAAACTTTCTTGTTGTTTGAGCCAGAAAGAGGTCAGACTCTGCGATCCTGGCAGTGCCTTGTGTCCTGCAGGTGGAAATACCACATGGTGAAATGGAAAAACAGAGATGTGAAAGGAGCATATTTTTAGCTGAAAAATCTAAGAGTCTGAAATGAAACACTACTTGTCACAGTGGACTGTCTTTCTCTGTGACTGAAGAATCCTTAAATATATTCATCTTAAATGTGTGGAGGGAGAGGAAAAGAAAATAATGACTAAATACTAAAAAAATTGAATAAATAAAACCAAAAACTAACAGGACCAGAAATCTATTCTGAAAGCTGGGAAAGGAATAAAAACAATAAAAAGAAAAAAGGTCTAAATCACAGCTAAAAGGCTTTGGGATAAACCTCCCCTAAAAGTTGTAGGTGCAAATTAAAGCTTACCAAGGAAAGAAAAAGAAACCTTAGCTTCATAATACAGCATTTTTATTATAGCATTCAGGAGAGTGCGAGGCTTACTGGCTACATTGTCTATCCAAGAACCTACAAGCTCTTTCAGCTTCTCTTGAACTCCGTTTCAGTTCATGCATGTTGGCCTCACTGTTGTTTCCTTCATGTCACAAATGAAAAATTTAAGGTCGCTTAAATAGCCACCATCAAAACTAATTAGCAAAAATGATTTTAATATCATTGAATTTCTAGAATTAAAACCATTTAATATATAGAAATGCAATGTAACAAAGTTTGATGGCAAGGTTCACTCTATTACTTGCTACATGAATGAAACATACAAAGAAAAATCAAATTAGAATGTATTTAAAATTATTTACGGAGAGACTGAAGATTCTAAAGGGTGCGGGCGACCCTTCCATTGACTCATGAGGTTTAGAGTGGACTTCCTTGTTTTTTAGACTACTCATGGAGCCTAGGTGTGTCTAGGTCCAGTCTTAGACTCTGACTTGGCCAAAGGTTTATGTTTAAAGGGATGAACTACATGGATTTGATTACCATTGATTTATCATGCTGTCAGCAACTGTTATTGGGGGTCTCTCTGCTTTGGGTAAAGATGGTTCTCAATCCCAGGTAAGGAATCTCAGACCTTGACAGGCATCCCAGCTCAAGGTGAGAGCATCTGGCATGCAGTTCAGTTGCAATTTGGAGAGAACTGAAACTGGACTCATCTAAAGATCTGACATTAATGGAAAGGTATAAATGCCACAAGGAGCAAACTTGTGAGGAATCCCAGCTCAACAGGAGACCATTGCCATGTGGCCACATTGCCTAGCCAGGAGATCCTAAAACAAGCTAACTTAAGCGGTTATATTTATGGGGTAAAGGGCTTGACCTGTTAAGTTGCATAAAATGGGACAGGTATGCATGAGACTCCTTGTGCTGACAACTTTCTTTGTTCCTTGGCAAAGAAATCTTGGAAAAAACCACTCACTATTCATGTGTAAATTGTATGATCTGTGTCCAAGCTCATATGCATCAATGCTCACTGGGTCACTCTGCTCCACTGTGGTTTTCCTGGAGGAGTTCTGGTCCTAGCTGTGACTCAGTCCTTTGCCTCCTCTGGAAACTCTACCAACTCCTGCTGGTTTGATTACAGGGATCGAGTGCATCATCAAACCCTTTAAAGTCCTCAGTAATTTAAAGCACAACACCAGCTCTGTGGGTGATCATTATGTATTACTTGTACCTTTAGGGGCATATGGTGGCAGCTTAAAAGACACAACAACCACATAAGGGTTTTGAAAATAATATCTCTCTCTATTGTCCTTCAGACTCACCAAATTCACTATTTCAGATCCCCCATTTACAAACCCACCAAAACCATAGCATTTTCTTGCTATGTACTTTTTTTTTCTTTTTTCCTTTACAAAAATGTGAATAGGTAGGTACTTTATTTGATACTTACAAGCAAGAACACCTGCTTATCAAAAATAATTGAGATTTATTTATTTATTTTAAATTCAGAAGCACAGCAGGCAGGAAAATTCATGAATATTTTTAACTTCCATGGAGGAATGCAGATACCAGCAATGCTAAAATAAAAATGAACATTAGGAAAGGGCATAAGAATATCAGAAGCCTAGGATTATTTTCAGATAATTGCCTGGAAAATATGTGGGGTTTATAACTCATGAATAAGAATCAAGTGCATGTCTCTCTTCCTGTTACAAGTCCCCAAGCAGTTGAGGTCCAGCATTCAGAAAGCCTCATGAGTACAAAATACAGGGTCAATTTCCCTAATTTCAAATAATTGTAATAGAATTTTTTTCCACTTTTAGTGTGGCCCAGTTTGTTCCACTGTTTCATTTTTTGAAAGTTTCACAGGCGGTCAAATTGCTAGTGGTAGCTCTCCCATAGCCTTCTCAGCAGAGAGCAGAGCTGATCGCAAGCAAATTTCCAGCCTTGGAACATTGTAGGTACAATGTGGACAAATCTGCCAAAAAAGAGTGCCCACAGGGTCAAGGGAAAAAGTGTATGTAAGTATTTCCAGGCAAGAGGGAAGAAAATTGACAGCTGAAGGATTAGCTGTAAAATGGAACAACCTAAAAGGCAGCTGCAAGACTATTTTGAAGGACATTTTCCCCTCTTTTCCCCACCTGAAGAGAATTCAATTATGTATGTTTTGTGGGTTCTGACAGAGGAGTTCTGAGTGACTACCAGCATCAATGAAAATGAAGGAAAATGGCCATGCCATCTACTTCAGGTTGCAATGTAGTTCTCTGAACTCCATGCTTCTTCATCTCTCACAACTTTCTGGAGGTATCTATTGCTTTCTGTGTCTGCTTTATGAGGAATCTATTGTACATGTGTTTGGTCCTCTGAATCCCATCTTCCTTTGACATCCAATGGAAAAAAAGTGAACTTCTCCCAGAGAGCCTATTAGGCTCTCCCACACTCAAGTACAGAGCTATATGGATTTTCTGAAGTCCTATCCTTTCCTGACATCAGGCAGACCCTGACATTTTGAATTAAGTTTGTATGAGAGATTCCATTTGGGCTTAAAAGAGAAAAAGAGGTTGGGTTTTTTGGTTTTTTTTGGTGTTCACACAGAAGACTAAGCAAAAATTAAAACTTCTTTTGAACGCCTATGAACTCAATCATTTTCCAGCTGGTAGGTGAAGCACAGAGAAATGTGCCTAAGCAACACCAGAGTCTGGAAGAAAGCTGTGTTCTTCCAGCTCTAATTGTCTCCAAGATTTAACCACTGAAATGTACAACATTATGGATCACAGCCCATTTGACTAAACAAGGTACAGTGTGTACTCTCCTCTAAGCTATCCCTACTCGCTTTGTGTTTTCACTTGCTTTAGCAATATCCAACAGAGAATGAACTGTTCACATTTCTGCCACAGTCAAACCAAAGGTGGCTGACTTTGCAATTCTAAGAGCTCACAGGTACAAAAAATCAGAACACCTGTGTTGGTTTGAAGAGGCCTTGTAGTAGGGACCAAGCCTCCACATCATCAAGGACAATTCCTGCTTGACCAACCCAGTGGCCATCTATGGTGGAGTGACTACATCAGAGGATAAGGAAAAAGCTGCAAATGACATTTATCTGGACTTCTGTACAACCTTTAACACAATATCCTACTAAATTGAAGAGAGACAGATTTGATGGGGGGACTGTTAGATCAATAAGGAATTTGTTGAACAGTCGCATCCAGAGTGCAGTGGTCAATGGCTCAGAGTCCTGATGGACATCAGTGACAAGTGGTATCCCTCAGGGGTCCATATAGCAACGAGTATTATTTAATATCTTCATTAATGACATAGATGGAGTCACCCTCAGAAATTTTGCAGATGACGCCAAGTTGAGCGGTCCTGTTGGCACACCTGAAGGATGGGATGCCACCCAAGGGGACCAGGACAAGCTCCAGAAGTGGGCACAGAGGAATCTCATGAGGCTTAATAAGACAGTGTAAGGTCCTGCACCTGAGCCAGGGCAACCCCCAGTATCAACGCAGGCTGGGGGATGAAAAGATCAAGAGCAGCTCAGCTGAAAAGGACTCAGGGGTGCTGGCAGATGAGAGGCTGGACGTGACCCAGAAATGTGCTCCTGCAGCCCAGAAAGCCGAACATGTCCCGGGCTGCATCAAAACCAACATGGGCAGCAGGATGTGGGGGAGGGGATTCTGCCTCTTTACTCCTCTCTGGTGAGACCCCCCTGCAGTGCTGCTTCCAGCTGTGGGATCCCCAGCACAAAAATGACATCGACCTGTTGGACTAAGTCCAAAGGAAGGCCACCAAGATGATAAGAGGGTTGGAGCACCTCTCCTTTGAGGAAAGCCTACGAGAATTTGGATGGTTCATCCTAGGGAAGAGAAGGCTTTGGGGTGACCTAATTGCAGCTTTCCAGTACCTGAAGAGAGCCTACAAGGAAGATGGACAGAAGCTATTTAAAAGAGCATTTAGTGGCAGGACAAGGGGAAATGGCTACAAACTGAAAGAAATTAGGTTTAGGTTGGATGTTAGGAAAAACTCTTCATTGTGAGGGTGGTGAAACACTGGAACAGGTTATACAGAAGAATTGTTCAAGACCAGGTTGGTTGGGGCTCTGAGCAACCTGGTCTGGTGGAAGGTGCCCTGCCCGTGGCAAGAGGATTGGAATGAGATGATCTTCAAGGTCCTTTCCAACCCAAGTGATTCTCTGATTGCATGATCATAAGAAATACCTCTGCTTCATAAGAGTTTTCATCCCTGCTTGTGAATGGGGGAAAAAAACAAATTTTATTTCTGTTTTGCAGATAAGGAATATACAAGAAAATGTGTGTTCTGACAGACGTCTTTGTCTTCCAAAATTGGCCTAAGGGAGCCAAATCTCCTGATTTCATCCATGGTGCTTTGTGCCCACATGTTTTTTGGCCACATATAACTGGTATACTTTCCTGAGTTGCAAATTCCAGAGGAGATGCCATTACTGGTACTTGCATTACAGGTAGCTTGAACTCAGCCTCAGTTTAGCCTGCACACAAATCCGTTCTGCCGTTGTCACAGGTGGTGCCGTAGAACCTTTAGGAGCTTAGGCCATTTTTGCCTAAAGTTGTCATTGGTCCATAAGAGTGGAAGGAAAAGATGAATGGACTAGGCTGTTCTGGGATGTAGCAAATGGCAAGTGCCAAGGCTTTTTCCTCCAGAAATCATATTAGCCATGACCTGGGACCAAGAGACTCTGTGTTCCTTAGCCAAGAGTGCAGATTGTCCCGAAAGGAATATATATTGTGTGCTTAGGACACAATAATGTCAGTGTGTCTACTTCCCAGCTGTTTGCAGTATGTTAAACTTCCTTCACTCTGTTCCCCCTCCCTCCTCTCCCTCCAATCCCTGCATAGTGCACAAGTGAAAACACATATCAAGACAACAATCTAGCTTGGACCATCCTTCAGAAAGCACTAGAAATCCATTGTAAGAGACCTGACAATGTAAATTTAATTTCTGGAGAGGTTTGAACCTGACTTGACAACACATACATATGCAATCAAGAGCACATGAACTCTCCAACACCTGTAGAAAGTCTGCAGCAAAACAAAGCTCTTCTAGTAAAGATATTTTTTCTTTTCAACACAAATCCTATATTGTGACTTAACTTATTGGCTTTTTACAGCGGCACCATCTTGGCTTTCTTCTTTTATGTCATTATTCACAACAGAATTTTATTTAAAATGTCTAGGAACTCAGGCTACACCTAAAGATATGTCAGAAGTAAATAGCTTTGTAGATTTGGGCCTCTGTTCTTAAAGCCCATTGTCTCCATTGTGCTTTCTTTCCACACACTATGTATCTCTGTGACAAATGGTTATGACTGTGTTTGATTTGAACATTGACTGACGAGTACAAGCAGGGCAGGGGGGAGCAGAAGGGTATAGGGAGCAAATATTCAATTTAAAAAACTTATGCTATAAAATACGTAATAATTTTCAAGTGAAAAGGACATCCTCATTTTCTAAATGGGTCTTTTAAAATGATAGGCAATAATGGGAGAATAAGTCCATTATTCATTTATAAGGGAATTAGCATAACAAAGCTGCTTAATGTGAGAGTTCAGAAAGCTCTGATTAATAAATTAATCCTTATATTTTACAATAGGTCTTGGGTTTTTTGAATAATTTTTGTAAGAAAGTCTTTTAATAATCTCAATGTTTTTCTTCAGAAAATTTAACTCTTTGTAAGCTACCCGGAGCAGAGATCAAGATGAATTTAAAGTGCAGATGGGTGCAAATAATTGTAGCTCTCAAGAACTGATAGCATTGCACAGGGAAAAGCTGCGGGCAGGAGCAGAGAGATCTCCACCGGCGGCTTTGCAGAACATAAGAGTCCATCACACTGGTGCTAATAGCTAATAGTACAATTTAAATTCATCTGGATGGTAATTAATATGAAGGGAAAAAAGAATTATGAGCCTTCAGTTTTGAGAAGACTGAATAGGGAACAATTTATTTTTTTAAAATCTCTTTTAATCCCTTTCATAATTTTTCTTTCTATAAGTTACTTTTTAGTGTGGACACAGTCTATTAAACTTGCCTGCTCTTCACTAGATAGACTCTACAGTACAATTAAAAGCCTTTGCTTTTCTGAAAGAGTTGTGTTCCATGTGAAACCCTTTCCGTATCAAGTCATTGCTCTGCTGTCTTGCGAAGACAAGTAAGGCATCATTCTCAATCTCCTTTTCTTAGAAAAGAGCCTTTTACTCTGTCTTCTTTTTTAAGCTTCAGTGAATCTGGCCTTTTTATGTGGATAACCCATAAAAGGGTTTTATTCAGGTTTATTTTATTAGCAGCATTGTTCCTACGTAATTGTAAACAATACCATTTGATGTATGGCATCATTCCTTGTCTATTTCTGTATTAACAATTTTAGATAGTAGCCTTTCTCTTTTTACAAGAAGACACTAATGAAACCAGCACTTTTTGATTCCATTCCTCTTTCCCCCCATAATTGACCTCTAATGCTGTTATTTCCCTCCATGGAGGTCTAATGGGAGTGGACAAATCTTTCTGATTACTTTTGGAGGGCCAGAAAGGATGCTTACAATAGGAATCTTGAGATAAAATGCTAGTCACAATGAAGCAGAGAATGGTGAATGCTGCTCAGATACACCATGCACCACAGAATGCCTGATGCGACATGCTTCAGTCTGCTTTTGAAAGCTTTGGGGAGAGGATTAATGATGTAGTAACATAACAAGGAAGGCAGAAAAGAGAAAATAATGATGACATTGGTAGTTTCACCTTGAACAATGTGAATGCCACTTTTAATGAGCTTATCAGGGCACTCAGTGCAGTTTGACTGGGGAATGGAAAAAAAAAATAGACCAAGAGGCTCTTGTTGATCTCCTGAGTTTAGGAGTTCAGTCACTGCCCAATGACAGAAAGTCTCAGCCATTGGGTTTGTGTCCCTCCTTTGGATAATGCAAATGGAGTTTCCTTCTCCAGTCTACTGCCTACCCATCAACAGCAAAACAACTGTAAATCTTTCTTTGGGTTGTCAGTGTGATAAAGTCTCATTTCTGATACTACTGACCTCTGCTCCTTCACCTGTGGAGTCTTCTGATGTGTTCAACTTGTCTGTTCTCATCACACCTTTATTCTGTAAATCTAAAAGACAAGGCACTGCCTTGTTAAATGGAATAGGACAGCAGGGGGAAAAAACATCGTACACAAAAATAACAGTTTGCATCTAGACTGCACAGCAGTTCTTCACAAATAACTCTCACTTCAAATGCAAGCCAGAAGCAGCAGATCTTTAAAAGGAAAGCATTTGACAGATTACATTCTCTAATACGTCTCATAGTGCAAAACAGAGGGGAAGGCACTATTAGAAAACTGTTCCTAATCATGCTTTATTACAAATTAATGATGCAAACAGGAAAACAGAAACTCCATTACTTATTTGCATAAGAATTCCTCCATCAACAAGCCTTCAGTTTGAGTTTTATTTGTTATTCCTATCACTCTTGCTTTGGTTGAATTTATGATTTTGATCTTTATTATTTTGGTTTAATTTATGGTTTCTTGTTGTCTGGAATGCTTTAGAAAGACCTGCGAAAACTTGGTGAAATCTATTTGGCAAAGCAAGACTGTCTTTACAGAAAAATTAACAGGGTTTGCCAAGGTTATGAGCCCAAGGGTTGTATCATTTAAATCTTTCTCTTATGCTCAATGAAAAAAAGAAAAGCCCTTAGAAATTACTTCTTGGCACTCAGCACAAGCCTCCATTTAATTGTTCTTCCCTTTGGCATTGCTGCTTCTCACAAGGAACTAAGAAAAAAAAATCCACTTTTGCAATTTCCTTTAAGGTCCTATTCATATTCTTCCTCACTTCATTTCTCCTGTCCTAGTTCTTCTCTTCAGCTGTTCTCACCATATTATATTCTTAGAAGACACCTTTCTTTTTCAGCCGAGCCCTAGACACAAAGCAGAGATTTGGTGGCAGTTGTTGACTTATCATCTTGGAAGGACTGTTGAGTCTTTTCAACCTTAACCATTCTCTTAGTCTCAAACTTGCAAGGGTGACAACTTTCACTGTGTATAAACGTTTGCTCTATGCAAATTTGTGCATTTATGTTTCCATATGATTGTGCATTTTCAAGCCTTCACTGAGGACCTACAGGCAAAACTAGCAGAAAGCCATGGGATTTAAGAGTATAAGTTTGCTGAAGTTCACTAGCCCACTGTTATTTGTGGATTGTCAGGAAAGTCGATTTGTTATATTAGTATTTAGAGTTTTTCTTTATTATTTAAAATTCTAGCATAGCAGTATTTCTGTCTCAGTAATGATTTAAGATCTACCTATAGTCTTTAATTACTTTCTGTGTGTCATTTTTTCTTTAGGCCCAGAAGACCTGGTCTCATCTGTTGACTAAGTATTTAATATGAAGTGTTTCATCAAAGACTAGACTAGTCAGGGTTCACAGTAATAAAATAAAAGGTAGAGTCTGATAGAATGACATTGATTCTCTGTCCTGTCCAAAGATAGCTGAAAAATTAAAAACAATAAAGTATAAGTTGAGACACATGGTGTTTCATTTCTGGTTAGCTAGGGAGAGTAATACATGAGCCACAGGCAGGTCCATCAATCTCATCTGACCAGAGATGGAACTCCATGTATAACAGCACCTCATCTAGTTTTTGTTTCCTTTTGCTTTGCTTTGTGGCTTTCCCATAAAATTCATCATTACAATAAAAATGAGGAAATGAAAAATGAAGTTTGAGGGGTGTTCAAAATTATGTATGCTTAAAAAACCACAAAGCACCACCATAACAGCAACAACAACATCCCACAAATAAATATTTTGCACACTACACAGAAAAAAAAAAAAGTATTTTTTCTTTTGCAAATATGACAATCTAATAACAAATTCATTCTGCAGTCTTGATTTCTCTTGAATATCATGTTTGTAGCCAGAGAAGTTTCTAAGCACAGAGACAATACAGAAGTGGGGGCACAAATGCGACGAAGAGCAACGTTTGTAATTCGTATTTTGCAGGTTAACCAGAGTATCAACTAAAGGTGTCTCAGAGCAGCTTCATCTGAAGTTCCTTCTTATGTCATGGACCATCATTGCCACACTCATTGTAAGGCCAGGAAGCAGAGGAAAACACAAGTCCAGTGGCCGTAATAATGTCTTATCCTTGGCTTCAGGCTCCGGTCCCCCAGTTCAGCACCGGAGCTGGTGCTGAAAGTAGACCAATAATTCTATAATCAAGTCAGGCCTGTGTCGTTCTGGTGACCTAGGGCATCAGAGATGAGGTTTGTGCAGGGTTTCATCGGAAAATTCAGGTCTGCCCTTGCTATAAACCAGCTATTTGGTTTATAGTGGTAGATTAATGGTAGATATGTGACTCTTTTTCTTCTCGACATGTGAGCATGCCTGTGGGAGGAGAGAGAGCTATCAGTTAGCCAGGTAAGATATCAGTCTGCCAGGAGTAAAGGAGAAGTGCCAGAGATGGACACAAAAAAAGCCCCAAAAAACAAGAAAACAAAACAAATGAGCTCTTCATCATGATTTCAAAGCTTTAGAGAAGTTGACCCTGTGGTAAGTGTATACTGATGCAGATGTACTCCCAGATACTGGGATACTTGATGCACATACTCCCTAGGGACCAGGAGAAAGGGTGTTGTCCTGGTCTTCTGTCAGACAGCATTACAGCTTAGCCTGAGGTTTCAAAACCTATGGACAACAGATATCATTTAAGAGCTAACTTCCAAGTTAAATTTCTGAACTTGCTCAACTTCTGTTAGGAATTAATCTAATACAAAGGTTTAGCCTATGAGAGCAAGCAAGTGCAGTGTTTCTCTTTCTCTCATGATCAAGAAGAGTTTAGCCTTAACACCTCATTTAAAGTGCCGCCCTTGACTAACCATGTGCTTAACAGGATCACTACACTCTAGATTCCAAATCAAATAGCACCCAAAAAATTTACTGCATTTCTTGTCTCTCATGACTAATAGTCTACCATCTTCAAATGCAGGACATGATCAGGCAAATCAAAAGCACTACCAGAAACAAGAAGACAATGAGAAACTTTCTGTAAAAGCAATATATTTAAATGTAATTCTCAAAGCAGTCCTTAAAAAATAAGCACCATAGCTTCATAACCAGTAAATGAAGAAAATCAAGGCAATGGAATCCAGTTTTATAAAGACCTAATTAGGATGGTCAATAGGCTTGTTTGGCTTACCTCTGGGACTTTTGAGTGCTTTCTGCATTTATAAAAAGGCCCACAATGAATATGAAATAGTGAAGAAGACATATTTTCTTAGGAGAATGATTCATAGTTTTTAATACTGAAAACTCCTTAAGCTGCTCAATACTAGAACCCTAGAAGGAGGTTTACTCTGTATTTAGTATCTCTGTGTGTCCTTAATAGATGATTTGCTCCTTACTATGCTGAAAAAATGGCTAATGTGTGAAGGTGGGATTATTCCTTTTTTTAATGTTCCACTCCTCCGTATTAATAGACCTTGCTCATGATATTTACATTTTTTAGTGAATCCTTTTGTAAATTTCACATCCAGTAAATTTTCAAGGTGGAATAGTTCTTCCAGCAGAAAAACTGATTACTTTTCCTCATAGTGGGAAGAGAAACAACTTCACAGGAATGGTGGCAGGTTATCCTGGATGATGGGAAGGGTTAGACATTGGTTATGACAAATCTAAGCACATTTTGTAGTTATATCTTGGTTATGTATGCGTATGTTGCATAGTACTTTAAAAGCTCCTAAAGAGTTTAAAATGAAGAATGCAAGGGCTGAGTTTGAAATCTGTTGCAGAGTGTCTTTATGACCTTTATGGTATTATTGCCTCAGAACGTGTGAAAGGTGCAAAATGCACATGAGCCGGGCAGAACTGCAAAACTCTCAAAAGTTGCACCCTGAGGGATGTAGCTCCAACACCACTTGACACAGAGTAAGTGTAGAAACAGCCAGTTTGCAGGAGAACTTATTAACTGCATGTAAAGATTTCAAGAGCTACTCTGTGCAAATAACAACCCTATGATTAGATTACTTAAAAATACACTTTAAAAAAGGTTTAGATATTACAAAAACAAATATGGAGGAATTACTGTACCAAGGATGCCTAATTGAAATTGCAGGAGGCTTAAAATGGTAGCTTTCCATTTCCCTTTCCATTTGTCTCAGGAAAGTCAGTGGTATACACTTATGTCAGTGTTAGCAGTGCTAACTTCAAGCTCTCAAAATTCATGAGTCAGCCCCAAAGAAGTTTTATCATTCACTTAAAAATCATTAGGTTAAATAAAGGTGAGTGGCTCATCCATTCTTTTCCATCTCTCCTTCTGTAAACTGCCTGCCTCATTTGTTTTCAGGAACTGTTTTCTTAACTCTGCAGACCAGAAAGTTGTGCATATTTCAAATGAAAACTAGGAAGTCTCTTGGCACCCCATTAAGCTTCAGGCACAGGAATCAGGGAAAAACACTGTACACTATGGCCTTTGCGGTTAAAACAGTTTCTATTTCAATTTCGATATAAGAAGAGTCTGAAAATCACATGACTGTGAGCGTTCAGTTTGGCATCAGGAATAAAGGCCCTTTGGCCCAACACTCCTCTTCCCTTTCTAAAAAAGAGCGTCAGGATTGTGTCTGAGTTTTAGAAAGTCCTTCTGAAGTCACAGAGGAATATGTTCCACTTAGAACATAGGTAGTTACTCTCACTCATTTTTCAGTTTTAATGTAGAAATAGGGAATTATGGTGGATTTTGTGAACATTCTTCCCTTTACTCTTCTCTTATCCATTTTCTCATAAGCATATTCAAGAAGAGTTAGTGAATTCAGTTCAGCCTAGACATCACAGAAATTGTGACTGTGATAATTAGCCAGATGATCCAGGACATAAAAGCCCGAAGAGTCACCTCTGTTAGCTAGTGAAAAGATTTCTAAAGGTCTGGAATGAGATATATTTGAGGAGAATGTATTTGAATAAATGTGTCCTATCATTAGTAGTTAAAGAAATGTTTCTATCTTTTATCCTGATGATTTAAAAGAATAAAAATAAAATTGCAGAGGGAGCATCTGGGGCTTCTGTTTTTGCTGGTTTTTTTTATTATTTACCTGTGGACAGTATTATATTCCTTCACCAAATGGACTTTGTTAGGAGCTTTCATTCATTATAGACTTGCTGTTGAATGGCACAGCTCATTTAGCTCCAGCAGACACAGATAAGACTAAGGTACTCCATGCTCTGGATTTTGTTAGCAAAATTTGCTCCAGGAAAAGGAATAGAAAAGCTTCTAGCAATACAGAACTGAACTGATTTAGACGCCCCTTGGGTAATCCCTATGGGACACTCTGAGGGTGCTGAGAGGTCTGTTTACTAACATCCTGAGGCTGGTCTCAACTATTTTTGAAAGATTGTTGAGATCAGGGAATGTCCCAATGGCCAAAGAAAGGCAGATATTCTCCCCATATGCATAAAAAGGCCCAAAATGTAATCAAAGGAAATTCTGTCCAGTCAACATCACCTCAGGGCACAGAGAAAACATCTAGCAAGTCCTTTTGGAAGCCACTTCTGGATTCATGAAGTAGAGGAAGGTGATTGGGAATATCTAGCAGTAATTGCAGCAGATGAACCACGCCCGACCAACCTGATGACTTGTATGATTAAATTACTAGATCTGTGAATTAACGTAAGGCAGCGGATATTGGGTACTTTGGTTTTAGCACAGCATTAGACACAGCATCTAAGTCAGGACATTATGGCCTAGATGAGTGAACTACCAGACAGCTGGATTGTCAGCCTCCACAGAGAGCAGTTCATGGTTGGCACTCTACCTGCAGGCTGGTTACAGGTGGAGCACAGAGGGGTCTGTATTGGGACTGTTCCTGTTTAATGTCTTTATCAATAAAATGGAGGAGGAGATCAAGTGCACCTCACCAAGTTTGCAGCTTACACCTAATTCAGGGGTGCAGCCAATGTTCTCAAGGGCAGAGTTGTCTTCCAGTTGTCTTGATCCCTCAAAACTCAAAAGCTTCATGTCAAAAAGACAGTTTTTTGATCTTCAAATTTAAAAAGTGGGTCTGTATCAACCATTCAAATATAAATATGTTGTCCAAAATTAAAATAAAACCTTTATGTGTCTCAAAGCATGTCAGTTTTACCAGCTTTATGAAAATTAAAAGTATTTTTTATTTGCTAGTGAACTGAAAAAAAACAATTATTGACATATATTTGCTGAAGAAACATTTCTTTCAGGCTGTAACTTGGTTTATGTCTACATTGTTCCAAGAGATTGCAACACGGTTTTTTTCTGTAATGCAGAGAAGTGATATGGTGCTGAAAATTGTGTAACTTAGAAGGGGGAGCCAAAGTGTCACCAAGATACCTTGTTTCCTTCCTCTTCTGTTACTGTCATAGGTTTGTGTGTGCGGGTGTGTGTGCATATTTAAACAAACTAAAGTGTTTTTTATTTCTTCCTCTGTCCTTTGTTAGCATGTTATCTGAGGTATGACAATACCTTCACTTTGAAAAATCAAATGCAGATGGATTACTTTGAGCTCAAAGTATAACTCCAGTTCCTAGCT
The DNA here is from genome assembly GCA_013397115.1 of Edolisoma coerulescens. Taxonomy (NCBI): domain Eukaryota; kingdom Metazoa; phylum Chordata; class Aves; order Passeriformes; family Campephagidae; genus Edolisoma; species Edolisoma coerulescens. Next base: position 800,567 of record VWZW01005328.1, on the reverse strand, counting down.
CTAGTAACATAAACAGGAAGTTTCCAGACTGATGTTTCGACAAGACAGGAGGGATCCTGTCTCTTCGTGTTAAGCAAAAAATAATCCTAAAAGTAAGTCAGTCTCAGGAAGCAGGTCTCAAGAAAAAATGGTCCAAGCAGTTAATATGCAAGCAAGGATTTGAAACTCTAATGAATGGGAGGAGAAGCAGGGGAAAAATTCAAAATTCTTTTTTTTTTTTTTTCTGGAAAATTAAAGTAGCAGAAAAGGAAGTGTTCCAAGCTGGACAAAGGAATGGATGGAGTCTAACATCTGGTTTATCCAAATGTCTAGAAAATGTCAATCAGGATCATATACAGGATGCGTGCCTCTCTCCCAGAGCAGCTAATTTTTCCAGAAAAACAAGCACAAAAGAATCATCAATGGGACAATTTTATACTCTCATACAGGAAGTCCACAGTGAGGCCTTTGCAGAAATTGCCCTGAAAAATATCAGTCAAGAGAGGAAAATGATGATCACTTAAGAGCAATAGTTTTGATGCACCATCTGGAAAAGGAAATTTTAAAAAAAGGAGGAAAAGAGCCATGACAACACAAAAAGCCTTCTTGCCACAAGTATAAATACAAACTCAATGCTATCAGAGAGTATATTCACTTTTAACGTCCGTGAGGCTGATTCCCAGAAAAATTTCCCTTATCCCTAAGACACCTTACCTGAATCAAGGGCAAGAGTCTTTGTTCACAAGTGAAAACTAGAAGAACAACCTCTACAGCAACATCAGCAAGAAACTTAACTGCACATTCACCAAACAAGTTAAAACCCTAATTGTGAAATTCATGAAGTGGCAACTTTGAGATGCAGATCAATCAAAGGCAGGATTGATGCAAGGGCAGGTATAGATTCCTCCATCTTCATTCACTGGGCAGGATGTATATATTGTATTTTGCTGCAATTGTTTCTAAGCCCAGGACCCCTATGATCCATTGGCAGAAGCTGCACTGTGTCAGCTGAAATGGAGTCTTTCTCTGCAGGTAGAATATGCATCATGTTTCTCTTATCAGAAATTTCTCCTTGCATATCTGACAGGTTATTCTGCAACTAAATCCTTTAAAAATTTTAAAAAAGAAAAATTCATGTTTCTTTCTGAGACAGACACACTCTATTTCCTGGAATATATAAGAGAATTATTAGAATGCTAGTAAGTTCTTTCGTATTAGCGGCATCTAAAAATACCTTTGCATAGATTGATCCTTCACTGATTTCTTCTGACTTGTCTTGAAGGCCAAGTGTGTTTCCTGTCACCGGTAGCATTGCTGAAGGAAGACTTAAGAGAAATTCAGACCAGCTGTCTAAAACTGTATGCAGCAAACACACCCAGGTTGTATGTTTAACCCTGTAACTCAGAATAGCAAGCAGGCAGGTGAGAGACTAAACAAGATTAAGAGACAGCAGCATCAGCTAACCTGTTGCAGTGATGGTGGGAGGTGGAGAGGCAGGGGAATCAGTGCTGTAGCAGCCAAGCACACCTCCAGTGTTGTCTGCTAGGTATGCAGGTATTTCAGATTACAAGGTGGAGGGAGGTGTACTTTATGATGATTTGTGAAGGAACGACTGCTGAAAAAAAGGAGCACGGACAAACTTGCAAATAAGTACTGCTCATATTTCTCCTCTTTGGTTTCTCCAGTTGCGTTACTTGGGAGTTACTGCCCATTTTTGTACCTTCATATGGCAAAATCAGAAGCACAGTCAACTTGGCTTGATGTCAATGGACCACTTACTGTGAGCATCACAGGCAGCTGTAAGGAGTATGTATTTTGACTCATGATTCAAATCTAACCTAGCTTTCATAGTGCAGTAGCAATAATATTCTATGAAAGTTTAATAAGTTATAATGAGTAAGTAAGATTTATGAAGCGTGAATATGGGATTGTTTTTTGTAATATTTATATTTTCCATCCTGCAGTAAATAAATGGCTATTCATTTGGAAGTGTCAGAGATAACTAACAGGAGGTACTTATTTAAGAATATTCTCATTTTGCACATGTGCAAAGCAATGATGATTGGTATTTAGTATTTATGAGTCTAGGGATCTCTTACTGTGTTAATGTAGTTGTAGTTCTCATAAAATTGTATCTTTAACACGTAGAACATTTGTATGTTTTGGTGAACACAGTGGTAATGTAATGTGGAAGGCAGTGCAGTCCCATTGTTTTATCCTCAAACGAGTGCTGTGATTCTTGTGTGGCCTTCAGCAAAACATCCCTCTTCCCCTGTGTTTGGTAGTCTCTGTTTTTGCAGTGGTCCCTGGAAGAGAAGTGCCACACATTATCTCTGTATTTTTCATTGTTCTGAGGATACCCTCAGAGGTCTTACCCACCTCTTTAGAGCAGCTGTTTGAAAACTATGCTTCCCTTTTATCAGATCGTGTCACTCTTTTATATTAGACACAACATGTGATTGGAGAGGATAATTGGCAAATAGGATACAACTACCGTCCAAAGATTAGAGTTTGTGACTTCTAGTTTTACTTTGGATCCTGGCATTATTTTGGTGGTTTACACATAGATATCTGCTTGCACTTCTCAAGGACTCTCAAAAGCTACAGTGATTCTGGCTGCTACTTGGCTGCCCTGTAAAGACATACATAAGGAACCTTTTTTTCCCCACTGAAAATATGTGAAAGTTGTTCGCTTTCTGTTCTCCGAGTGCTGCATGTCACTCTGAAAGAGGAAAAAGAGAAGGTGAGAATCTAAGTTTGCTTTTTATTTCATGTAAAGTCAATTCCATGAATGTTGTCCTTGCAATCTCCCAAGAGTGTCCCTAAGGGTTCACTCTCCTCTTTAAAGGAGGATATGTTGCCGAGGAACTTTGACATTGCTGATAAATGGTTCTACATATGGGTGAATCATTGATTTATTACCTGCAGTGTTAGATTGAAATTTGTAATAATGGAGTATCTATAGACTTTTATAGACTGGTATTTGTAGCCATAGTTTTCTGCTGGCCACTTCTGCTAAAAGAGAACAGCTGATGATGTGGAGGGAAAAGGAACTGATAATGTAACTTGGAAATTCTTAAGTACTGAGGAGCTGGAAAGTGGTGAGACATCATCAGTCACTTGACCTTCAAGTGAGCAATGGAGGTGTTTGTCGCAGAAGATAAAAGCTCTTTGGGAGAGTTCCAGAAGGGAGATGAGTGGGTCAATTTACGGCTTGGCTCCTGTCTGTCGCTGCTGTGTTTCTTCATTCTCCACAGATCCTAATGATACTATCCAGGTTCAGAGAGAGAGAAGAGTCTCTCTCTCTCTTGTCTGAAATTGCATATCTAATTCAATGCTACCCCATTAGATCTGAATTTTGCCTTGATGATAGCTGTTTTATAATCTCCTAATCAAAAACGAGACAAAACCCCACAATAAGGACACAGTCATTTCCATTGAGCCAGAAATTGGTATTGCCATCATTTATCTTTGTGGTTATGAGTCTCATTAAGAAAATTTTATGTTTTCATCCTTTTCTCTCTCTTTACTTTTTATTCTATATTGGTGCATGAAGAGAGGTTAAAGGACATTTTTTAAAAAAACATGTAGTTTGTAATAGAAAAGTTGGATCTCATCTAATTAATAAAAATATTTTCCCCAAAATAGGGTTTTAGTTTTAAAGTATGAAAGGTGGTCAAAACATGTTGTAAGTATTTCTGAAACTGTACTGCTTACAAACAACACTGTAATCCACATATTGTAGTTTACACAACTCAGGTCAGTGTTTGCAAAATATTCACTGGGACTTATTAAAAAACAGTGATTTAAATCCTGAAGACAACTACAATATTTTGCAAAATAATATATTGTTGTCTTTTAACTCCATCTGGCAACTAAGTACCATGGAGCCACTTGCTCACCATCCCCATGTGGGAAGGAAAATCAACCCGTGGGTTGAGATAAAAACAGTTTAATAATTGAAACAAAGTAAAATATAACATTAATACTAATAATAGGAATGATAATTGTAATAATGGTAATAATAGTTGTAAAGAAAACGAGCAAGGGACAGGAATTAAAGCCAAGGAAAAATAATTGATGCACAATATAATTGCTCACCACCTGCTGATTAATGACCAGCCTGTCTGCCAGTAGAAATTGGCAGCTCCCAGACGAGTCCCCCCAGTTTATATACTGGCCACACTGTTCTATGGTATGGAATATCCCTTTGGCCAGTTCAGGTCAGCTGTCCTGGCCATGCTCCCTCACAGATTCTTGTCCAACTCCTCCCTAGAAGAGACTGGGAAACTGAAAAATCCTGGATTCAGGGTCAACAACAGCTAAAACATCAGTCTGTTATCAATATTATTCTGATACTGAATCCAAAACACAGCACTGTACCAGCTATGAACAAGAAAATTAGCTCTATACTACGGGAAACCAGGACATACACAAAGGAATTTTCCCAGCCACAAGCAATTTACCAACAGAAATATGGATGACATCCATCAAATCAGTTATTATCGCTCATGCACTCCTAATAACAGTCATGATAATATGATAATATGTTTTCAAGTGTGTTCGTGTTAAGGAAGCAGATTCTTCTACCTTCAACTTTTTCTTCAATACTGTTGTCTTTAGTAATTAGATTATTGTATGGAGTCAAAATCATTTCTGTGCTTTTAAGAGGAATATAAGGAAAAGATTTTTAGAGAATGCATTTCTCAAGAGTAGAACATAAAAAGCATAGACAATAGAAGGATCCTGAACTGACTTCCATCATTATATAACTGAGTGAATGTACCTTACTTTGAAACAGATAGAAGTACAGAATGGGACATCAGTAATGCCTGTTCTCACAAGTTAATTCCTCTCCTGACCACTAAATCACATCAGTGTACATTATGAATTCAGAAACCCTTTTCTCACAGGTGATTTTCGGTGCGGTGTCTACAGAGATGATTTACAACATCAAGACATGCATGCCTGTCTTCCCACATACCTTGTAGTCATATCTGTCCAGAAAGGTATCTTTGTCATCTAGAATGCTGGAAAGTGTTCTAGGAACCCATAAAACTAATTTCCCAATTAACTAATTACTGGAGTAAGAATTTCTCAATGCAGTTATTTTATCAATGCACGTGCAGGAATAGAAGTTTTCCTGGAGAAAGAGCAGAATAAAGACAAAAGGAAGCTGAAGCACGTAATTAAAAAAAAATCTTTTAGTTATGAATTATTCTTACTTTTTCTTGATCTAGCATCACACCAGGTGCTAACCAATGCTGCAAAAATACCACATATTCCTGGGCTCCTACTAATTTTAGATATTCCTAATTTCAAAAGAAGCTAAATGAACCTGAGTAAAGTACTGCATTTCAGTTGAAGCTCTCTAATAATGAGTATCTGGTTACCTACTCAGCAATATACAGCTTGTCTAGCCTAAAAGCTCTGTAGTGTGATTTATACACATGTCAAAATACTCGGCAAGCTTAACAGGTATGCTCTGGTTGCCTTGCAGCACAAAGTAAGCACAGTACTTGTCTACTCAGCAATTTTGCCAATCCCTTTCTAAATACCTTGCATTGTCAGATCAGGGTGGATGCAAATTTAATTCAAAAGGAGGAGCTGAGTAGCTGCTAGCACCTAATGGGCCAGTGAAGAACAGAGTTTTTGCATTTCTGACTGCAAAACTAGGTGGAGATAAAGGTTTTGGCATCCTACGGAGCATGCACATTGATTCTGTTGAGCAGGAATGAGCTCTGTCTGCTGTTCTTCAGCATCTCTGATGTACCAGCATGCCCTATTGCAGGACCAGAAAGAAACTGACACCAGCTGGGGAATGCCAGTGTCCCTGTTTCTCTACAGAAACACCCATGTGCCATATGCCAGGGGCTCGGGGGGGCCAGCCTCCACCAATTGGTTCTATGACTCTGATTGGACTGTCAAATGCCTAGAAATCATAGAGGAAAGCAGTGAATTGGTAGCAATATTCTGGGCAGAGCAAAGCCCCAGGACACTAAGAAAAAGCTATGTTCATATCTAGTTTATAATTTATCTTGCTTATTTCCATGTGATGTCAAAGGTGGTATCCAGATAGTTTTAATAGATAATTAAGGAAATGGCCTAAGTGTACCAGAACCTGATACATTGTCAAGCAAATTGCCTTAATACTCATTATTTTTGCATCTTTTGTTATTTTCTTCCATGCAGTGCTGGAACATTTATTTCCACTGAGAAATGCAATTTTACTATAATCAAAATAATGTACTTGTCCACTTTGGTGCTCAAAGCAATTGGGAAGAAAGTCTAAAACTTTATTATTTCCTTGATTCATTTGAATAAAGTCAAAAGGCATTATTTTAATGAAGTGGAAGTATGCTTTCTGACTTGGAGTTTGATTTGAATATCGTAGGGAAATGCATGGCTTAAGTAGGTATGCTGGATTAAATGTTAAGTACATTACCATTTTTCACATTAGGATATAGAGAGTTGCTTGAAAGACTTGACAAGACCATTTTCTATTCTTTAAAGCACTCAAAATCAAAACGCTTCACAAAGTCATGTTGATGCCACCAAGACTTCTTTCCAGAAAATTTACAATGATGTTATAATGTTTCATTTTTACATACCTGCATTGAGGCATTTGACAATCCTCATTTAGAAATCATGCATCTGATTATTATTTTTTTTGTATCCTCAATAATACAGTAGTATTTCTTAAACTGTGTTAAAACCTCCAAAGTGAGTGAACATTTGTTTAGTTATGAGTTTTTCAGGTTCTGTTCAGAATAAAAAACTCACTCATATTAGCGTCATTTTTTCATATATTTTTACCCTGTTCTGTTCTATTTTCTGTCTCACTGAATAAAAATCACTGGTATTATTGAAATGAAAATAATTCATCATTGCCAAATAAAGACTTTAATTGAAATAAACATCCCATTTCAGTTTTCAGAAAGCCTTTCTCTTTGCAAGAAGGTTCTTGTTTTGGTCTTTTGTGGTTTTATCTGTGATCATAACATTTTCTGTGAAAAAGGAATTCAGATTTTTGCCTGGCATATAGTTACTGCTGGTAGTATATGGACATGTGCTTTGCAGATACATAAAAATTGCATTTTTCATTTGTTACCATTTTATTGTTTTGTCCCAAATAACATGTTGCCATGTCAACATCCTGTCAGGTCCAATGGCAACAACTGGGTGCAGTATAACGCACAATACATGGGGACAAGGTGTAGAAGAAGCGATTAAAATCTGCGTTATTCTGTTTTAAGGCAGCTACCCACTCACTGTTATTTCTGGTAACAAATGTCAGAAGTGCTTACCGCCCAGCCGGCTCAGAGATTGGTGGGTGCTCCTTATTCTCTGTGACTGAAACTAATTTGGGATCATTGTCTGTTTTCACAGTCCTCCTTTCGTTTCAGAGGGACAGCACAGAATGCCTGCGTTCAGTGGGTGCGTCCTCCGGAGTGCAGGTGGTGGGACCTGGGCTGTGCTGGGGGAGCTGCCCGTGCCCCCTCCCACGAGGAAGTCTGCTGGAGCTGCACAAAGCACCTTGTGAGTGACCTGGGAAGAAATCTTTCGGGAATAACTTTAAACATTGCTTGCCTTCCTTCATTTTATATAGAAAGCTCACGCTTCCTCAGATACCTTTCCTAGCACTGAAAAGAAAACCAAACTTGCTTTGCAAATTAACGCATTCTAACCTCTCAAACCTCTGTTAAAGTCACAAATTTTCTGCATTCTCTGACCTGGCCTGCAATATATTCCATAGTTTGTCTTGCTTTTGGGGTGCATTTAAATAATTACCTAGTCAGAGTAACCTATTCTAATCTCGTATCAGTATTATTTTGGCCCATATAATTCATTCAAAGGAAAACAGCTCCCTCGTCCCTAGTTCCTAGGAAACCTTTTCTGGTAATTCATATTGACAGCAGTGAGTTGTGACATTTATCGGTGAGGTGAAGCTGACCAGCTGCAGGGCTCCTGACTGATTTACTCAGCCAACAAGCTGCTCATGATTCCAGCCAAGTATTGACTTTTCTTTCCCTTCCCTCCCCTCTAGTTGGAAAGAAAATACAGAGGCATTCTTTGTCGCTACATTTTTATTTTTACCAGTCATACTGAAAGCTAAAAAATGGACCACCAACTATATCTTCCCTCTAAAATTTACTTTCTCAATGCAAAAGGATCTTAAATACGTTTCAAGGAAAGAAAACCAGCATTGAATCTAAACTAGTTGAAATATAAAATAAACGAGCAGATTTGATCTAACGTTATTGGAATCGCTTACTTCAATAGCAATGAGCTTCAGTCTCATAAACAACCTGCCTGCAATCAAATGACCTTTGGGATGAAAAAACTCTAACAGTTCAAACTTAGCTCATTTTCATTCTTCAAGTCCAAAAGCACAAAATGTGCTTCTAGTATTCCTTGGATTTTGTATTTTTAAAGCTTAGATACCAATAGAAGTCAAGGATAGAGAATTTTCTGTATTTCTCTAGTTTCTCTCCTTTTCAAGTCCCTTCTTTTTGGACTAACATGCCTGAGCCACAATCAAACTTAAGGAAAGCATGAGTATTTCTAGAACTGACATTTTCAAGCACCAGTGAATTACTGAATCACTCATTCTTGGCACTGATACATTATATCCATAATTGTTCTGCTTGAGGAGGTGACATTTCCAGAAATGGCAGTTCAGCGTGACAAAGGACACAACACTGCTGGGAAGATGAGTGAAAGGTGACAAGACCATGCAGCTGCCAAGGAACAGGCGCTCTTCAGTACATCAGCACTGGATGTAACCAAGTGCAAGTGCTGTAGTCTTGATGGATATTCAAGTCAACCTACATTCTAATGCTATCATGTGATATCTGTGATATGGACTGCATGGAATTAACACAAAGGCCATTACTGAAGCCTTTAAACCTGATGAAAGGCATCCAGAGTGACTGCTGAGATGAGCACCGAGAACAGGTAGGTAAAACAGTTGAGAAAAAGGGGAGGGAAAAGCGGCTCAGAAAAGAGCCTCAGAAGGAGGCTTCTGGTGGATCAGGAAAATAATCTGTCACCATTACGATAAGAAATGTGGGACAGATAAAATGCCCACTGGTACAAATGCTCTCACCTTGTGATGATTGCAACTGAAATATAATTTACTGAAGCTTCAATGTTTGTGCTAAAACTAATAATCCAGCTGTTGCACTAGGGATCACCACACTCAAAGTAATCCCAAAAGTTAATCCATAGATATCAAGCACGTGCAACCATGTATGTTGCACATACCATCCTGATTTTTATATAAACCCGTAGAAACTAAAAGGCCTATGTACCTACACTCAGCCATTCCTTCCTGTGTAAAGAAGTTATGTATTATGACGCTCATATATGCAATGCAGCTATGTTTGAAGAATGTGTGTGTTTCCAGAGATGGACTTGGGAAGAGAGTACACTTTTAATCTGTGCTTAGAGCAAGTCCTTTAACAAGAAAATATATTAAGTTGCCTGTTTGAAGTGCTGTGGCTTCTTCAAATGTAGCTGTGAAAAACGCCTTTTGTCATTCCTCCCCAGTGCATTATGTTGTGACAAGGCAGGCATGTTACATAACATGATGGGGCTGATACCAAATAGCATGTGAAAGATTTGGTCTCTTTCCCTTTTAGTACGAGTATCCTGAGCTGTGAGTGGCTGGACTTTGGGGAGTCTTTTCTTTCTCTTTAAAGAGAAGGAACAAAGGAACACCCTGTTTGAAAGTCCTTTCATAAGATCTGCCATTAGAAATTTTGCTAATATTTTCTTTACATCTATTAGCTGAAAACCATCTTCATCTTTGAAATACACACATTGTTTCTGGCTTCTTCTTTCCACTGTCTCATCAAGAGCAGATATTTTAGGGCCTATAAAACAGGCTTTGTGAAACTTAAGCATGTAATCCTGTATGGCTCATGGCATCACATGGTGAGGTGCATACTGCACTGTCAGTGACCCACTGGCTTGACCCATTTACTTCTAAGTGCTGACAGCAGCAGAAGAGAAGGAGGAAGGAGGGCACTGAGAAGTCACTGGGAGAGGGAGGGACCAGCAGGGACGTAGGAGGCTGAAAAGAGGGAGTTCTTTCCCTCTCCCACAGAGTATTTTTGAATCTGTTGACGTTTTGGACTCCCTGAATCCAGTGTATTGAAAAAGTTACATCTTTTCTGAAGTATACTGAGGAATGATTTCCTCTGCTATAAATTAAACCACCACAATTTAATCTAAAAATGTTGTAGTCCAACTGCTCTTAATAGAGTTATCCCAGAGATAGCATTGTCCCATCAGTGTAATTGCTGTGGGTTAAATGGCTTCAGAAACCAGGTTAACTGGAGATTTACTGTCTAACAAACACTCTTTTGCAAAGAAGAGTGTGGTGGGTTGAAATGGACAAGAGTTTGAAAAATTAAACAACAGGTCTTTCATTTAAAACTTCCAACCAATAAACCCAACCCCTCTGTCTTTCTGAGAAGTAAATCTTCACTGCATTTTACTGACCTGGCTGAAACTGTTTTCATAGTCAGAGGTCAGAAGAAGCAGCTGGGAGAATACTGTAGAAGAAAAAATAAAACAGTGAAAATTAAAAAATATAAGGCAAAAATTCAGGAAACTTTACAGTCATATCATATTTACATGTAATAAACAGTGTTCTTTTGATGAATGAGATTGTACAGTACAGTGATAGTACTTGCAAAACCAGAATCCAAACCATGGCAATGCCTTTGATTACATGTTAATACCTTCAGTGACACACATTTTTAGTCACAGACTTCAACATGAGCAAATAGCAAACACAGCTTTTAAAAAGTACTCATCACAGGGAAAATTAAATAACTCCAAACATTCAACTTAATGTCAAATATGTCAGTATGTCAACTTCCTTACAGGATTGTTTCGAAAATGAGAGATTGTGAACTGACAAGTTAGTAGATAAGTGCTTTCATTATAACATTTTCCACAGCTGTAGAAAGTGAGGTCATTTTTACTTTTGCTATCACCAAAACCCATGAGATAGACTACAGGATGATATCAAGGCCCTAAAATATACTGTTGTAGGAAGTCTGGGATTATTTTCCTGGATCAATCCAAGATCTCTTCTAAAGCTATGTCCTGCTCCTGATAAAACTCAAGATTTCATGAATTACAAGACTGTTAAGAGACATCATGGTCTACATTTCCAAGTGTTTCAGTGAGAGACTGTTTACAAATTCTAATTGCTCTAGGGAAGAGGTCTTTGTAACACACTGTTAAAATCTGATTATTGCAATTATTAGAGAAATGCCTTTGACCGAATTAAGGTGCAAACAAGGCTATATGCTGAAGTCAATAGTATGGATTTTATTTAACAATTAATGTGAGGTAGAGAGAGCTAGAAATAGAAAAAAGAGAGCAGGGAGAGAAATAGAATGACAGAGAGACAGATTAAGAGAAAAGATTCCAACAGCCTTGGATCCAGATGGTGTCCTGTTGGTCCTCTTTTTCTGGTCTTCTCAGTGGCAGGGATCCCAAGGTTGCTCAAAACTTTATACATTTATACATGCACAATTTTTACATTTTAGCAAACAAAGAAACCAATGTTCATTGCCTAACAGTTCTCTTATCCTATTGTTTGAATGATTCCCTCATCTCCAGTGCTAATCAGTCCCATGCTCAGTCTTTCTCCTCTTTTGAGTTGGGCCTCACATCTTGAGACAGTGGGCTATGGCCTTCTCCTGCCAGACCCAGTCAGAGATGATTTTCAGCGCAGCTGCTGATTTGGCTTTCTTTGTGGGTGCATTCTGTTCCCCCAGCCTTGTTTAATTGTCCTTAAACCTAAGATAATTGGACAATAGTACCATCTTTATCATATCTCAAGTCAGGAGGCTTAACACATCCAAACTCCCAGAATCCAGGAGACATATTCAGGCAGCGGGCAGAGGGAGCAGATGAGCAGTTTCTTCTTTACACTCTTTACTACATGGGGCAAAGTCCTTCTGTGATCTTAAGGCATTTGAGGCAATTAAATCTCTTACACATGCACTAACAATTCTTCAGATTTTCAACAACGTATTTGCATAGTGCAATGTCTCATTTATTGCTCAGCTGTGAGACCTCCACTGTACACCTTCACCAGTCCTGCCTATACCTCACTTCTATCTCAGTTTACTGGTGGTTCAAATAATGATGAATGCATATGTCTGCTTTAAAGACAGGCCATCCAAAAAATGTAAGCCTCTACTCTCTTTTAGTATTCTGTCTGGGAATAGCACATTTAGCCCTCTGGTACAACCCTTTTCAAATATGTTCAACATTATGTAAGTCTTATTCCTGTACTGAAGACTAGGAGCCAATATTGGTCCTGTCTCCATGGCTTTCCAGTCTTTTGAGGATTTAGTCTATTTGTCAAGGCTCTAGGGATCCATTAGTCACTCATTGTCCAAGAAATATAGAGTACCTGAACACTGAAATCAAACTGAGAATTAATGGTAATCGTGACATATAAGCATTATCTACACAGCCTAGAAACAGAAAGCGCAGGTTTATACAAGTTGTGTTGGTTAAGTATGTAAATGTTGTAAAATCATGCATATTCTCTGTGTGTGTTGGCTCATTCAGGAATTAGAGAACTTCCCCTTTTGGACAGTGACAAATTAAAAGCTGCTTCTTGTGAAGAGAAACTGGAAAGCACCAAAATTATTTGTAGATTCAAATGATCTGCAGGATGAAACAGGCTTGAGTTTCCCTGATCTCTTTGGCTGAAGATTAACTAAAGGTTAATTGTATACCTATTTGGAAGCTGTGTATTTATTCAGAATGTTAACTGAGTCTTAAGACAGGAAGAATAAAGAGAGCCTTCACTCAAAGATAATAAACCGCAGCTGTTCAATATTCATATCACTTAACAAAATTAGAAATATATAGCAGAGCCTTGACTGATTGCGAAGTGAATGAATTACATGGTCAAAATGGAGTTCCAAAGCAGGACACTGGAGAGGATGACTGAGTTAGAATGCAAATATCACAAATAGAAACAATTACATTGCCGTGTCTCCCAGACATTATAATTTATGACTTTGATTCAATTAAAATAATTTCAGAGCTTTCTAAGTGCAAAGAAGAGCACTCAAAGCCAGTAAAGCTATGAAAATTGGCTTCACAGATGGCTGGTTTGCTCTATAAGAAAGCAGGAGTTCTACAGAAAACTTACAAAATATCCTCCTGATAAGTCAAAATTTGAAGAGTTGATAACAAGGTGAAGAGGACAATCATAAAAATTAGCTCCAGAAAGACGGCTTGGGAAAACAATCACTCATTAAAACCACTTGTTCTTTCTCAGAGACTCAACAAATTAGCTCTTCTGCAAAAAACACTCACATTTTGTAACTATGTCTTCCCGGGATAGAGTCATCCATGGCTTCCTGTCCAATATATCACATTTAAGGTACTGAGGACCAGATTCTGGCCATGTGTTTACACAAATAATAAAGTAAGTAAGGATGAAGCCTATTTTGGAGATGGAACAAATACTCTGCTGAAAATTTTGTAGAGGTAAATTTACATCATTGTAGGCTTTCTATCCTCCCTCTCTTCCCAGTTTGTTATATTTCTTTTTGCTTACCTTCCCATCCATAAGAGATCTGCACTTGCATGACCATCTTAGTTTTTGTTTTTGTTCTTTGGGAATTTCCAGAAAGATTATCCAAAGGCAAACTATAATTGCAAGGTTTATACCATCAATGCTTAAACATTCAAGTTGCATAAAGAAAAATTCTTACATCTGTAAATGTATATAAATACATAGATCTATAGAAATGGAAATGTACACGACGTATTGAGTGCGGGTGTGTGACTGTTCACATCATTACAGAAGAGACACAACATATATGACACTTGCCTGCCATGATGCCAGAAGAGCGCTGTGTCACTCAGTTGCCCACACCTCACTTTGACTGTTGAATCAGGTGCAAGGCAAGTTGCCATTTATAGTGTTTAATATGTTTCCTGTAAATGTGCAGGAAATATTTGTTTGAAGTTCTGAAGGAAACAGTATTGATGTTCACAGAGAAGCAACAAACTACTTGATGAAAGAAATCATTTTCAAGAAAGAGTCCTATGGGAGAAACAGAGCCTGTTTATTTACATGAAGATCAAAGCAACTTTCATATGAATTGATGCTAAATATTTAGTACTTGAGTGACTAGTAAAGAACCCTCTAAACTTCTAAAGGAAAGAATAAAAATTGGAGAGAAATCCTGACATATAAATATATACATAGGCTCTCTGTTGGCAAAAAATTTTTATTATTTGCCTTATAGTAGTGTCTAGGGTCCAGCTTGAGATCAGATGCACTCTGTCATACTGTATGCAAATACTTAGCAAAATACAGACTCTTTTCTGACAAGCTTATCATGAAGGCAGGCAAAGGTCAGGAAGGAGAACAAATTCTGATTCAATTTGTGGGAATTTCCCTTATAACTTCAGAAAGATGTACATTAAATAAAATTAAATAAAAGTGTCATTAAATTACTCCAAGCAGTGGAAATTGCTTAATGTGCATGTCAGGCAAACCAAATATGAACAAAAGACCCAATATACTAACTACTCCCAATGAAAACTTTCCTTAAGTTGTCTATCCATATTCTCATTTTCTTCTTCATCCAAATCAAGTTTAATTTCAAAAATCAAAATCAGAGCTCAATTGTCCTTACACAATTGCACATTTTCACAATGACAGAGGATATTCAGTCACAGACTCATCAAGCACAACAGTGATATGAAAAATGAGTAGTGCAGGAATAGACACCTGTCCACCAAAGAAAAACGTCTCTATGGGTTGCCAGCAACCTCAGCCTCACCCAAAAAAGCTGCCTCTAGCTGGCAGAAATCTCAGTCTCCCTCTTTAAAGGTGAATCCTGGGGTTTCAGGAGGAACTGTGCCAAAACTGATGAATACGTCAGAGTGCCAGAATTTCTGCAGCTAGGGAGGGAGAAGACTGTGAAATAGGTCAGTGGCACATATTTCTCATAGTTCACCACCCTCTTTCCAGCCTCTAGCTGCAAGATCCATAACCCTGCAAGACCTCCCTATAGAAATCAGCACAGTACTAACACACATCTGTGACTCTGGGACCATGGTTAATCTGGAGCTAGGCTAAATTCACACTTCCTCTAATCAGAAAAGCTTTCTCCTCCTATGTGTAATGTACTACTTCTCACTGTATGCTCCTGAATAGTCCTCATTTCTGCAATATTTTTCCCAATAGAACATCAAGTGCGCCTTTACCATCTGTCACATGTGGTTTGTTCTCTCTCTTGTTCTTTATTACTACCAATATAAAATAACATATAAAGAGTGGGAAGAGTGGGGTTGTTGGCTGCAAGGAGTAAATGAAGTGAAAAATTTACAACAACCTGTAACAGACATTTATGAAAAAATATTGTTTGTTTTCTATTCCATCACATATTCAAAGTAGATTCCTCAAGTTTCAGTCACTGGTATGGTGTTCATTACTCTTTCTTTTTCCCTAAAGAGGAATTTTGTTATTTGAAACTTAAATAGTGAAGATTTTTTCTCTCTCTTTGAAGGTTTGTAATAAACATGCTATAATACTAACTAGACTACTTCAAAGAAACAAAAAAAGTACCATCACTTTAAATTCCTAACAATGGGAAAACAGTAAAAAATTTAAAACAAAATCCACTGTGTACTAAGCCTTGTGGACAATTTCAGGCACTGAACTATACTGAGCTCAGAAGAATTGACTCCCTTCTATGCAGTGACTAACGGAGGTCACGTGTTCCTTGGCACTAGCAGCTACAGACTTGTGAAGTGTCTGCACTAATTCTCTGTGTGACCTCAGACGGGCTCATTTGCCTGTCACGGCACAGCTGGTCCCTGTTGGATACTTGACCACTCAAGTCTGAAAAAGTCTGAGCCCTGAAGTTCTAGTCCAACCTCCTTGCCATGGGCAGGAACACAAACAATTTTCCACATCTTCCCTTGAGAGCTCAGATCCATTGATGCTATTGTCAGAAAGATTTCCTTGAAATTAAACCATCTTTCCTCTTTTCAGTTTTGTCTTATTTCGTCGGATAACATTGCAATTTCTGTAACCTAGTCTAAAGTTTTTCTAATCAGTAGTTCAGTGACAGTTATTAGAGCTGCTTGGAACCTTTCAAAATTTATGTTTTTTGGTTTTTTTAATAGCGGTTGATTGATACCAAAATGTTTCACAAAATTGTAGAGATTTCAACATATGTTTTGATGGCACATTTTTTGAGGTCATGCGTGAAATCTGTGGCAACCCTAGAAAGGCATATGTAGACAGAGAAAAATATTAGAAAACTAATCTTTTCACTACACAAATGCACCTTTTTGGAAGAATATTTATTATCCATGTTTTGAACTCAAATTACAACAAATTTTTTAACTGATACAATAAAGCCATGTTGTCAGTTCTCAGTCAACCACTATATGTGTATACAAAGACAATGTAATTGTGTCCTCAATTTGTTTTTCATCAGAAATACATACCTAACAGGACATGTTCTGATGGTCTGTCTCTTCTGGGCTTGAAACAATTCAGTATTTTCATTAATGATCTAAAAGGAAAAGAGACCAGGCTTATTAAGTAACAGACACCATTTTCTGGGAGGGACAAAAATTATGTTAGAGGACAAGGACAGAATTCAAGATGATCTTAAAACATCAGAGATATGGACAGAAAATATTACAAGATTAAGTAGTGTTAAATGCAAGATCCCATACTTAGTCATGATGAATTAACTGCATAAATACAGGATGAGGAATAATGTTGTATAAACAGTTCTATAAAAAAATAAATGAAGGATTGTAAGGGGTCACAAAGTAAATATGAGTCAACAGTGTCATGCTGCTGTGAAAAAGGCAAATGCCTTAGAATATGTGCAGCAGGATATATAAGACCATGACTGGAAGGAAATATGAGGTAATCCCTCTGCTTTGTTCAATGTTTTATTCAACACTATGGCCTTAGATAGAATATTGTGTCTAGTCTTGGACAGTGTACTTCAATAAACTCATAGATCAATGCAGATAGTCTAGCAAAAAAAAAAAAAGGAAAAAGAAAGATCAGAGGTTTAAAAATATGGCCTATGGGCAAAGACTAAAGGAAATGAGTAGTTAAATTCAGAGTAGAGAAGACCAAAGAATGGCGTTTGCTTTAAATAACAGCTAAACAAACAAAAAGGATGAGATGATTTCTTGAAGTTCTTTTCTTGTCCTAGGATTTCATGATTCCTGGCTGCTGAAGTAAATAAGACTATAGTTCTGTGGAGCAGAGACACCAGCCAGAAACACATAATACCTCCAAAATAAAACACAGAGGTGTCTTTACATTTCTCAAACTCTTATAATAGGAACTTGTAGAGGGAAAAGAGTGTAGCTGAGTCAGAAAAACACATCATCATTAAGTGGCAGAAAAGAGTCTATGTAATTCACTGGATAAGAAAATAAAGTCTATTTGTACCATGCCATCTATAACTTACTCCCACTCCAGAAATCATAGAATTAATCATAGAATGGTTTTAATTGGAAAGGACCTTAAACATCCTTTTGTTCCACCTGTCCTGCCATGGGCAGGGACACCTTTCACTAGACCAGGTTGCTCAGAGCTCCGTCCAACTGGGCCTTGAACACATCAAGGGATGGGACATCAACGGCTTCCCCATCATTGCAAAAATGTCTTGAGATTTTTCATAATCATTTTGCAATCTAACTAAAAGCTATTCAAGGTATAGCTTCTATACAGATATAATAGTCAAAGAGATATATTAGATAATACAGAATTTAAATCTCTGTGTCTGTAAAATAACCACTTTGGGGATTTTTTGTAAGTGCAAAATCAGAAGCAAATATTAGACCCTCTAAAAAAAGTCTTCAGTGATCGTGTGCTGTGCTTCTTAACACATATATCTCTATAAAATCCTTAAATCAGCTCTTTATTATACTCCCCAAATGGAAAAAGTGAATTGGTGAGGAAGTTTCAGAATTAAGTACTGAGAAATGTGGTGGTAAAAAATCACTTCAAAATGAGCAGCTTACACAATATAGGTCCTAAATACATTTAATTTTTGCTTCTACAGTTAATACAGTTTCTGTGAATCCCAAAGGAAACGATATTCATCTTGTTTCATCCCAGAAGAAGGAGCTGCCTAAAAGGAAAACTGCTGAGAACACAAAGCAGAGACACAATGTTTGAGATGTTCTATAGAAGCAACATACAGAGACTGCACCATTCATCAAGCTGTGCATATTCTTCCTTTGCAAACGGTGCTTTTTTCCCCAGCTGCCAAAGTGGTGAGGAAAATCATTTAGTTCAAGTCATGTGAGGCCCCATGTGGAAGTACTGGACAGTACTTGCTAGGGCTTCTAGACAGAAGAGGACCATGCAAACAACTCAGAACAGCAGGGAGAGCATAAAACTAGAAAATCCTGGAAGCTGTGGTCTTTTTTCTCCTCACCCGAGGAGCTACACTGAACTGAAAGTGTTGTACCCTGAAAATTCCATGTAATCTTTCCTGTCCCAGACTTCATTCCTGAAGCATGTGGGCTGAGGACCCATGTTCCTACTGTGGTGGGACAAGGAAAGAATAACCTAGGCTTCTGTGTCACTCAGAGATGCCATTGAGACCAAATTGAAAAGGTGCGAGGCTGGCTAAATAGGAAAACATTTCACCAGCTCAGAAAAAAAGAAAACCATACTGGACACCAAAAACTTTGCGACTTGATAAATAGAACAGGACACCATGTAGCAATAAGAAGAAAAGAGTTTCCATTTAAAAGAAAAAATCTTATCAGCCACCCACCATGTGCTATAATTTAAAAGCTTTTGAGCAAAAAGCACTGCTTTACTGCTAAAAGGTTTAAAATGCTGCAGTACGTAGACCAAAGTCTTGATTAGCTGTGGCAGATGAGTCAGCAGAGAAACAGTTCACAATGCAGTGCAGCCCTTACATTTTGACATGTATTGTTAAGGGCCCCCCAAAGTCATTCCAAAGAGGCAAAGAAAGAGGGAAAGAAAGGGAAAAAAATGAAAATGTGGCATAATGAATTAACCTTGAAAATAATGTAAGGGAAAGGATATGAAAATGGAGGTCATGGCATTCTTCATCTTCATAGATTTTGTGGAGGTTTTAGAATTAGCATACAAAATTTAGTCTTTCCTGCCACAGGGGATTCCTCAAGACATCTATGTATTGGATTGTCCTCATGCACTCTAGGCAGAAATTTACTCTTGCAGCAGGGAAGTAGAGTCTTAATATTACGGGCTACAGCACAAGCCTTTTTCTCTTTTTGAGAAAAGGAAAATGTTACATAAATATAGTAACAGATGTGCAGTAGTGCTGGATGACTACACACTGTGCATCTTTCTGTGACTCTACCATCTATAAATCTAAATAAACAAAAATAATTTGATTGAAGGGCTGGATAAAACATATCCCAGAAACATGCAGGTTCTGCAACACTGATGTAAAGTTAGCTCTTTCTTTCAGAACATGATGAAGTTGAGCTCCCAGAGCAGAAGTTGAGAAGAGAAAAAGGAAGACGTAAAAAAGAGGTTCTGACAGTTCCAGATCCCAAGATATTTCTAGCAAAAGCCAAAACTCTGTCATTAATATTCCAAGTTTCTACAGGACTGAATTCAATGAGCATTCCAGACTGGTAAAATGAGATTACAGTCTGCTTTAGAAGTGAGATGGTTTTCTTTAATCTCTCAGGGTCTGAAGAGTTCCTGTTAAATGTGAGAACACAGAAGTTCTCTTACATTATTTAGCATGGCTGCATGATGGGGAACATTTTACAGTGTCCTCTTGTAGGAATTGCTACACTTCCCAGTGCAACAACCAGCTATAGAAGTGACTTGGTCAGGATACCAGAACAAAAGCAGTTTTGCAGAACAAAAGCAGCAGCTCACTGCAGAGAAAAAGTTAAATGACAAGTCCACCCTCCTACTGGGTCTATAAAGTCAAGGGCTGAGGTCCCACTTTCTCCTTAAACAGGGATACATTATGGACCCACAGCTGCAGCAACACAGGGAAAAAACAATAGGACAGCAAAGCTTTTCTCCCTACCTGGTTAATACCAAAAACAGCTTCTCTCCACACTGAGCTGTATATGCCTAAATTTTGAAAGATTACCTTCTTTTTTCTTTGTATCCTGAGCCGGAACTGAACAAATAAGTTATGAATAATTAACACTCAAGCCTATTTAAATTTCAAAGGTAGTAGAAGTCTTCCTCTCTAATTTTCTAGATTGATACACACTGTTTTGATTCCAAAATGTTTGTTAAATCAGAAGAGGTGGAGTATTTTCCCTGTACTTTTTGGAATGTGATCAAAGTCTAAGAAAGTATTAGGATGAGGAAGCAGTTTCCAGAAGCATCGTTTTCACTGCTGTGGGTCAAATCATACTCTTTTTTTAGTATAAAAATCCTATCTTTCAGTTGTTATTAATATGGCTCAAAACTGACTTAAGAATAGAAATAGAAAAACTGATGGATTTCACATTTTACTGTTAAATTCCTATCATCATTTCACATCATGAGAAGTTTCTAACCACACTGTTAAATTCTGTACAGTTCTTTACACTTTCTTGTTTTCACTAGGCTTATATTTTACTGTCTTATAGTTGTACTGCATCTAAACACAGAACCATAGGGAGACAGGTAGATAAAAAGTGCAGATGGTGCTAAGAAAAATCTTTCAGCAGATCTTAAGCCAGACAGAACTCTGTGTGCTTTATATTGCAGCTGTGTGCAGTAACTGTAGACCATCATACTGCACAGATGGAAGTGCAAGTTTGAGGGCTATTGAGCATGTGGATTTTCCCAGTGTGTCACAATTACAGAAACATCTGTGCTAAATAACTTCACGCTGATCCACAGCAAAAATTGGCAATGTTCAATAACTCTCAATATCCTCTTTTTCCCCTGTGGTGAGATGGCCTAGTGATTGCAAGTTGGACTATAGTATAAAACATGTAGCTTCATTATTTCAGGGCCTATTTAGAGATTTCTCCCATGGTATATTACCTAAAAATCCATATGTTTTTCTTTACTTAGCTCTGTAGAGCCTGAGTTTCAGAGATGCCACATGCCTGCAGCTATCATTGACTTCCATTAGAGGTGTGGATATGTAGGTTTTCTGAAAATTGAGTCCTGTGGGGATATTTTTAATTGATTTTGATTTGCACAGGGAAAGGGAATGGTCTGGGTGGCATGATCATAAGAGAACAGAAAGGAAACAGAGGCAGTTTTCCTGTAGGAAAAGATTAAAAACTATGAACACATCTGATATTTATATTGTGCCATAAAAACATAGAAGATATTCATCACTTTCTTTCTTTCTTTCTTTCTTCTACTGGAGACAGTGAAGACAGTATTCCCCTGAAAAACTGTTACAGAACAAAAAACTTTCCCAAATACCCTGAATGACATAATTACACGATCTTCAATTTATTTAGACCACAATGCAGTTTAGGAAACTTCACTGTTACTTATCTATGACTGAGTTAGGACACTGTTTCTCTCCCTGGATTCTCCTGCGGCATTGGAGCCCTGAGGATTTTTGGATGCAAGTGCATCACTCAAATATGGCACATTACCAATTCCTCATGCACTGCCACAGAATGACTTTTAAATACTTGTTGTCTTCAATTTTATCTAGAAAAGCACCCCAAAACAGTCACCAGATTTTTCTCACTTCCTCCCAATAAAAGAAGTAGAAGGATTCATGTATTTCTCAGCTGCAACACAGTAGTAAAACTTCTGCCTAATATACATTTTTCCATGCGTTGTCCAATGCCAGTAGGGACTTTCCAAGTGTATAATATTCTCTCTCAGAAACTGTGATTATTCTCTAATGCAATAGACTCAGCAGTAAGATTCCTTCCCTTATGTCTAGTATGGGCTTTATTTTCCTCAGTTCCACCCCAGTTTCTTCCAAGAATAATATTATTCAACTAAATATTTCCTTGACTGCTTTGATGTTCAGACTCTTGAAATACTAGCGAACTAGTGACATGCACCTTACCTGACAGTCAGCCAACTTAAACATTGTTAGTTCTTTCATCTTTTAAACCAGCCTCCAGTTTTTGATAATTACTGCTACCTGTTTTTAAATTCTTCCTAGTTAATCTCTGACTTTCTATGTACTGAGCTGCAGCTACTATAATATTCTAACCACCATCACATCTGAACTACAGAGGAACTATAATCTTCTTGGTTTATGATATGACTCCTCACAGAGAACAGCCAAAATCATATTGGCTTTTTATGCAGCCTTATCTCTTTGCCAGCTCTTGCATAATTTTTTTGCAGTTCAATATATATTCGTCCTAGGGTGAATGCATAGCTAGTTGGTGTCTGAATATGGGTATTCTCTCCTTCTTGTTTCAAAGATGTTAAGCTTCTAAGTAGCAATACTGTAAAAAGCAAAAGCAAAAAAAAAAAACAAACAAACAAACAAAAAAGTATTTTAAAAATAAGCGAATCAGACAAAAAACCACCCCAACATAAAGGAGAGATTGAAAGATTGAAAGAATTTCTCAGTATTTTTTCCTCCTAGCCACCCATCCATCCCCAGTGCTCACCCACCTGAAATCATCCAACAGCCCCTCTCCCAGAGTTCTCTCTGCCAACTCCAACAACTGCCAAGTTGTCAAATGATTCTGTTATTGTGTCCCCATAGTAACAAGCTTTCTGGCCTGAATGACAGTATTTCCATATTGTCAACTGGAAAACGTCCCAAATAACTCTAGGAGCACCTGGAGTTTTCCTGCTATGCAGACATCTTTTTCTTTTCCCGTCCCAATTCTTCATATATTAAAAGGAAGTTATTTATACTCATTGCGACGGATGGTATAATGACAGCTGAGCTTTTGAAATTTGCTTTAAAATTCTGTAAATCTGTCCTTTCAGTAGAATTTATGTTCCTTTTGAAATATAATTTGTGAATTTTAATGCCATATTTAAAATAAATTAAAAAAAGAATACCCGTAAAATATCAAGATCTTGATAACTGAACAGAGAAAATATATAATGTATTATGCGACACGTTCTTCATGCTTTTAAAGTCAATGAGAAATATAAGAGAAATGCAAAAGAACTGATGAAAATGTTTTCCTCAAGGAGGAACACGTTCCTAACCTATGTATATCTAACACGTTACTCTACTGTATGCTATGACTAATCTTCCAGAGCAACAGTGTTTTGATCATACAGACTGATTATGCATATATTAAAAGGCAAGCGAGGCGAGGAATAAAAGCAAAATAAATGCCACCAGCCTAAGTGAATTGGGTGAAATTTACACCCCTGAAAATATGGCAATTATGTCAGCCATCTCAAATTTTAGCACTATTTTTCAGTTAGATGATTTAATCTCAGTGGCTTTTGAAGAGGACTCCTAGTCCATTTATCATGGCCACCTAAGGTCATAAACGAAAGAGTAAGTGGGTGTTCTTGAAGCATGTGGAAACTAATTTTATCAGCACCATTACAACATGCACATAATATCACTCCAAGTTAGCATGAGGGTAAAAGAGAACAGAAGCCAGTTTACTCTCTTTTGGACAGGATGTGGGTCTACACAGCAAATGGTGAAGTCAGCCCCAGTACCCTTGTCAAGTGCAAGTTTTGTGCCTAACTCTACCCAGGTTACCAGCATAGTTTCAACAACTCAGTACCGTCATATCCTTTTATTTGGCTGCTTTTCTACACATTAAGCTTTCAATAATGAGTGACAGCTCATCCTATTAATTGCATATTGCTAATTTTGTGGGCGTAAGACTATTATGGTGCTTAATTAGAGACTGTTTGCAATGTTCTTTAAGAGGCTTTACTGAATAAAGGATTGCATGTCCAAAATATACCAATGCAAATAACACAAATTCACAAATTAAAAGCTTATTCTAAAAATTAGAACCCCATATATGCAGGTTAGCTGTATGATAAGGAGTGAAGGCAAAATACTTAACAATTTGATGTAAGGAATTAATCATTTCTGAAATAGTCAGCATACTTTTAATCTGAAAATAATGGAGGAAAGAATTAATAAAGTCTACTTCAAGGAGAGAGACCCATTTTATTGAAAATGTTAATTTAAAAATATTGTAATTTTATGGGGCAAGCCTTGTAGACCCTATATAATAAACTAAAGTACACTTCATTCACACATTATGTCCTAGCAGTTCCAGCCAGTTATGCCTATATTACAGAGAATTATTTAAGGGGAAAGCCTTACCTGAGGTCTGCAAAAGCCCTGGGTCCGGGGAAACATTGAATTCCGCAAATGAGACGCTTCCTTGAGCATTCTTTCTCTCTGTGTAAGTACAAAATACAACTAGCATCAAAACACCTGAGTTGGGTAGGTTATGAGCACAAGTTCAGAGCAAAACTTGCCTACATGGCAGCAAAAGAGGGGTGGGTACAGGAGAATCAGGCAATTGGACAAGGTCTACAGACTGAGCACAGCAGCCCAATGCTGGGACACATAACCTGACGGTGACATGGGGCACTCCTGCCTTCACAGGAGAGCCTGTCCTCACCCTCACACCAGTGCACAGCAGCAGACTGAATCACCAAAGATTCACAACACCCTACCCTGAAATACAAAATGCAGAAGCCCAAAACCTGCAAAATCTATGCTTGTCACAGGAAGAATGAAGGAGGAATGAAGATCAAATATTTCACAACACTGAACAAGTATTCAGGGAATCAGAGAACCATAGCACTCAGGCTGGAAGGGATCTCTGAGACCATTGGGTCCAAGCATTAACCCAGCATTGTCACGTCTACCTCTAAACAATGTCCTTAAGTGCTACAAGTTCATATCACTTTATGCAAAGATCTTGTGCCTGGGCTTTGTCGTT
The DNA here is from genome assembly GCA_013397115.1 of Edolisoma coerulescens. Taxonomy (NCBI): domain Eukaryota; kingdom Metazoa; phylum Chordata; class Aves; order Passeriformes; family Campephagidae; genus Edolisoma; species Edolisoma coerulescens. Next base: position 775,688 of record VWZW01005328.1, on the reverse strand, counting down.
ACTGCTCCACAGCTGGGTTTTTTCCCTACTCTTTATGTTTAGAATGCTATCAGTTTTAAATTCATGGAAGTAGTTGCTTCAAGCAGCATATGGGCTTTTGCTGTATATAAAACTGTGATTTCTGAGCTGACTCCTCTTCTCTTTTTCCTATGCTACTGGCCTCAGAGCAGCTCATGCCCCTGCCTGCTTAGTGGCAGCTGCACTTAAGCTACATAAGGGTTACTGTACTTGAGTGTAATATAGCAAATGAGTGCGCCAGAATCCCACAGAGGCAGCATGTAGCCTGCGGGTACTAATGGTTCATCAAGAAGACCTTAAAGCCTATTTAATGCCAAAGACTAAGGATCTTTATATTTCTTTCTGCCATTTTGCAATTCATTGCAGAGCAGAAGTCAGAAAGAGAAGGGTTTTTTCCTCATGTAGCAAATTAAAAAATGAACAACTGGGTATTATGTGTTTCTTTATAACACAATATGATTCATGCCTCATCCTTCATGCAAGCCAATAGCTCTTTGATTTAGAGCCTGGATAGCTATAAACCATTATTACAAAGTAATCTGCTACAGAAGAATTTATAGGACAAATCCCTTAAGTAAGGGTTCATGACTCGTCAGCCCAAATATCCTACATCTATCTGTTTAATCTAGTTAATTTATCTATCTCTATATTTAAAGCATCCACTCACTGGTAGCCAGATGCCACCAGTGCAAATGTAGTTTATTGACAAATGGGGGACAGGATTGTTGCTGAGGGATAGAGTTCAGTCATTAAGGAAATAAGTGTTTTAAGAAATGTAATCATTGTGTATATTTTATAAGATCTTGTGTTCTTTTACATTCTGACCCATTATAGTGTTTTTATTTGGACTAGAATATTTATCTTAGCAAGTAATAGCTGGAGAGGAGTGGGGAGCACAGGGAAGGGTAGTACAGATGAAGAGTCCCAGATCCTTGCTGAAGCAGCAGTGTCCGCTATCACACAAGGAACTCCTTTACATCTTATACTTGTTCGAAGTGTCAGTTAAGCAATCAAAAGGTTAATTTGGGAAAAAAATCAGTGTGTTTTCATTTTCTTCTTCCCTGTTATTCATAGTGACTACATAAAACATTTCCAAATTGGGAATATTTTCTCTGGAAATATATGTCTCATTATTTGCCAGGAATAATTATGCTTATTATGTATCTAGGTTGGTGTACACACAGTTGAGAGCGGCATTCATAGAAATGAAATATCCACATTTAAGCTCACACCTAAGAGAGCTGTTGTTTCACGAGGACAGTTCCTGTTGCTGTTCCTGATAGAGAAGGTCCTGCTGTGCTACTTTTGTTTCTGCTCTGATGGGACAAGTTCTTGCCTGCAGGCGAGACTGATCTTCCAAAATGATCGTGTTATTCTCTGTGTCTTGTGAGCAAGGTGGAAAGCGCAGAGGTTTGATCTGAGGATACAGGAGAGCTATAAGGATTTAATGTCTGGAATGAGTCACACTGCTAGAGTTCACACTGCCACCGGTCAGTCATCCTTTTTGTGCTCACATATTGTTGCAAATCATTGCATGCTGGTATATTAAAAGGAACATTTCTGCATTTGTTGTGTCAATGAAAATTTTATAACGGCAGGAGTTTCTTGGCTTTTTATTGTTTCAGTGTACAGCAAGCACGGGAAACTGTAGCAAACAAATTCTTGGTCAGACCATAGAGCTTCAAACTTGAGCTGACACATTGTGGTGATGTATATGTAACACAAATGCTCTCCATTTTCTGCCAGAAACTAGGCCATCTAACAGCGTCCTCTGGAGCAGTGTGAGTCCCAAGCTGCCTCTCCCATGCGTCTTCCCAAAAGCTTCAGAACAGCCAGTCCCTGTATTCTGTCCCCCAGCTGTGCCTCATTTAATCCAGATTTTGAAGTAGAAAAGAAGCTGATTGCTGAATAGCACCATGAAGAAGATAAATTGAGATTTTTACTCTTTTATCTATGGGCAGTGATGACACCTTTCCTAGGAGTAACAGTCTCACTCCCAATGGCACTTAACAGCTAAATCTGTGATATTATGCTATAGAGACTAATATCTTTGTAGATGACTGCCCTTATTCTGGAGTACCTTTAAGATAACAATGTAAGGGCACATACTTTTTCTGACTTCTAATACGACACAGTCACAGTCCAGGCCCTTCACTGTCCAATGCTTACAATCCAATTTTTTATCAGATGCCAACATTTGTTTCATTTTTCTCAGATACTGCAGTTATTCAGATCTTTTACATTTAACTGCTTCTATTTTTGCTTACCTGTTTGATTATTATTTTTCTCCTTACTCACTGTGTACTAAAGCATGTGCTCCATCAACCTGAAAAAAATGCAGTGAAAGGTGTAACCTGGAGTCAGATTTTGATTGCCTAAAGTAAATTCAAATAAAACCCAAAGGAGAGCTGTTCACCTTGTTCCATGATGCATGGAGGTCCCAGGGTCAATTAGACACCCCCAAAAAATCAGGTGCAGGGTAGAGATCCTTAAACTCATGGTAGCACATGGTACTTGCCCAGATAGTTATTTTAGGTGGAGCCATTAGGATACAGCAATACTGTGGGAAACTTATTGATGCTGTGTATCTGCTGTACCAGCAGAACCAGTATTTATGCACATAAATTCAGATCATGTGATCCAAATCATTATATTTGCTGGTTCTGGTGTGCATCTTTTTCTATTTCCAGTACAATGAAAAACTGATGTCCTAGGAATGAGCATGACTCCCTGTGTATGAATATTACTCAAAAACCAGTGCCCATATTAGTCAGCACACATTCTGCATTTCACTCAGCTGCCTGTGCACTCAATGCATTTTTTCCCCTGTGTTACCATGACCTCTAAAAGGTAGTTTTGCTATTCCATTCTTCCTAATAAACAGATAAAGCTAAAGCAAAACAAAATACAATTGTCTTTCTCTGATCCCTTTTCTGGCTTCTTCACCTAACAATGCAACTTCTATTTCTCTCTGTTCCCTGGCTCCTTCCTTTGTGAGCACACCTGACACACACAAGGTTTAATAATTTACAGGTAGAGGGCCTACTTTGCCAGGCTAGAGACATATTCCAATTTCTTCCCACAACTCTAATGAGACAAAGCCGTCAGAAGCTTATTGCTACCACCACATAAAATCAGATTTATGGTTGCTTTTTGTCAGAAAGTAGTGCAAGGCAGTTTGAGTGTTCCACTGAATTTCTCCATTCATCTTCCAGAGTAAAGTTTTCCCTGCCTGCTAATGGAAGAATCACTATTATGAGTATTAATTTTTTTCCTAATTAAGAAGCTAGATAAGATTGCCCCAGTCCAAAACATACTGTGCAGTTCTACACAAAACTACTGGCTTTATATCTAGTGGTTATAATTCCCAGAAGACTGTACCTGTAGAGAGAGAGCTTTGTGTGCTGTAGCTCATTCCTGGTTGACACATTAGGGAGGGGTAGTATGGAACCAGTGACCCTCTAAATGGTCTGCCACTGCCAGCAGAGCTCCAGAGAGCTCTCCTCAGATGGCAAAGGTTATTCTGCACTCTCTGAAAGTGACAGCAGAGCATACTGTGTATCCCCTTCTCTCCCAGCTTACCAGGAGATGCCCATTGACTTTCGTTTGTTTGCTTTTCTCTGTTTCTGATGTGAATTATTCATTGCTTCTGTTTAAACAGTCTGGGGTTTTGGATCATCTGAAGATGCCGCATCAGCATTATAATTTCAGAAGATGTAGCACAAAGGCAAAAGCGACTCACATTATATATGGTGGCAGCACATCCAGCTCTAGAAATGGCCAGATCTGAGATATTACATTCTGAACCAGATGGTGCTGTCAGACAGCACAGAATGAAAAACTTTTAGATGATGCAGAAAGGGTAATGTGCCCAAGCAGTGAAGGAACTCTATCTCCACTTGCTGCATTTTTTTCCACTTCAGTTACAGATGGCACAGCAAGGATCATCTCAGAACAAAAAGCAAGACTTCCTCATAGCTGGTCTTAACTTAAAAGTATCTGTTGCAACATTTCAAAATTAGACAGGCAGACCCTTTTTCCTAGGGACTACCTTTGGCTCCCTCATAGTATAAGGAATAGAGGATAATACAAGGAATTGGGGATTGTTGTTTGTTGGGTTTTTTTAATCTGAAAAACTACAGAATAGTACTCATTCCTATCAAGCAACAGTTCTAATGCAAAATATATATTCAAATATGGCATGTTGTTTTCCTCTTCATAAACTGGTTCCAATTTTCAGGTCAAAATATTTTTCAGTTCAAAATATAACTAGGGTAGAAACAGTAAAATATTTCTAGGAAATCAAATTGAAACAGGTTGAAATTATCAAAATTAAATTATGTCATTGACTGAAGCTATGCCACATTACTTCACAACTCAGAATTTTTGTTTTGTGGACACTTCTTCAAAAATTCCTTTACATCATAATTTGTTGCCTGCAATTTTTTCTCATCTCAAAACTAGTCATAAGGAAGTATAGTATTTCTTACCTAGTGCTGATTCAAATACGGGTTTTTTCAGTAGTAGACCAATTATCCAAAACACAGACTATCTTTCCCAAATATCTCAGGGGTATATATTCTGCATTCACCCCATTTAGCACCATAAAGCTACTAAATGACTGGACTTATGTGAAAATGAGGCACAATTTCTGTCTTCTCTTAAACTTAAAATAACTTGGCTTTGAACTACAGAGGCCACATGCCAAACTATCTTCTTTCATCTGAGCTAATGAAAATTAACACATCAGTCCATAAAGTGTACACTAAGACTGTGCCAAAAAAAAAGTAACAATACCTGGAGCATTTATTTTGCTTGTGGCAGATAAACTCGAGGAAGATGAATTGCAATTCAGAGAATCAACACCTCTGCCTGTAAAATTAACCACTGAATTGATAATGAGAAAAAAAAAAATGTTACAAAGATAAAACTCCTACTTAATGCAATATGCTACTTCTCTTCTTGTAGAAATTTATTGAAAACACACAAATAAAAGTGGTTTAATTTTGCTGATCTCAGCCCTCTGCAGCCATCACAAATTGGCTGGCTGACAAATTTCTAATGACAAATAGGTGGAACTTTTATCTCTAATGGGAAAACATAAACAAGATATTATTTCAGAAATTTAGGACTAAAATACAGTCTTTAATCATTTAATGGAGATGCAGAGGACAGCCAGAGAAATTAGAACATTTTTACCTGTTGCAAGCAGCTCAACTCCTTGCCATGTTTGTGTCGAGCTGTATGGCACATGCAGCTGTTTAAAAATGATACAAATTTACTTTTGGGCGGGATGGTTAGGAGGGAGGATAAAAAATGAGAATCTTTCCAAATAAATGTATGGAAGCAGGGAAAATCAGGTGCAGATGAATCAACACAGAAGCAGTAGTCAGGAAGGAGCAAGGGAATGAAGACACTTGTCTTTCAGGGGAGCATTTATTAGGATTCACTGCTTAATGAAAACAGATATTTTAAATTACATAGTATAAAAAATATCCAGTTTAATTTCAAAATATTTTATTATTGGAAACTTTTTTAGGCCTAAATTTTCTCAGTCAAGCAAGGAAAAGAATTGTATTGAACCCATGCCCTCTTCTCCTGAAGGATTATACTTTTGTCCAATTAGAATGGATGGGAGTACTGCTTTCTGTTCCAGAGTGAAAACATATTCATATGCTTTTTTTTTTGCAAGATTTCTTTCAAAACCTCATCTACATTCATCTAGCTCTAGCAAAAATATGGCGTCTACCAATAGCTAGTTTTTGCTTGCTTGTTTGTTTTTTCCAAAAAATGGCTTTCAAACATGATAAGCAAAGCCAGCAAAAACAAATTTACATTGGCAAAACTTCACCTCATAATGGTTCTGCTACCGTAGTGATGCCAGCCTGGGGAGGAGATATTCACAATACTAGCAGGAATGTTGAGAAAGTTAAGCCAAGCAACATTTTTAACTGGGGTATATAAATATCTTGAGTTTGTTTTTCATTTCTTTTCTCATGGCAACAAAATGTATAAATCAAGACGTAATCTACACCAATGCGTGCAGCAACAAACAAGAGGAGGGAGAAGTCACTGTGCAGCAATTAAACTGTACATAGTTACCTTCACAGAAACATGGGGGGATGACTTGCACAGCTCAGTGCTGCAGTGGATGGCCACAGACACCTGAGAAGGGAGAGGCAAAGAAGGAGAAGCGGTGGGGTAGTCGTGTATCATGGAATCATAGAGAGCTAGCAGAAGTGCTCACCAAGCCACTTTCCATCATTTATAGCAGTCCTAGATAACCAGAGAGGTCCAAGCTGGCTTGAGGCTAGCCATTGTGATGACTACAAGAAGGACTGGAAAGAGGATCTGGCCTCAGTTCCAGTGGAGATCATCTCAAGTGCCATTGCATGGCACATACAGGACAACAAGGGGATCAGGCCCAGCCAGAATGGGCTCATGGATGGCAGGTCCTGCTTGACCAACCTCCTTGCATGACAGTATGAGCCACCTAGTGGATAAGGGAAAGGCTGTGGATGTTGCCCATCTAGAGTTCAGTAAAGATTCTGACACCATTTCCCACAGCATCCTCCTGGAGAAACTGATCACACATTCTTTGCTAGTAACAAATGACAGGACAAGAGGCAATGGCCTACAGCTGGGCCATGAGAGGTTTAGATCAAATCTTCAGAAGAGTTTTCAAGCATTGGAACAGGCTGCCCAAGAACTGATTGAGTCACCATCCCTGGAGGGATTTATGACACATGTAGATGTGTCACTTAGTGACATGGTTTAGGGGTGGACTTGGCAGTGCTGGGTTAAAGTTTGGACTCAATTCTCTTGAAGATCTTTTCCAGCCTAAATGATTCTATGATTCTATTCTATAAAGCAGACCTGGCAATGGTATGGAGACAACTACACCTGCTATGTTCCAGGTCTGATATACAATTTTTTTTTTTTTTTATATTAAGAGGTACTGTATAGAGACAGTTATCCTGCTGATGGATGAAAGACTTAATCCATAAATAACTTCATCCATAAATAAGCAAAAAACTTATGACAGTTGCATCTGTCATAAAATAATTGTAGACAGTGCAAAAACGCATCTTAACTGGGCATGAATTATTAGGTTTGCTGTTCTAGGTAGTTCTCAAAAGTACGTATAGGAATCTAGCCTCTGAACAACTTGCCCTTCATTGTTTTCCATAATGCCTGAACAGGTTTCTTAGAAAGCAGTTGCTGACTCCTGATACTGTTCTGTCAGTAGATGAATGTGTACAAGCTCCACCGTTAAGTCCTCTGCCATTTTAGCTGTGAGTTACTCAATCTCTAAGAGCTTCTTCAAATCCAGTCTGGCGGTTTGGAACCCATCATATATAACCCACATGAGGCTGAAGATAGTTTCAAAGACTGTAACACTGGAAAAAGAGTCTACATTAAAGTATATGTTTTGGAAAATACATTGGGTATTGGAGCATTGTAGGGAGAGGTACTGCCTTGTAATGAAAAACGGGACTAAATCAAGAGGGGAAACTTACTGCTGATCAGAAAATAATTTCAAAGTTCCATAAATTATTTCCTTCCAGATGTTTTCTCATAATAANTTGAATGTTTGCTGGGTTTTTTTCCCTTTTGGTAGAAATAACTTCAGCTTCATGTATAATGTGGGATGCCTGTACTTCCACCTTTTGATATTGCATCAGGTTCCACTTCCTCCTGTATCAGCTAAAACTTGAATTATCAAATATAGAAACAGCCCTCTGTTTTAAGCACTTCTTCCAGGTACTGATCTTTCTACAAAGACTCAGGTCCCTCTTTAGTAAAGTTACTCCTCAGCTACCTAACTCTATCAATGACTTAACATCACAGCATTCTCACCCAGATAGGATTGCCTCAAAAGATCTCAACAGATCAAAATTCAGCAGCAGTCATCTTGTATTGGTGAGGCTTTATGAATTTGTCTCTCTGGGGGTCACTAAGTTTCCCCAGACCAAAGTTTATGCTCACAGTTTACAAGAGCAGGAGTGACATGGCCACTGACAAGTACCAGCAGCATTATTAGCTTGAGAAGACATGCTGTCCAATCCTATTTTAGGCTCTGCAGACCTGCCCATAACAGCAGTTCATGAAAGGTCAGATCTGTCATTTGTGATCACCACACAAAAAAACAGATTAATGTCTCTGTTCCCATTTTGCTGGATAAGTGTGGCTTCATCCACTTGCTCTTTCCCCTGGAGTGTTAGAACAATCTTCATTAGAGTCATCCAGAAAGCTAGGATAGACAAATAGCTTGTATGGGAGTTTTGTCTCCTCCCCTGCCCAGCACATTCACCTTTTCCATAAGGTCATATTCGGGGGATGAGGAGAGGAATTGGCCTGAGCCTGGAAGCACTAGCAATATATTTCATTATTCCTATTTGATGTGGTCAAAATCTGCATCAGTTCTGTCAGTCACCAATGAGCAAGAATCACTCTCACTCTGTGTTATGGCCTCTGGCCACAGAAGCTCTGGAAAAGTTTCTTGTGATCTTCCCGAGCCTCTTGGGATTATTCCTTGACTTCTTGCAGCACCTTCTAATTGTTCAAGTCCAGGTTTGAAGAGGCACCCCTGGGCAAACTCACCTTGACACACCTAACTTTTGTGCCACCGAGCACTCAATTTTGCTCAAAGTCCTTTGAAACATCTCCACTTCGAGGCCCGAGCTAGGGTTAGTACTTCAAGTGGCTCTTAGTGATGTAGACAAAAGTACTTGCAGAAAGAGAAATTCCCTCTGAGCTCCTCACTCCAAATAATTTTCTGACACCCTTAACTTATTTTTCTAAAATGGTTTATCACTGCCTCATTTGTTCTAACTTCAACCAGTAGTCAGAAAGCATCATGTGGGTGTGACTGTGGTTAGCTTTATCTGACATATGGCATCAGTGTGGACTGTCGCTCTGCATGTTTTATTTGATTTTATCCCCTTAAGTCTCCCATTGCTTTATTTCTTCCCTATATTTTTTGTTCCTTTCTGATCCCCTTGTCTTATTATAAATATTTTCCTTTTCCCTTTGGATTGCCTTGTAAAAATAGATCACCAAATGAAAGTATAGGAGAGTGGATAGTTAATTGTCCTAAACTGACAGCCTTATCTGCTTGTGTGTCCTCATTACTCTTGTTATGTTTGGATAGGACATAATTTCTTTCATCTTTTGAAGCCCTCAGGAACACTTAGGAGAACTTGTATTGCTGGTGCAGGCTTGTGTAGACGGAGAAAGAAAACTCTATTTATCTGCTACATTGTGGTTTTGGCCACAGCCCACAGCAAAAGGCAGCACAAAGCTGCACCATCCTGTGGAGGAAACTGGAGGAAATCCGGACTGGACACCAAGCTGCCTTGGAAGTATAGTACCTTCAAATATCCTGGGCACATTCATCATATTTGACTGGTCTGAGGAGAAATCTATGATTTCCTTTCCACTCTGCTTCAGATATTGTCCAAAGGAAACACCACCAAAACTGCCCATTAGCCCCAACTAGAGCCTCTGTGAAGGGAAAACATAGGTAATTTTAATGTCCAGCTTTCAGGAGGTGAGACATTGTGGAAGAGACCTTCATCCTTCCTCGTGGCTCATTGTGTTTAAAAGTGCCTACAAGCTTTTGGGAACCTTCAATATTAGTCAGCCGTCAGATCAGTTTAATCACGCAGAAAGCTGAAGTCTGAATGCTGTCTCTCCCAACAGCCAGGAAAAGTATGGCCTTTCTGAAAACTGTGAATTTAACATTTAATTCTGACTAGCCAAATCCACAAAACTATGGAAAGCAATAACCTCCCATGGCAGGGGGGTTGGAACTAGATGATCCTTAAGATCCCTTCCAACCAAACCATTCCATGATTCTATGATTCTATACTTGTGAAGTAAGGATTTTCACTTGGCTTTTTCAACTCTGAGACCTTATCTTGTATGCAGTTTTGTGGCCATCAAATGACCACAGAAAGGCTATCTCTGCCTGGTGAACTGGGGACTCCTCAGAACCCAGAAAGGCTGTCAGTGTCTGTCCCTTTGGGTAATACAGTGTTTGCCAAAAGCTGAAGCTCAGTAACTTGCTCTGCCCTGCTTGCAGAGCACTGCTGCAAATGCAAAGACGTAGCATGTTTCAGACCACAATGTGCAGGGATGCACGTCCTGCTTATTGAACTGAAAATCCTTCCTAGTTTATAAAAGACAGAGCAACAAACAGGAAGGGTTGAGCTGAAGTCTATATATAATGGATCTAAGAGATATCCTTCTGTCATGCTGAGGCTTGATTACAGCCTAAGTGCTGTCAGAAGGGCCATATGTTCCATTCACAGCATGGCTTAGCCCTCTGCGGGCTCAGCAGGAGTGGGCAGCAGCTTGGCAATTTGTCCAAGGCACGTCATGAATTGACTAGGATAAAGAGATTAGGGCCCTGATCCTCAAGTACCTTCCACCTCGTGGAGTGACTTGTATGAGCACAAAGTGGATATGAATGGATGCTGCTTGGCCTTGATAGTGATTTAGCACCACTTTGGGCTCATTTTGGAAAGGTGAAAATGACTGTAGAAGCAGCAGATAATCATTGACCTTAATTCCTGCCCTGAATTTCCTTTGTGCTTGTGTGTTTCTTCAATGATTTGTCTGTTTCTAACTGCTGCATTTGAAACAAATTGAAGTGGGGAAAGGCAAAGGTGACAGTGTTCCTTCACTGCATTTGAATCTGCTGTTAAACACCAGGCATCTGTGGTCACTATAATCAAGAAGTGATGGGAAAAGCTAATGGTTGCTTTTAAATAAAGTAAGATTAATAAAATAACTCACAAAAAAAAAAAAAAAAGGGGTCTAGAAAATTAATGTTCTCTTCCTCTGCCAGTCGTCTAACATTATTTACTACTCCATTCTCCACTTCTAGTGTCTTTCTGTAATGGTGTTTTCTGCAGTGCCTTAGTAAATGGCTTGTAGGCTCACAAGTCAGTGGTGCAACAGTATTTCATGCGCTACTTCTGGAATGGGGGTCATGTCCAGAGCCCTAATCTTCATGCAAATTACTGACTCTTTTTAGAAAGGTCAGTACTGCAAAATGCTAACAAAATGCAACAGCAGACAAGCCTAGTGGAGTTAAGGGTTTGCTCATGAATTTTTTTCACAGAGCCCTGTAGAAAATAACCCTGTCTCTGTCACAAAGAGCACAACATTATGATCTGAAATAAGATTTCTATGAGTCAGTTGAGAAGTGGATAATGTGCTAATTTACTTCCATCTGAAAGAGAGGGGGAATAAAACGTCAATCTCCCCTTGATTTTTGCTCTCAAAGAAACCGAACATAAGTATGGTCCCCTGAATCACAGGTATGAATCAGAATTTCACACATTTTTTGTGGTAATTGGCACCACACTCCTTTCTTCAAAAGGGCTCCTCAATTAATACAGGTAGGACAAAAAGAAGAACATTGACATGGTATTATAACATTAAGCTCCATCTGTAATAAAGGGTCAACTTAATGCTAGCAAGTTTAAAATTCCATCTTTTGTCATATGAGGGGACATTCAGTCTGTGAGTTCTTTTAACACTAGACAGAGCCTGGTGTTTCAACAGTACTGGAGTTTTTTGAGTATTTTTTTCCTTGGTTTAGGGAAGGGAAAAAACCCCAAAAATAAATTCTTTTTCATTTTGACCCAAATAAAATGTGTAACTCAACTATTTAAGTTTTTAACATTAAAGAAATGGTGGCTATTTTTTTTTTAAGTCATCACGACAGTTATTTTGAATGGTTAGCTTTTCAAAACTAAAACCAATGTTTTTCTCTTTTGAATGGAAATGTACCTGTTTTCTTCCCTGAAGTTGTCATTTTCAATTAATAGGTTGCCTGAATGCAGTAACTGTCCACAAAAACTTGCCATTTTATATGAAAAAGAGAAAAAGAGCAGCATGAAGAAGACCTTATTTTCTGAGTCTGGAGATGACTGATTATCCATGATCCCTATGATCTGAAGCAACAGAAGATTTAACATTTAGTTCTGACTAGGCAAAGGTACAGGGCTGTTGATAGCATTCTGCTTCCTGCACCCTTACTTTAAGGTTTGTCTGGCTTTGCTATCTAAAACTACTGTAAAATATTTGGTTTTGTCCAGCTTTGCCATGAGAAAGTATCAGAAAAGAAAAATTCCTGAAGTCCAGGGAGGCATCTGTAAAAGTGGGAGAGGGAGGCGTATGTTCCGATGAGGTGCTGAGCTTCTCTTATTTTGTGTGGTGGAATGGTAAAGGTTTGTATACTGCAAGGTCAGCTCCAGAGCATGGTTCATTCCACTGGATTTAGTGCTGGCAGGACTGGAACTCCAGTGCTTAGAAGAGTGGAAAGCACTGTTGCAATGTGCCATGTTGTGAACAGTTTGCCTTTTTAGCTGTTCAAAACCTCTCTGAAGTAGAAAAAAGAATGGCAAAAAATGTATAACCTTTTCAATGCATATATTTAGAGTGGACTCCATTCCTTTTTATCTACACAAAATTGTGTGTTGTGTGCTGCAAGAAATATCAACCTCTGACAGCCCATTTCCTAACAAGTCACAAACAGAAAGGAAGTCCATCACATACAAACCTATGTACATTAATTTGGTCACCTCTAGCATTAATGATTTGAACGCTCTCCTTCCTACTGACTGTTCTGTTATGCCCTGTGCTAGTTCAGCTGCTCTCTTCTACTTCTCGTGGGAGCTCTGCAGTATATTTGGAATAAACCCTTTGGCATCCAATTTCCTCCTTTGCTGCTCCCTGCTAGTAGGCTTCTGTGATTTTCAAAGGTGATCTGGGAAGGAGCTACTTTGGAGTCTGATTTCATTTTTATTTAGGCCGCAGAAATGACAAGCAAGCCACGACAGTGCCCCTCTGCTTTGGAAAAGTGCCAGGTTCAAAGACCATAAAGCCTTTTACAAAGCTCCATTACTAGAATAGGTTTCAGTCCTACACCATTCAAGCCCATTAGACATGTGCTCAAACACATACTTTCCCCATCCCTTACACAGCAGGGTAGAAGGTGAGACAGATCAGGATCAGCAGAGAGGTATTACCACTGCATTCTCAAATTAGAGTGAAATTGGTTTTGTCAGTTCTTTCATTGTACCCCCATGGAGAAAGCTTGTCCTCAGTAAATGTTTTTTTTAATCAAGTGCATCAAGTGAAACTTCAGAAGTATTGGAGGTGTGACTTTAAAAAAGCCTGTTTTTTTAAAATTTTGATAAATACACACATTTAAATGGCATCCGAAATCAGGAAAGTAGTATCAGAATTCAGGATCCACACATGTGTTTATCTTTATAGCTATTAATTTATTGCTAAGCTATAAATCTATTAGGAAGGGCTTTGAATATTGCCTTTCATCTGCTCCTTTCCTCTTCCTAAAATAGATCTCACTCAATAACCTTCCTATTCTTGGATAAGATGTTCAATATCCATTGGTATCCTTTCTCTTGTCAGACATGAGGTTATTACTGAATAATGATGATAATTAAAAGTACTATAACTGATGTGACTAATAAAACAAATTTACATCAATGGTGAAGGGCAAATCTCAACACACTGGGCTTGGTTTAGATAAGCAGCCAAAAGATTGATTATCCAAATGTTATCCAGAGGCTGTGTGCTAAAATGGGAGCAGTGAAAATTCAGATGAAAATCTTATAATAGCAGCTGCTTCGTGGTAAGTTCCATCCTGCAGCTGGAAAAAAAACTGCTGCAGTTTATAACCGAAGGCAATATAACCATTGATCAAAATGGGCTGATATATGATGCCTCCCCGGCACTTCTCAAAACCATAATCACAGATACTGACACTTTTTGGACACTGATGGATAGTTTTCAGTGAGTTGGGGGGACTTGTAGCTTTCCATTCTGACCACTGAATATAAATAAGCTCAGTTCTGGAATTTTATGAGAAATATAAAAATATGTTTATATTAAAAATATATATCAAAGAATGTTCTATGCTATATTTGTAATAAAGATTATAAATTTATATTATTACTTATAATATATTGCCATGTACAGCACATTCAGCTTTCAGCTCTAGGTTTTTGTTGCTTATGAACACTGTTTTCTTCAAAAGCAAATGCACTACCTTCTCAGCTCCCTCTATATGCCAGCCCCTTTTGCTTCTCTGTGAACATAAATGTAAGCATTCCTTTTACTTCAGCCATGTTAGCCTTTGTCTACCAGCTAAACTCTTTTCTCCTTCAAACCTTTGAGTAAATCTCTCCTCAAATCCTATCTTTCCAAAAATGTGCCCAAGAAATCAGCCAATTTTCTGGGAACAGAGTGAAAAGACAGATAGAAAAAAAAAAAAAGATGAAAATAATAAAGTTGAAATGCTTATTCCCATTGAAGACTGTAGTCATTCAGCTGTGTGGTTCCTCTCCCCCCCTTTAGCACTGGAGGAGACCACCGTGCAGCAGTGTAAGCACAACCCTGATGCAATCCCTGAGGTGTGCAGGCAGGCGTGAGAGTATCCACCTGATCAGTCAATGGAGCAGCTAAAATTCCCTTCTACTCATCTACCTACAGAGCACACTCTGCCTAATGATCCTCGGTGCCTTCATGTGCTTGCTAACAAAAATAAATATTACGTAGCTGAAGGAAACAGTTTTGGAATAAAAGGCTAAAACCTCTTGATGTAAAATGTATTTTTTTTTTCATACAAACTGGAACACTCCAATTAATAGGCAAATTCTCATCCTGTGAAAAAATTTCACATATAGAAAACTGAATAAAAAAATCCAAATAAAGTATTTACCATGAATAGTTCACCTGCTTTAGTCCTTGTTCAAAGGAAACTCCAAACCATAACTCAGAGCTCTGACTAGAAAGCCAGGGATCTGGTCTTTAGTATTTAGACTCAAAGTATATTATTTTGCTCAGAATTAGTGAATGATGTCAATATTACATTATTTCAAACACATGATGACTAATGTGGGCTGTATAAAATCAGTTACCTTCCCTTTTTGTCTTCAATTTCCTTGAAGAGGAAAGAATTCCTCTGACACAAAAGAATTCCTTAAAAATTAAAATTTAAAAAAAAAAAAGAAACCAAAGAAATTCCTTCAATTTCCTATGAAGAAGCCTTTCACACTGAGTGTATTAAAAAAAACCCCACAACCTAAACACATTCACATAAAAACAATTTCCTCAGATAGCAGCATTCTTTATTCCTCTTGCTTTTATTAAAGATGCTAGTGTTTGAATAGCTTTCTCCCTCACAAATCAGCTTTTCCTTCAGCTGAGGGAAGTCATAACCCTGTGTTTATGACATCTCATGCTGTTTCTCAAAAAATAATTGTTGTGCCACCAGTGCAGAAAAGATCACTGATGATCTTTTAATATGTTAAACACTTACTCTGATTCAAAAAGCTATATTTTCAAATTAGATTCATCCTGGCTTTCAATTTGGCACAATCAGAGTAAGGTACCTACATGCCCCGAGGGCACAACCTGGAGTACCTGTGATCTTGAGCCCTTAAACGGGACACAAACAAGGATGTCAAATACAAAGGATTTGGTTCTGGCATGTAAAAGAAAAGCATTTCACAGGTTTTGAGTATATATCAACTCCATCAGCTTCTGTTGAACTGAGCAAGAAATGAAGATGCAGAACATTCTAAGATATCCACAGATAAGTGTTTAGTCTTTGCCTTAATGATCTCCCTTTTAAAATACCACTTTACCTCATGAGAACGTTGTGGGTTTTTTCACTGTAAGGGTGACAAAGCACTCAAGCATGTTGCCCAAGGACGCTGTAGAGTCTCCACCACTGGAGATATAAAGCAGCCATCTGAACAAAGTACTGGGCAACTGGATCTAGCTGGTCCTGCTTGAGCTGGAGGGCTTGGACCAGAGGACCTCTGGAGGTCACTTTATTTGAGATCCACTCTTTACAGTCAGAAGCTGCTCTTACTTGCTATAATGTAAACTAAATGAGGCTCCCAAGATGAACTACTAGCAAAAACATTTATTTTTAATGGGAAGCAAAATTAGCTAGGTAAATGATGGAACATAAGCATGTTTTCTTCTGTTGGATGGCGGGCATTATTTTTACATTCTCCTTACAGTACTGATGTCTTTTTTAAAGCATGGAACAGTTTCTATGGTAATTTTCTAATTTTAAAAGAGTGAGCGAAATAGCGCTTCATAAAATTTATAGAAAAACATGATTAAGGTAAAATATATTGTTAACAATTTTCGGTGGGAGAAATAAATCCATAGCAAGAAAAATGAGGAAGGAATAAGCTTAAGCAAAACAACAACTTTAATTCACCTGAAACACTATTTATTCTTCTGATGCATTATATTAGTCAGGTGAATCCTGAAGAAAAAGGAAAAGAACTTTCCTTTTAAAGAATTCTTTATGGGCTCCAGAGTAATTGAACTCTTGGTTAGGGTATGTATGGTTGAAAACCAGGGCATAGATAACCATTTATTAGTCAGCCTAGAGCCATATTTACCAGTAAATCCATCTTAGAAAAAAAAATCTAATAGTACTTTCAGCTCTCCGAACAACTCCCCATACTTTTGATTTTCTGCAAAGCTGCCTGGTGGCTCCCTGCTCACCCTATTGAGGACAAAGAGAGTAGTTTTATACCTCTGGTCCCCCAGCTGTTCCTCCAGTGTGCCATCCAGCCCTGACACAGCCCCTCAGTCAGGAAGAAGCACTGCCAGCTGAGAGCTGTATGGAAGTCCTCTGGTAGAATATAGAACCTCCATATCTTAGAAAAAAATAGCAACAATCTTTTCCCACAAAATTCTCCTTACTTTCTGGCCCACAAGTACAAATTTTGGAGGGTTTGGAAGGTGGGGAACATATATTTAAATCCCCTGCTTGCATGGAGGGTTCTGACCCATATGCTTAATATTAAAGCTGAATGTCTTTGAGATGGAGACTGGATGCAAGTACATCCTCTACTCCAGTCACACCTATGGACTCATGTTTGGTACCCTTTAGATTTTATAGTATTGGCCTTCTACACTGCCACAGCACCAAACCAAACTAAGTATAGGCACACAGGTCCCAGGCATTTTTCAGCTTCTTATGGTGACACTTAAGAGATTGTATTTGCACTTTTTTTATTGTCTCAGTTGGCAGGTTCCTTTCCAGTCTGGATTACCATTGCTTTAACATAAAAAAAGACTGTTTTATTGTAAATTAAAGCCACCAAGAATGTTAATTTCAAAATTCACTAGAAAACTAATAAGGGTTCCCACTGAAATGAAAAGTTACTACAGCCTCTCATGTCCAGGCAGGTTTGCATAGCTAGAGGAGCTACCCAGTTACACTACGAGCATTAGTAATTCAAGTGATCCAGAAAGGAATTAAATACTCAAAACACCTGTGAAACTTATCAAATGTGACACGGAGAATACTGTGCACCGTGTCATCCAGTACCTCCTGCAATAAGTAATATTCCCCTTAGTTTGAAAGAGAAGCACACTGCTCTTCCTTCTTGAAATGGTTTATTTCCAATGTCTCACCCTGATAACACTGAGCTGATGGAAGTGGGGGGGATCAAGATGTAGACAAAGCAAACTGGGATATTGACAGAGAATGAGGTGACTCTGAAGGAGAACGTTGATTAATTAGGTGGCAGGTTTGACACCAAGGATTACACAGCAGTATCTAGTTTGCTTATGATTTCTCTCGGACCATTTTGTCCTAAAATTTCTTTAGGAAAGCAATGCAGACTCTGGTTTCATTGAGGACATAATTCAACACAATTTTCCTTCAGATATCCCATCAGCCAACAACTAAATCTTCCAGGTTGTTTTGCTGCTGTTGTTGTTGTTGTTGTTGTTTTGCTGCTTGTTTGCTTGTTGGGGCTTTTTTCTTGATTAAAGAGTCTTTCACACTTCTGGAAATAAGCTATTGTGCATGTAAATTTTAGAAGCAAGAAGTGATGACTAATTAGATCTAGTGTGACCACTAAGCTGTAATAAGCCTTGTGAAAAAAAGGATAAAATGGATTTTTGATAAAAACCCAAGATTGGCATCAGTATTAATATCATTTTTGCTGAGACCAAACCCAGAAATTAGTAAAAAAAAGTGTGGTCTGATTTTATCTTTATTACCCATCGATCACAGAAGCTTCATGAATGTCTCTAAAGCCACTCAAAAGTACTTATTGCCTTCCTTGTTTATGAAGAGCTCTTACAATATATCAGTCTTCACATGTTCAAATGCATTTTTACAGTTTTTATCACTTTTAGCTGCTAATTTCCAAAATAAATTTGTAAAGGAAGGAAGTGGAAACTGTCCCACCCAAAATTAAAGAAACTTTTTTTGTAATTTGCTATACTATTATTCCTCTTGAACATTAAGAATTATTGGGGAAAAAATGAAGTATAATAGCAATTGCAATTTCAAATTACCTTAAGAAAATCAATATTTAAGAAGATCAATATTGAAAGGGAAATGATGTTAAAATGACCAAATCTGTCAATGGAAATTCAGGGAGAAAATCAGGTAAACTTTTCAGTTTAAAAAAATTACTTGTAATGTCACTAGAATATCAGTATGTGAAAATCCAATTTTTTTTTTTTTTAAGAAAGTGTATGATTATTTCAGACTTTAAAAATGAGGCTCATATGCTAGATTCCAGGTAGATCTATCCTATTTTTCTAACTTTTCCACTAATTTGTTTACCATATTGCAGTTCCTTGGCTTGTTGTTATTTTTCTAGTATGTGCAGTCAATTTCAAATAATGCTATTAAAACCCATGTTAAGCCAATGAACTCATTCAGATTTGAAAACTGTATTAATATAACATGGGAATGAAAGTTAAAAATTTCATAGCTTTTCATTAAGTTACATGGATCTTTCCTCGTTGAAAGAGTTTTAAATCTCTCTCTCTTTTCCCTTTCTCTTTCATAAAAAAGAGCTCTCTGAAAGGACACCTAGGAACTAAAACGGTGCCTTCAAAAAAAAGTGTTGAACTGCCTTGGCTCTCAGCAAGTATCAGTGCCAGTTTCATCACTGATGCCCCTCCAGCACTTTTCTCTGCAGTTTTGCAAAAACATGACTAGCATAGTTCAGATCTTCTTTGTTGCTTCTCTGTGAAAACTCCAATTCTGTAATAATAAAGCTTAAAACCAAGAAGGTTAACTTTTGTGTTCCAGATTTTGTATAAGGCTGTTTGATCAAGTAAACACAATTAGCCAATTAAGAACAAAGAAACACATGAAGGTCATGTTGAAGCAAGTCCCTATGTCTGCCATCAGATTAGGATGAGATTAAGTGAGACTGAACTGGCATTTGCTGTTCCTATTAGATTTAATTCTGGCCAGTCATGAGGAATTATTTTAGGAAGTAATAGGATTAACTAAACAAAAACCAAGATGCAGCATTCACTTTCTTTACTAAAATAGACGCGTTCTTAAAAAGCTTATCAGCCTTTTATTCTTCATTCATACTTATGACTGGTTCTATTAGCAGATGCTTGTGGCAAGAATATATAAATCACAGAAAAAACAAGGCAGAACACAGCCTGCATATCTGTATTTGGAAATGTTCTTAGCTAACTAAGTTTGTCTGATGAATAAAACAAACCTGAGTTAACAGGAAATGAAAGATCTCCCAGCTACTTATGTCAACTTTCTGACCTATAAGTATTTTTGTGTCTATTACATTTTTTATTGGTTTTATGGTTTTATTTCTTGTTTAAACATTTTCAGAAACAAGGGACTTAGATGGAATTCTGTGTGTGTGTATACATATTCACAGTGGTCATGGTAGGGAAAGAAAATCCTTGGCATGTGATCTATTCATCTAGCACAAAGATGAGAAAAGAAGTACCAGTATGCTATCTTTGAGCATTGAATATACATGTACACACACATATTAAAATGAGGCAAAAAGAGGTCAGAAACTGGCTGCAAAGGTCAGGCAAAGAATTCTTCTTCAAAGAGAAATAGATTGGGAGGAGAAATGGATTTTCTGACAAAGGAATGCTTTCAAGAGCACAGGAAAATCTCAATTTATTTTCCTTATTTCATTTGCAAACCAAACATCTCTCCATCTCCCAAAATAAAAAGCCCTGTTTCATTTTTGTAGGAGTCATCAACTTCTAGTCTGAATGAGCAGCAAACTGAAGAAGAGAAGCAAAGGAAGCAAATTCAAAAATTCCACTTAAAACGTCAGAGTAGGGCACAAAAGTAAACATGAGACTTTCACATGTGACAGGTCTTTTTTACAACATCCTGGTTTAAAGCATCAGTCTGGTGAGGTAAATGACATAAGTAGGACTTTGGAAAATTACAGACCAACAGTACTCATGAACCAGCAACCCACTCAGTGGGGCCAGTGCCAGCTGCTTTTTCCCAGTGCTTTGTAGCCCGCCTGCACTGCAGGAAGGGGACCTTGCTGTGGTATAATTGGGCACGAGGAACCAGAGCTCCATCACTGCAGTGAAATAAGGAGACGTGTTTAAGTGAGCACAGTAATTGCTGTAAGTATTGCCGAGACCAGGGCTGCAGATTAAGCAGCTGTGGATGGTTCCCTAATGGTCCACCCATATCTTCTATAAGGAGCAGAGATCAAATGCAGCAATCGTGCCCTTTGCGTCTGAGTGTGTGCAATATGGCCGAGTCTGTGGAACATTTGATTGCAGATACAGAGCTTTTTCAACAAAAAGGCTCTTGTAACTGTAAAAACTTAGAACACTTTACCAATTCCTGCCAAATGAAATTACTTAAGTACTATGGTGGAGCTGAGATTGGTAGATGGCGCTTGAAACACTGGTGAAATCACTAACGTTTCAAATCCCTATTGTGCATTGATTTTCCGGACACTTTTATTAATCATTGATCCTACTGTTTGCTATTGATTAGCAAGTTTCTCTGTACATGGGTAATTCTGTGCAGCATTTATGTCTCTGTCATAAAACAAAAGACCCCCAGAGCTTGAAAAGATGGGGGCCATTTGAAAACGACTTAGTGAATGGTTAAGTTCCAGCAATGAGCAGCTAAAAAATCTAAACATAGTGCAAGAGTAGGGATTATTTCAATAATCAATATTTGGGGAGAGAAAAAAAAACTGTGGGAGATAAAAGGAGGAAAATTTAAAAATTAAGAAGGAAATAGGCTCCATTTCTGAATATATTCCCATTCTCTTGTTTGCATTTACAAATCTAACAAAATGTGCTTGAAACCTTATGTTTCACTACTTTTTAGGTCAGACCCGAACTATCTACTTGATCCAGTTAGTTCACAGGAAGCTCCAGGTTAAAGAACAACAAAAAATCCCACTTGCTCCCTCCCCATCAAAAAAAACCACCAAACCCAAACAAACAAAAAACCATCTAAACCTTAGTTAGGATTTATTAATCTCCTCCTTTCCCAGGCAGTCAGTTCAGCAACTGTTGTTAAATTCCTCTACAAATATTTTAATCAATTTTGAAAACTTGCTTATGCAACAAAAAAATTTCACTTATTATTTGCCCACAGACTTTAAAGCTAAATAATAAATTGAAATCTCATATGTTCAATACAACAAAATTAGGTTCTACACAATCATCTCAATATTCTGTAGTTTTAGGGATATGGAGGAACAAATCTTTTCATCTCCAGGGGAAATTCAGGAGCATTTGAATTCAGATAAATATCCCAGGCATTTTCCAACTTCACTTGCTGAGACAATCAGGGAAAATACCAGCCTCCACACACAGTGGTTTCTGTGATGAAGAATTCCAGAAATATGGAGAAAGGAGGAGTTCTGGTGCTCTGGACTGCAGATGCTGAGAACCTGAACACACCACAGCACACATGTACTAGTCAATTTGGAAGGAGTATCTGACCATGGATGTACCTCCATCCCCTTAGGAGTTAGGTCAGACTTTCTGACATCAGTGACATTTTCTTTATGAATCAAAGTGTAGTGCAGGGAAGAAGATACCACTCATTTTTTTGCAGTTTACAAGAAAAATTTTGCAACAATGTACCAGAATTGTGTTGGCTTTTAGAGAGGCCATGTAAAGAGAAAAAAGGGAAAAGTTCTTATACCTTGCTGACAAGTGTACGTATCTACACAAGCAAAGTACATTGACCACAGTCATTCAGCCAGAATCATTTAAGTGCTTCCTGAGGCCAAGTGGGTCTGATATGAATGAACACTATACCACTCCCGTAAAGCAATAGACATCCATGGTAATGTACAATATCTAAAAATCTAATAAATTATTTTATACAATCAAGTGGAATTTTTAGCATCAGAATTTTTAGCATTTTTGCAACTGTTCTTTTTCCTTACTGATGACCATGGATGAGTGAAGTCAGTTTTGTTTCCTTCCAAACTACTCAAACATTGTACATTTAAATTTTAATATTACTTGCATTCTGCTTAAAAACAACTAATAAAAAAGAAAAGAGAGGGGCAGACAGAGAAAAAAAAAAGTAATTCCTAAATCCTCTGAGTCAGAGGCTGTCTATTTAGAATATGTTTATTCAAAACCTAGCACAATGGAGTTCTGTTCGCATGACTGGCCTCCTCTATGTTACTGTGGTACTAATAATAAATTGTTATAACCACAGAAACTAAAAATTTTTATGCATCCAAATGACAAGGAAACTTTGACCCCATTTTCAAAAGCACCTAAATTGCCTTCAGAGTCTGAATGCCATTTACTTTCTTACATACAATGGCACTTTTGAAAACGTTACCTAAGATGTAGAAATGGATCAGTAACTGAGCCAAGACTGAGATACTGAGAATAAAGGAGCTCAAAGAAGGTGCGAGAAAAATCCCATTTAAATGTATAATACCTGTGTGCACACACGTATGCATGCTTACACACATACACACACAATGTCAATTGAATTTACTGTGCTTAAACAGCATAACATTCTCTTTACCTAGGAATATTTTCCATTAGCACAAACATCTTTTCAACTGGCAAGCAAGCTTACACTACAAGAAAAACAGTACTTCTGGCCACTAACTGCCTTTATGAACTTTATGAACTTGTGAGGTATGCAAAAGTTCACAGAAGCAACAATGTAACCCAGAAAAAAAAAATATTCTAGAGTGCTTTTTTGCAAGCCTTTCCACTTCCTGCTGTCTTGCTTTTAGTTTCTCCTCCCTGACAGCTACATGTGAGATACGACATATATTGCTAGGTCTCTGCTGAGAAAATTCAAAGCTGCCATAGCATAAACCAGGCAAGTCATACATATTATTTAAGGTGGTCCCAGATGGCTATGGGAGACTTCCTAAATCTCCTCCTTAAAATTTAAAACAAGTTTTAAAATGTAAAAACAAGGAAAATTACTCAATCTTTGCTGGCAGCATGTAAACATTTGTACTATTGGAAAATATTGAGATATGCACTAGAAGACTTTCTCAAACTTGTTTATTTTTTCACAATTTTGGTTTCTAATGAGGACGTCCCAGATTTAAAAAATGTAGATCAGCCAGAATGACCAAATTTATCTATGTCATATCAAAACTCTACCAAGTTGATCAGGCAGAAAATATTAACAAACCTCTTGGTGAAAATGAACTTCAAACCGGTCAAGTTTTGCACTGCAGACTCTCTCAGACTTGGATGGAATTACTCAGGGGCTGGTTGTATTCTTGCCAGGAATTTCCCAGGAATAACATCAGGAAATTTTTTTATCCCCACAATGATCATAAGGCTCTTTGGAACCCCACATTTCCAACACACAGTCAAGAACAATGGATAAGCTTAGCCAAGCCATGATAAAGGTGATGATATCACCACTGTTGTGAGGGCAGTTCTGAATTCCTTTCCCAGAAGGTCTTTGTCTTAATATTTTCCTGAAATGGAGACTTGGATAAAAACAGACTGGATGAGTCAAGACCAAGGTAAGACAGAAATAAAGCTAGTTTACTAGAGACATTTTGTAAAGACCTTGGCAGAGAGTAATTTGAGAAATAAGGTTTGCAGCATAGTTTATTTTAATTTATAATGATATTCTTGATTGCCCTCTATTCCTAAGAGGTTTTCCTGCCTTGTAGTGTTTTTCTTTCTTAATTTTATGCTCAACAGATATATTTTAACAATGTCTTTTAGGTAGGAAGTGGATCCTAGTTACTGGTACCCCTGTGACATGCAGAACAGATGAGTAAAATGCACCTCCATAAATTTGTCTCTAAGGAAGAAGCTTGGTCTAGAGGGGACTGTCATGGACAGTCAGCTTCATCACACAGACCACAGGGACCTCATTAGGCCTTAAAATCCACTTTCAGGAGTTGTTCAAGGACTGAAGCCATTCTTTAAATCTCCCAGTTCTGCTGACTACTGTGTACCCAGGAGGCCACATCCCTCCCTATGGCAGTCCAGTCCAGCTATTGCACACTTGCCAACAGTGTCTGCAGAAACTCAATGATGACAAACTCTGATTTTCAGACAGTTCTTCCTCCTTTCAGCTACTTGATGCTGAAATAGCAAGCCATCAAGGAAGATTGCAGGGCCCAACCAAACTCAGAGGCTTCTGCCCACTGACCTTCCTTTCAAGCTCCCAGCTACTAAGTAGTTCCAAAATCTTTTGACATAATCTTGGGAGTACATTATTTTTTTAATGAATATTAGCACCACAAGACCACAAATGCCTTGCAATTATGCTCTTCTATGATGAATATATCTTTCCATGAATATGCTATTCCAAATATTTTCTAAGAGGACAAATGTCCACTTTATAAACTGTTTGTACTGCTTGTATTAATTAGCAGCCTTTTTTTATACTGGTAGATTGGATTAGGATTAATAGGTTATGAAGACCACTCAGACCTGTCATTTTCTAAGGCATTGGCAGAAAATCCAGCTGGGTCCTGGCTGACATGTATGGAAGGTCATCCAAACTACTCTAAGAAATAAAGTGAATATAGGTCGTTGTTATTTAATGGCTCTTTTGAACCAAAATAGAGTTTCACTGTTCATGCATGTTATTTTTATGATGTATTCAGGGACAACAAGGCCTGTCTGCTGTCCTTATTGACTTCAATTTACAATACAGCTATTTCACCATCCCGCTCTGTCTTTAATCCAGCCACAAAAGGCCATGCACTGGAAAGTTATTATTATTTATATACACCACGCCACTGCCTAGGCACATAGTCAAGGATCGATTTTACTGTGTAGCATACAGACATATAACAAAGAAAACAGTCCCTGCCTCAGGCACTTGCAGTCTGTGTGGCAAGTACTGCAGGTAAACACGAGTGATAAATAGCACAGGGCTGGATAAGTGAAAAATAAAATGCATAACATTTATCAGAAAACAGATGTCCAACTTCCTACCTAGGTTTTGTATTTGTCCTGTCTTTGGCACCCCACTCTAGCAGTTCATTTTTTAAGCTCTTTCAGTATGAAACTTAATACTTTATGCTCACATGCAGATAAATTCCAGGAATAAAAATATCATAATAATTTTACATATGCTTAGAAACCATATGTATATGCATTACAAAAAAAGTTAAAAATTAGTGAGGAAGACTAATGGCAATCACAAGGCTCTGCATGTATATCAGAATGCGTGTAATTATGAGTGCATGTAGGTGTTTTTACTGCACACCTCAGTTCATTGCATGTGTAGAGGTAATACATATTGATATACTTCAATATCATTATTCTGTTTTATACTTGTAAGGATAGGAAAGTCGCTGGAGAAAAATCTGGATAAAATGGCTGCAAAAAAGTAGCTTAAGCAGCTTTTAGAAGTGAAAATGAGTGACAGAGTCACAGTGTTGAATCACTGTCCAGATAGGTGCTCACTAGAAAACTATCTTTAATTTTCATTATAATTGTTGTTTATGGTGTACATTTCATCGACCTGGTTACACTGATTCCAATGAGAGATGTCATTTTATAATTGATGGATGACATTAGGCAAACAAGTGCAGTCTGACATCCAGGTTTAGCCGTCACAGAAGGCCCAGTAGCAAAGTGAGTCAGTGAAAAATCCCACTGCCCTACTGTAAAATGCCCTGGAATTTAAAACAGATTTGTTTTACTGAATTCATTGAGCTGACCCTTCAAATCAGGCTGTGCACATCTGAGGTGAAAACAAGGGCTGTGTCTCTGCACATGCAATACCTGGGCTGCTCACCAACATCTTCACATGCAGCAACTGTCACCTTTCTCTCCCCATTCTAGTTTTAGCAAGCAGAAGATCAACACCTACATCATGTATTTGATTAGTTATTCATATCTAGTTCCTACTTCTTACACATGGAGAAATGTACACGAATAGATCCAAAACGGAATTGGGAACAGAATGAAGGCTTGCTGACACTCCATTTGCTGCACTAGAAAGGCTTAGGCAGAGAAGACATCTGTTTCCAGATGTTGTTTCTTTTGTAGACTGATCTCTGGGAAGACCCCACATGTATGGAGTGTAAATGAGGAATGATTTAGCCTACGTCTATCCTACTACGTAAAATAAAGCCAAGGCACAGTCAGAAGTACAGTACAGTACTGTACCAGGATTGTTGCATTCTTTTATTATTAGGACACTCCTTAACATTGTTTTGGCACATGCCAGATGATGCCTGGATGTGGTTTGTGGGACAGCACTTGTCAGGAGCTATTTCCATTAGCCGGTCTGAGAGCTGTGACACTGACTTCTGAGAGGAGCAGATACAAACTATGTGGACACAAAGCCAGGCTGCACCACTTGCCCTCAGGAGCAAATAATAATCTCTGAATCACTTTATGTACTGATGAGACATTCTTTTGAGGTGAAGGACGTATGATTTCCCCACCATGTGGAATCTATTCCCCACCCATGAAATCTATGTCCGCATCTCTTAATAGTGACTTCCTCTAAAGACTCTTTTCTTATATTGAAGAAAGATTACGTATCGCAAGATACATTTGAAGATGAGGATGTGGAAAAGATCATCACTAATCACATCATGCAAATCTGGACTGAAATAACTAACTGGGATTTTGCTTATAGGGATGACCAAATATTGTGGCTATATTAATATTGCAGAGATTAACCATGAATTCTGAAAAAATAGGCCAAAGAAGAGAGGCAGAGATCAGGCTGAGCATGCAGAGGCAGACAGGTTTCATGGCTGGGTGGACAAGCAGGAAGTGAATTTGCATGAGATGATCAGGAACAGCAATTAGGATTGGGATGGCGGGGCAGGAAACAAAGCAAGTAAGTCTGTTCCACACAGTTACTGCTTTTCAAAGGCTGTAATTATGGTAAGGGTGTCTGGCCATGTTTCTGAGCCCTGAAACTCATTCCTCTGTAACACTACTAAGCTTCTAAGAACACTTCTGGTATATCTTTCACCCAGCCAACTTGCATGATTCTGCATTAGCAGTTCTAGCAATTGTCAAGTGTATTTTGAGAATTAACTGGGACAAAGACTCTTCTCAGTCAACAATACAGATGACTTGGCCCCCTGTGTTGAAAGAAGAAATACACTTACGTCTGGTTGTAGGGTATTTGATGTCTGTTGTTGTCAGGGGAAGAGGATGGTCTAGGGGTGTCTAATAGAGCTGTGTGGTCATAGTCCTTCCCCTCCCAGCTGCCTGTGACACTAGACCTTGAGGGAAAATCTGTTTTCTAGATATTAGGAAACAGTAATTAACTTGCTAATGACAGCTCTGCATGATCTTGCAACCTACATCCCAGCAGGATTTAACCAATGGGGTAAATTCCAGAAGCCTGATAGCAGCTGTGGAAGTAACTATGTAGGTTTTACCAGTTTACATGGGTTCAATTATAGACCAAACAAAGCATTAGTAAGCACCTGGGAGCCACATCCAGATCAGCAAATTCTCTTGGTTGAAAATAATCTGTGTTAGGAAAATATTAGGCACAAGCATCACGTTCATACTGTGCTTACTCTAAGCATCTGCTGATGGCCACTACTGGTAGGAGAATGCTGGAATAGACCTGATAAGACCACTAAATTAGGTTTTAAGATGTATTATGTATCTGTTCATGTATGTATACACACACAGACATAGACAGATACATACATACCCCCAAAAATGCAAAGAAATGCTTTGAGTAGGTGTTGTAAGATCATAGATTTGGAAAGTCAACAATAATAGTAGGATTTTCTAGAGGTTAAAAAATATTCCATCCAGAGTTCAAATTAAAAATTGAAACAGAAGGCCGATGACTACACAGTAACAGCCTCAGAAAACTGAGTCCACATTCCTGATCCATTATTGGGCAGAAGAAAAGAGTAAACCAATGCATTCATATTATGTGCCTTTTTTATCCCTGTCCCCCACTGAGTAAATGATAGTTAAGCACACTTAAACATAGTATCTGAAAAGAAAAGGAGCATTTTTTGCTGGTTAATTTGAAGGGTAGCTGTCTGATTATTTTTAACGCAGTTATTCCCTAAGAAACTAGTTTATTAGGAGAGGCTGTAAGTGCTACTCTTCTTCCCTAGATGTTGTCTTTTATACATTTTCAGATATTTTCTGTTGCTGTTTTTCAGAAAAGGAATAAAGCACTCATCACCAAATCTGTGTACTTTGGGATCTGCACCTCAGAGATATTTGATGACCTTAAAAAAAAAAAAATAGTTTTACAAAACTGAGCCGGGAAAGCAGAAACACAAAGTATAGATATTAAATTACATTGAAAAAGACATAAATAATTTTTACTTCTCTGCTTACACTGAATATTTTTATGTTTCAACACAAAGTCTGTGTGTTCCTTTTTGTGGAAGGGGCCTTATAGCTGGAATTCTGAGCACAGGCTGAGGATATTCAGTGGTAAAATGCTTTTTCTTTCTTGTGTAGCAAGAAAGCAACCATTCTGCCTTAGTTAAATCTAAATGTCAGTGATCACGACTGATTGTGCCCAGATTTTCTGTCATCCCTGTTAACTGTGAACAGAGGGATCAGCATTTGGCACCCAAATTAGCAGATATGGCCAGCAACACTTTGCAAGGATGGCAGGAACTCTTTAGGTGACTGTTCTTGCTGCTTTATAAGGACTGTGAGCAGGAAAGTAAAGCAGCCATGGAATTCACAGATTCCAGCTACAAGTTTCAAAACCTGCCAAGATTTTATCCTCCTATGACCACTTTTTTTTTTTTTGGTCCTCTCCTCTCTCCTCCTCCTTAAAAAAACTAGAGAGATTCTTTGACTGTTCTTCTGAAAACCTGACACTTCTTTGTCTGCTCTTCCAAGGGGAGGGCTCTTTTACACTGTATTCATCTTCAAGCTGGGACTGCCAATTATAGCTCCACCTGGGCTCAGGAATAAAAGATGTCAGACTGCAGCCTTTGTCCTTTTTTTGACTGCTTTATACTGCTATTACATTGATTGCTCTTTGTTTCCCTGCAAATGGGGTTTTACAATTGCAGTCCACCTCCTTCCCTCCTTCTACCACACTCCCGACTCCTTGTTACAAGATTTTTTTCTCTCCTTTTCTTCCTTTTTTTTTTTCCACTTCTAATATTAATTTTTAGTAGATGTTGAGTTTTGCTAAGAATCACTCACTTAGCTCTGAACCACTTTTTTATGAGATTTTAAACCACACTTAGGGACAAGGAAAGGTAAGTCAGCAGAGGGATCAACATAGACATATCTCTATCCAGGAGTAATTCAGCACCCTATGTCTCATTTACACTTTAGATTATGACTGCTTTTAATATGATTTTTCTCTCCAGTTTAGAGACCTGATGTCTATTCTTATGAATTAAAAGTGGATCCCTGCCCTTTTGTGGTTTGTTCACGTCTGTCCAGAGAGCAGAGCAGGAAAGCTTTAGCCAACAATGCCAATACAACACTATAAAGATTAATAGGGTACCTGAAAAGCAACAAGGACTTTGAGTGATTTCAAGGATTCCAAAGACTCAAGAAATCAATTTCAGTGAAAATGTCCTTGCTAATTTAGTACCTGATAGTATTTGACACCTCTGTGCTCCAGTAAGAACACTGAGCAATATAAGGATTTCTGTGCATGCCTTTTGCAATCAGGATTGCAAATGAAAATTAATGCTAGCTAAATCCATACAGACAGAAAGATAAAGAATACCCTTCTAATACCTATCTATTCAAAATAAAATTTAGCTCTATTATTGTCTTCACATCTAGCAAAAAGAAATAAATCAGTAAAGGAAGATAAATTATGGACACTGGCTAAGTAAGAGTGGAACATTGTAGAAACTATTAAATCTTGCATATCATGTCAGAACTGCTGCAGCATTACCTTAGCACTGAAGAACCATGTGAGGCTGCTGGGGAAAAAAGCCCACAACTCCTCCTGACATGAGACAATTTGGATGCTAGTTGACTTGATCTTGTCATTGTTTCATTGCACAATAACAAAAACACCAGCTCATGCTAGATGCTCAAAATAGGATAAAAGCAATCCACAAAATAAAATCTCTCCTCTGATGATATGGTAGGTATTAAAATTCTGTTTATAGTGAAGATTTTTTTATATGTCCTAATTACATGCTGGAACTATTGTCAGTTCTGCCATGCTGAAAGAGTCTTAATGATGACATTATAGTTTGAATAGAATTTTTAAGCAGATCTAACGTAAAAAAAGATGTAATTAATCCAATTTTAAGTTTACTTTATCTAGGAATAAAGGCCTGCAATATCTTTCCCTAAGACTATTGCAATCTTTCTAATACAAATAATGTCTAGACCTATGAACTTCCAAAAACAAAATAGGACAGCAAATTACAGACATCTTAGAGGGCTGCAGAAGGGACAAAATATCTAATAAGGGACACATTCCTTCTTCCAATGCTGATAAAAGATCATATACTCTCTTATTTTCTCTAGGAAATATATTTCATCAGTGCTAGCAAGATCATTATTCACATCCCATTTCCAGTGTGCCAAACAATTTGCTCATAGAAGAATAACACAAAAGCAAGCAGATGAAGAGGGCTGAAGGGAGAGTGATGTGATACACACTATTGGATGTTGGATGACACAAACCAGATGTGTAAAGATTTTTTGTCAACCAGTTGCAGCCTTCACACTGCATTATTTCATCTGGAGAAAAGAGGTATCATACTGGACTTCTCTTTTTTCAATTTCAGCTTAGTTGAGAGAAAAGACAAGTCTTTCACAGAGCTTCACAGAAATCTGATACACTTTGCATGGACTGTATGCACACACATTTTGTGTGTAAGTACATATATTGTCCTCACACAGACACACACATACACCACAGAATACACACACAAAAGTATGTATAAAGAGATATGTACAGGCACACATGACCAGCAGCACACAACAATTTAAAACGTAGCAAACTAAATCATGCTGCAAGGAAAGAGAAAACTGCTGACCCTCAAAACTTGTAAACACTGTGATCCTTAGCTGCATGCCTAAATAAACGTTTTGTGTTTTAAGGCTTGCTATGCATAGTTCAGTTTAAAGCTTTAGGTTTTATGTTTGGATCGTATCTACCGTCCAGCTTTCTCCGTGTGCCTGGTCTTGTGAGAATAATGCAAGTTAATCACCGAGGCACACAGCAGTGTGAGGACAAGGCAAAGCAGAGAGCAACCCCAGCTCCCTTCTCTCATCATTGCTGGCTGTTCTCTTAACTTCTATGCATTGCCTGGCTTGACACTATGGCAAGCTGCACCCACATTTAAATAAAATGAGTCTAATGACTGAGTCTCACAGATCTATTTTATATTTGCTGTGTTCACTGGCCTCATCTGCACTGATGAAAGCTCGTGAAAAACTTGGTAAAGAGAAGAGAAAAAGAAAATCAGGGCAGTCAGAATTAATAGCTGCTGTGCTACCACGAATGGTGCCAGAAGTGGCCCTTAAAATAAAATTTCAAGCTAAAACTCAGAAAGAAAACTCTCAAGCAGATACAACAAAGGTACAGGGAGCTCATTTGTGCTATTCAAATAACCATCACATCAAAATGTTACTGCCAGAAAAGTGCCATTTCCAACAAAAACATCTGCTTCCTATGAGTCGTCTGAGTAACATCCATGGAACATATCAAGAAAATGTATTTGAAGCAAAGGTGTGGGAGTTAAAATCTCTGTGTTCATTACGGAATTTGCCACACTGTTCATACAGGACCGTGAACACATTGCTAAATATTGTTAAGCTAGTGGGTCTTCATCAGCTAAATAAACACACTAAAAGGTAGTAAAGTTAAAATAGAGTTGATCTCACTGAATATATCAGGAGTCTCTTCTGGATTAGACATATCAACCCACCTTCTGCCAGTAAATTTATAGCCATTAATGCTCATGATGTATTTCACAGTCCTTAGATAAATAGGCAGACATGGAAAAAGGGCCACTCAAAGACCACGTTTTACTGTGCTTTGTGCTGATGACTCATTATTTTTCTGGGAAAGAAGGTCACTGCCTCTTGAATCATCAGCAAAATGGCAGTAAATTCTGATTTCAGACTGTGTGCAGTGCCTGGGGGGAGAAAGGAGAGAAAGTAGAGAGCATTTTACAGATGATTCCTGAGAATTTTTTCCATCGGACTTTTTCCATGTTTTTATTGAGCTCAGGCAGGAAGAGAACCTGTTCTGTCTGTGAAAAAGGCCAAAGACATAGCCCTTGTACCTTGTCACTTAAAATTTATTGGAAGAGATCTTCTAGAGGCCATAAACCTCTCTCCAGAAAACCTCAGCTTCAGCACTTCTTTCCAGGTGTCCATGTGGTTTCTGTAGCATCATGTTACTCTCTGTTACTGCTACGCCAGTTTATCTGAGGTATGTGAGGCTGGGAAGACCAACTCTCCATGAAGGAACCATACTGGACACTGTGTCTCTGTAAATGGGAGAAGCTGTGAAAAGAAACTGAGACTGAGGACTAAGATATCACATCTTCGACATGACTACACTCTGTAGATAAGAAAGTTACAACAAAAAAATCACCTTCTACTATAGGTCTTATACTTGGCCTTGAAAAATTGGCCTGTTCTATGATTCTATTTCTTTTTATTTTTCCATTTTACTGGAATTTTTGACCATCAGAGTTTGCTTTAAAAAGTATGAAATATTCCAAGAAAAGTAGTTGCATCAAACCTGAATTCTTAGTTGTTAAAAAATAGTACATTATGTAAAAAAATAGTATATTATCGGTAAATATATGTGTATGTGTTATATATATGTATAACACCAACAATATTATTCTATAATCCTCAAAATGATCACATTTTAAAGTTCCCTGCATCAAAACATAAAGTATAAAGAGGTATAGTTATCTATAGGTTGAAGTAAGTTCAGGAACCTTCATTTCTTCCATTTGGAAACCCTCTTGAAACAAAATGTATGTATGTCATTGGTAGCAACAAGGTCACCTCGTTGTCAGTGCCTTACTGTTTTAATAGATTTATAATCCACATGCTCCTTTTTTTTTTCCTTTTACAAAAAAAGAGAAGCTTTCTCATCTGCTGGGTTCAGGTTCCCTAAACTAAATTCTTCACGTACCCACAGGAGCAATTGGGCACTTTGAAAACCTAATAGTTTTGTCTGAAGAAAGCGTTGTCATTGGCACTCCTTAGTGCTTAGTTGTCATTAGTTCTTATAATTTGTTTCTGGGCTGCGGGCCTCACCAGTCAAACTAGTCTTTTAAGTCCAGTAGATTCACAACACTGAATCAGAATCTGACCTAATGATTCCCCCCTCAAGTATTTGCTAAGCAGTGGCTGAGTTTAATACAGTCTTCTCTTTTCTCTGTGTTTTTGCAGGCAGATGCTTCTGGAATTAGACCAACACATTCATCCAGAAAACAAACTAATGTCAGGCCAGCAAAAATTATTAGACAGCAGTTCCCGATTTATTACAAAGGGCAGTTACGCAAAAAAAAAGTTTAGGTTTGCTTTTTTTGATTTGTTCTGGATTTAGAGGGTAGGTTGCTAATTTCACTTCACCCCCTGCTTGGCAACTGTGAAAACAAAAAAATATGTCATAAAATGGCATACTTAGCCTCAACATCGCTAAATTGTAAACTGAACATAAGTGGCACATTCATCACAGTTTTGAAAGCACTCACTGCTCTCCCTTACTCTGTTTTCCCACCTACCAGCACTCCTCAGGGCAGAGGCCAGACCACTGTGAAAGATAAGAGTGGGAAACAAACACTGTGGAGATGGAGCCCTGAGGAGGATAGATGACAGACTGCATAGCACAGCCACAATGGTAACGTCAGGATGGGAAGGTGGAGTCACGTGTCAAGCCCACAGCTTTTCATCCACTCTCGTGTGAATCAGGACAGTGCTGAAAACTCTGCCTGTTTGTGTTCTCTTTGCCTGTAAACTGATTGGAGTTTACATGCAAATTGTTCTTAGCTAAGGTTTTTAGTAGCAACAGCAACAAGTCAAAAGTTTGTATCTTTGCACAAGAAGTCTGCTAGAATAAAGGGCAAACTTTTTCAAAAAACTCAATCCAAAACATCTAAACAAATAAATTTACACAAAAGCTGTCTATTTTTCTTGTGCTGGTGAAGTTCAGACCTACCAATTTAATGAATTTTGTATGGAGGTGCTTTCAAATTATTTATCTTGCTATGATACAGAAGTAGGAATTATCTTAATTCCTGTTCAGTATAGTCAGTTCAAACTGTTTAATGTAAAGCAAGATTGGGGAACTGCTGACCAGAGCTTGATTAAACCAGTAATACTCTTGGCTGGTAATCAGCCTGAAAAAGCAAACTAGAGAGGAGGTAAAATCTTGCTTTCTAGGGAGAAAGTCCCATCAACTTTCTTGCATCATCACCAGAGACTGGGCACCATCAGAAAGGAGCAGGAGAGCAGCACTCCGACACCTGGCTGCCAGGCAGTGTCAGGTCAGGCCTGTGTGCTCATGAAAGAAGCAGACCAACTATTGTACATCTGTCTGCCACAAAGGTGTCTTCAACATCAACACCATCATGGTTTGCTTCAAATCCAGTACCAGAAGGGTTTGTTATAAGTTTTTAAGAATTTGGGGGGTTTGTATGAAGACTGACTGAGGAGAAGAAATGTCACGTTTTAAATGAACAAGGAAAAAAAGGATCTGTTTGATAGAATGTGGGGGGAGCATGGAAGGAAGGCATGTAAAGGATCAAATGAGAGTATGGAGGGCCATTTCAGGTCTTGCACTTTACCCTGGAAGTTTGGAGAGAACCATGTCTTGTGCTGTCTTGTCCACACTGCCTGTTGGGAATGGTATAGCCATGGCCTGAACCATGTCTGATTTTTCTACTGGAAAGTGCTGGCTAGCAGGGAACATGCTGACTTTTAGGAATCTAGACAATTAGCAATCTGTGCTTGAGCTCATTCTCTGGTTTGGTTTTACATAGCATTATGATTTATAATTTATAATGTTGCAAAACACACAGCCCAGAGTAATTCTCATTACTCCTAGAGATTTCCCTTCCAACTTTAAAGTGCACAGTGCACATGAGACACTGATCCCATGCTTTGCTTCTTTCATAGTCTGGCAATGCTGTAATACTAAATATTATTAGATGTGGTAGTAAGTCAAGAAAACCTCGAGATAATACAATACTCTTAAGAAATGGTAAAAACTTTACATTCTCATATGTTTTTTTTCTTTGTAGAGAAAGATTTCTATTCACTTAACTGTGAAGTTTCTCTGAGTAAAATCTGTTCAAATCAAGGCTTGATGCTGGTCCACTGGTGTTTCCTATGTAAATCTGACAAAAGTGTAAGGGAATGAGGAGCTAGCATTAGTACAAAACTTGAGTGGGGAGCATGAACTCCCAATGCCGGGAAGCAGGATTTGACCCACAGGAATGTTGGAAAGAATCTCGCTTCTTATTCATCTCAAATGACATCAGCTGAGATTTCCGAAGTTGTGTGTGTGAACGTGTGTGTGTGTGTGCATGGACACGTGAGCCTCTGTTTATTTATTTTCAAATAATCTGTCAGAATCAGATGCTCTAAAAAGTATTTTGAATTATTTTTCTATAAGGAAAGAGATGAAAAATGTTCATGGCTGTCCTTTTCTTGGACACCTTTCAAGATGCTACCCCTAAAAACACTTTCCTTTTATGAACTGAAACCAAAGTGGGTCATTTGGCTAGTAAGAGACATCATTATTTTGAGCGGTGTGCTAATTAGTTCACTTTCACTGATTATCATTAATACCTGTGGCTGTATGATTCGCATAGGCCAGTAATATGCACATAAAACCAGAGAATGCAGATAAAAAACTTAAGAGTGACTTAAAAAAGATTAAACACAAGCTGCAAATACGGAAACATAAGAGACCTGAAATGAAAAACCGACATATTAAACATCAAATTTAA
Organism: Edolisoma coerulescens; assembly: GCA_013397115.1. NCBI lineage: Eukaryota > Metazoa > Chordata > Aves > Passeriformes > Campephagidae > Edolisoma > Edolisoma coerulescens. Next base: position 739,452 of record VWZW01005328.1, on the reverse strand, counting down.
ATCTGCTTTACAGAGGGATTAAATGCTCACTGTGGACTGTGAGAGAATCCATTTCTAATGGTGAATTTGTATCAGTCCACAGGGAACCCTATCAAGGCACAGCTGACTAATGACTATCATTTTCACTTGATTTCATTAGTATTTAAGTTATAGCATGAAGTACATTCCCTTCAGTGCCCTGAAAGTTAGTGATTTACATACATTTGCTGTGAAGCTTTTGCTTTGACTAATATAAAAATGATTTGCTAGTAGAGAGTGTATTCTTTCTCATGCCTACCCAAGTCCACTCACTCAAAAACAAACGTTAACTTTTCAAATGATTAGTCACAACACATTTCAGAGGCATGTTATAATAAAATTAAAATAATGCTGTCGGCCTGAAATCATTCTTTCTTTTTGGATATGATGTAACACTCTTTGTTAGTCAGCCTATAGTTGTTTGTTACCAGATTTTTCTGTACAGTGTGTTCATGCAAGATTTCTTTTTCCTCTACAGTGTCCAAATCCCCAGGTGGAGCAAAATATACTAGACAAGCTTCAATATACAGACAACTGATCGTGTGTGTCTTTGTGACAATGCCTGTAAAAGAAATTCTGAATATTTGGTCAAGATGGGTAGGTTTTTCAAAAAGGATAGAAGAAAATGCTGAAAGTAAATGACTGCTTGAGTTTCCCTTGCTGACACCTTCCTCCTGGATTCCTCATCCAATTAGGAATAAAACCACTCATCCTCACCTCCAGTTTCTCCTACCTATTCTCTTGCCTCCCATTACTGACTACTCAGACAATACAACCTACCAAACTAGCTGCTCCTCATAATTTTTTTCAGACTTTTCCACCTTTTTAGCTTTACTCATACCCCTCTCTTTTTCCTGCTGCTCTTCATCTCCAGCTGCATTTTTAACTTCCTCCCGTAAAATGACAAATAAAACAGAGACAAGCAGCACCACTTCAGTATTTTGCAGATAGCTCCATTCACACCAGCTTTTTTCAGAATATCCTTTCCTTCTGAGCCTTTCTGTCCAAACCATGCACAGATACAGCACATAGTAATTATTAAATAAATAATATTCTCTATTATTTTTAATAGCAAAGCCCAAACCTACGGTGTACATGACACTAACCTAATTATACATTGTTCCTTTTTTTATTTCTTTTAATGAGGCTACAGGAAAACTTAAAATATTTTGCTTAGATAAGGAGCTATATCTGTAAAGCGTCAGTTCTTTATAGATAAAAAGTCCAGGAAACCCTGAACCTATAGTTATGTTCAGAGGCACAAATGGATTAAATCAAAAGTACAGTTTAAAAACGAGGCTAAAAAGTGCATGGTGAGACAGTTCAGCAAATGAACAGAAACAGAAAACAAAGGTTATGGGGAGAGGGAGTGAGGGGGTAACACACTGTGTTTGCCATGTATAATCACTTGTAAATCCTGGCCACACAGGAAAGGTCCATGCAAAAGGCTTCTGATTTGTGTTACTACCATCAATTACGAGTGTCAGCCAGACACCCCCATCAAAACTGGAATGCTATAAACAGACACTGAGGTGAGCCCATGTGTCAGACAACTGACAGGCTAAATAGACAGGGTGGAAAAGGGAAACAGAGGAAGGATTGCTATTCCCGTGTTGTACCTGGCCTACTGGAATGTCAAAATCTTATACAATTTGTTCTAATCACTGAAATGTAAGACAGAAACAAGCAGCAAACTCAGACTTGCTTCATAGCCTTTTGCCCCAGCTCACCAGATTTTTCCATCCTCTTCTTTGTTTTCCTCTTGTGTTTTGATTTTATGTTTTTTATATTAGTGGAACTACTCCAGGTTCAATTATTCCAGTAATGGAGCATGCATGAATCAAGAGCATGGTGGGTGAAAGTCTTGCTTGATTTTTTTTAGGACGAATGCATCAAGTTGAAATGGTCTTTTTTCCAGATCAGCTACTGCTTCTCTCCACTCTATATAACACTCCTCTGCTTCGATGCTCTTGACAGAATACTGCTGCTTCAGCAAAAAGCTTTGAAGGTGAAAAAGTTTGTCCCAAGAATGTGGTGCGTATGATCATGTAGCCTCTAAGTGGCAATGTAATGCTTGGCAAGCTCCTTTGAGTGTGCTCCTCTCCCTGCCAGCAGAGCCAGAATCTCCTGTTAACCCCTCCAAATTTACAGAAACCATGATGCAGATTTATTTTGGTTTACGAAGGGGATGGATCATAGGCAAATAATCAACACAGGTTTTCAACATCAGAAAGGCAAAAAGTTGGGGAAAACTTTCAGTATACAGATAGCATATGTGGACGCTGAAACCTGGGTTGCAGAAAGATTTTCCAGCTTTCTGCCTCTGTCTGTGAGAAAGTCTTTGCTTTCTCGCAGACACTGGCTGCCAACAGTTAGAAGTTTCTGTAAACTAATCCCTTTGTCTTGCAGGTGCAAGATTGCTGCAGTATTGTTGTGATACTGACCAGAAAAATATTTTGAAATAAGTGTTGTAAGATCTAACCAATCATTCTAAGGAAGTAGATAGTAAAGGACCAATGGCCTTGTGCCATTCAAGCGAACTAAAATATAAAAACCAACTTCTAAATTAATAAATAATTCTTTTTCTCCTTAGACTAGAATCTGTGTTGTTTCTCGCTGTTCCTGGTACAACAGCGACAAGCATACACTCCAGTAAAATTATGCTAGATGTCCTAAAATCCATGAAGAAAGCATTGTTTTGCCCACTCGAGGTTGGCCTCTCGGAATACTGGGAGTCCAGCAGTTCTTAAACACTCAAATCTTAATACACTATTTCAGTAGAAGGTCTTTAATTTTTAAATCCCAGTACAGACAAGACTTTATTGTGCTGCAGATTACATCTGAGACAGTAGCTCTGTCCGTGTTCCTGTCTGCTAGCAAATGCCCTTTAGCAAATGACAGTGCTTTCAAACACTGCATTTCCCTTTGAATTATTTGCAATACCACTGAGTGGTCTGCAGTTTGTTCTCCACCCCAGCAATTCAGTTTCAAAATTACGGTGCAATATTTTAGATTAAAAAGTCCCTGAAAATTAAGACTGCCAGCATGTCATACATGCTAAATGCTTTTGTAAATTCTGACCTCAAACAAAATGCATTATTAGTTAAGCACAAAGAAATTCATTATTTTAGCCTACTGTTATTTTGCCCTCAAAAACCCTTAAAAATAGATCTAAATGAACTGAAATCAAAGGAGTGTGTGAAAAAGATAATGGTTTTAGCCATTCTGTTCTCAGTAGCTCTTGACTGCTCTTTGCATTTCAACTTCATCTATTGATAAGATAATTTGTGAGCAAGATATAAACTAACTTTGAGGGTGAAAATGTCAGTAGAGTGGACTACAGGCAGGACTTTATGAAAATGTAGCTGAAGGTTAACTGAAAGTATTTATCTTTTTTCAATACCCATGATTAGCTGCAACTTTTACATCTCTATTACATTTAATCAGTTCACTTTCTGCCTGTATGAAAGATCAGATTCAGGTTGAAACTTAAAATAGAAAATATTTTCCCCATTATCTGCAAATCAGAACATTATTGAAAGTGGCAATGTATAAGAACAAGCACTGCCTGAAAGTGCCACTAGGGAGGATGATAAACTAGCAAACAGAAAGGCTTTTTACACCTTAAAAGTCAAAACAGAGATTGAGTTTTTTTCAGTGCCTGGTTTTGTTTAGTTTGGGTTTTTTTCTATACAGAATCACAGGAAGAATTTCATTCACTTTTCAAGGATGTTGAACACCACAGCATGTTCTAAATGGCTGAAAATGCTACCTATTTGTTTAAACTGTGATTAACACTCTGCAGAACTCAGGCTATCCAAATCATGATGATTAATTGAATGCCATGTTATTTTCTTACTGTATTTGCAGTAAGCCAGACTCTAAAATCTTACAGTAAAGTACTTAATCATTCTTATCCATATCTCAGCAAGTCTGTGGTTCTTGGTAAGGTGATGCTGTAGCTAAGAGCTTGTAGCTCCTCTAGGCCAGGCTCAGAGAGGAAAGTACCACTGGCTGAGAAAGTTTAGAAAATTTAGCAGAATTTGGAAGTCTTGTTTCTTCATGAGATCTGGAATTGTCTTTGCTACTGACATAAGATGTAGACAGATTCCGTTAGATTTCCTGGGATTCATTTGAGGGGACCTCCCTGAAAACAGATCGATCTTTTGTATATTCTGCTGTTCCCCACTGCCCATGAATTTTATCCTATTTTGGTTCTCGAATTCGTAGCCAGTCTATTGTAGGGTAGCTTAGAGTCAATTATTGGGTGAGTTCACCACTGTCAGTGGGAAAGTTATATACAATTTATTTGGGGCTTTGGGCTGGAATTTTCCTGGTGGAAGCCCCTGTGCAAACTCTGATCCTTGGTCTACCCATGGACACCATTCCTGTCAGTTTGAAACACGGGAGTCACAATGACATTTGAAAACCATGGCAGACTTAACTTTAACTGAGAGTTACTTTGATAACAGGATAAACTGATTCCTCAAAGAGCGGTATCACCTCCTTAGACATAGCCATTTCCTATTCTCAGTTAAACACACTTTCAAAAATTTTGGTGTGTTGCCACTGACAGTGCTCATGTGAATGACATCCATGGACCTTTGGCTGCTGTGACAATGGCGCGAAGTATACAAAATCAAGTAGTGCTTTATCTACCAGACAGTAATAAGCATGTAATTATATTGTAATTAAAAAGCAATTATTTACTGGCAACTATTGAAGACGTCTTTAATGGTAATTCTGAGTGCGACTACCATGTAATTTGTAGAGAGAAATAAGTGTGCAATTACCCTGTTAGTAACACAGTAATTACCAAATACATCCATGCATCTTTCTGTTTTCTGACATGGAGTTACCGACACCTGCAAAGTGTGAATTACATGGCAACTACATATGCAGCTGCCAGGTGATGTACAGTAGAATGAAAAGATGGCAGATATCATTTCAGAATTAGGGTCTGATTCATTAATGTAAAACTGGTGTGACAGATTACAAAACAGTAATCAAATCTGAAACAAGATCAAGCCACTGCAATCCTTGGAGCTTGAGACAGTTATAAATGTGCTGCGAATCAACCCCAAATCTTTGTGTGGAATTATGGGTACAATAAAATATACTGTCACAAGTCTGGAATTAGGATCTTACCCCTCTCATGTAAACTGATTCTACCCTATTCAAAAGAGAGAGTTTCTGTTGTTTCTATCACGGGTTCCTATCACAGATGAGCAACAGAGTCTTGCTGTACGTGGAGCCTTGTATGTCAGCTTCTCACCTCCCTCTTATGTCATTATTCTAGTGACATTTCCAAATAACGGTTTTGACAGAAGGTGGGCCCCAAGCAGAGGAACTTACCAAGTGAGTGGGAAAGCAGAAGCAAAAGCCCCAAGGCAAGATATGTCATAAACACTTCATAGAAAACACTAAATACATTGTTTTGAAGCAAATGATGTGTCATTTTGTGACTGGTGTAGGCTACATTTATTCTTGTGACATGGACCCCCATTCCAAAAAAGCCCTCGTTTATTCCACATAAACACAGCCTTAGTCTTAGGCACGAGATTTGAAAACAGATTGACTACTTAGGTGCTCAAAGCTAAAGATACATTTATCTACACTAGCACACACATCATCTCAGTCTTTAAACCTGTGCATTTAAATCACACCCTGAACACCAAAATATTCCTGACAAAAATTACACTAAAGCACATGCAGAGCTTAATTTTAAAAAGACTTGGCAACCAGAAATTAGTATGAGCCCTAAGTGGTCAGAATGTTTGAATATCAGTCCAATTTTATACAACAGACTACAATAAAGACCTGTGTTTGAGGTTTATTTATGAGTAATTTATCTAAAATGAAAATAGTCTTTGTTTTCCTTAAAGAAAGGATGAAAGAAATACAGAAACAGAGGACTGAAAAACCCTTCTGAATCACAAATTCTAAACCCCAGAAAAGAAATAAATTTATTGCAACTAATCCAGTGTGATGCAAGACAACACATTCTCATGCTGGAAAGATTTCTCTCTAGCTGTACTCCCCTTTCTTGGTCTGGGAAACTAAAGTTCAGCAACAAAACTAAGTATGTCTATTATTTACTCAGACCTCAGATTTCAGTTATTACTATCATATTACTTAGACTTTGCCATGTCATTTTATATGCTTGCCAAATTTCTTCAGCAGTGCCAGAATATAGCCACTTAATATTTACAGCAATTCATTTGATGTTCTGTCATCCATCAAGATTTACAGCAATACTGTCCCAAGATGCCTGAATCCTATATAACAAAACACAAGGCTGTTGATTACAAAATAGGATGATGAAAGGGGGGCTGGGGTGTCTTTCTAGAAAGTTGAGGAGGAAAACGTGACTCATCTTAAAGCACTTCTTTGAAGAGGACAAGCCCTTCCTTTCACATCCCTGATAGTTTAGAGTAATATAGATAATTAAAGTTTTCTCCAACAGCTATACTGTGGGAATGCTGTCATCCTTCTTTTTCCACACTGGATATTTCAGGGTGATTAATTGTTAATTGACAAATGTCAATATACTCTGGAGCATATTTTGTTGAAAACACACAGCCAATGATGGCCATTAATTTTTTCTTCTCGTTTGCAAAATCTCACTGAGAGACATTCATGTCTTATAATTTACCCAAGGGTTTCTAGGGAACAATAGCTTGCGGTCTCGATGCTGGCACTCTATTAAAACCTCGAATTAGGTGTAAAGAGGGGTGAGTGCTTTTTCTGAATGACTGGATTGCACTAGGACCATTCCTACATGTAAATAGACAACTATTCATTTGTTCAGTTAGACATACCTAAATGAGATGCAAGTGAGACCAGAGAGTGATCTGGTCACCAGCACTCTCTGTCTGCTGCAGATGTAAATCAAAATAACAGAAAAAAGAAGAAATAAAAAATAAAGAAAGAAAAAACCCTAACAAACAAACAAAAAAAAAACCCCAACAAAACCCCGGCCTTGCTTGTTGAAATGACTTCCTGCCATTGTGTTACCAAAACAGCTAGAAAGACGATTAGGCCGTGGCGTGGGCTTTTAGTGACAATACAACTATTGCCCAGTTCCTGTTGCTTTGTTGTATCATTGTTACAGTCCAGTGGTTGAATTTCAGCTGCAGTGCTTCTGGAGTTGGTGTGGAGGTGGTTGCTTCTGCAAACATATACAAAAAAGAAAACCTCTTTTGCCACTAATGGATGTCTCTGTAGCGGTGTAAATGGAGAGGTCAAAGCCTGTGAACATGAAAACATTGTAGTATAAAAATAAAAAAGAGGATAATGTCCTTTGTAGTTCTACAAGACTATTCTATATGGGTTCAATCTCTTTTAAAAATTAGTTAAAACAGCCATGAATACACATGACTAGGTTTGCATGCAGGATATGTTTAGTATTTGAGATTAGTTGGACTGACAGCGTCTGTATGGTTTCTTTAGGTTATTGAACAAAGGTCAAAATACATTACTGTGCTCCCAGTCCTAGAAGTTTCCTGCCAGAACTGTGCTGAGGAAACTCATTCCTCAGTTGCCTGGTTTTTTTGCCTGTTACAAAGATAAACAGAAACCTTCATTCTCTGGAGCTGTCATTCTCATATCTTTCATGTGTGCTAAACTCACTCGAAAAAATATTTCAGAGGAAAACAATAGAAGTGCTTCATAACTCATACTCAGTAATTGGTGTCCTGATGAAATCTGGGGCCTTATCTTGAATTCCTAGCACATCTTATGCTTGCCAGGACTTCACCCAAGGAATGTGGCACAACTGTGTGTTGTTGATATAACTTTCAATTCAGATGTACAATCTTCTTTTTGTTTACTCTCAAAACATTTAGATATGTTCAAATATATGTATATGTGTGTGAAAATTTCAGTCTAGAAAAGTAATGAGTAAAGAGTTTCTGAATCTTTTGAGAGTGTTTCTTTCACTCTTTTTAGCTAAGAAGCCTTTTTTTTTCTGTTTTAGTTAACAAGACCTTCCACAAAATCCTAATGGCATTATTTAATCTTAAAATAGTCTGTATCTTTTAATAGGTATAGATTAATAAACAATTTTATTTTAATGTTTATTTTAATGTTTTAAGAGTTTAAAAGCTCTTAAAACACATGATGGACATCTACCATATAGGGTTTTGGTAATTCTCCTACATGAAGCAAAAAACTCAACCCTTTTTTGGCTACAAACTGCACCCCACCATGTTACCAAAATATGCAGTAGAAATTTGGTGGCACAAATTGTGATTATGCTTGGAAAATTATTCCTGTAGGATATATCTGCATAGTCTTTACCATGAAAAGAACCAAAACATACCAAAATCAGGAAAGTTGCGTGTGCTTATCTTGGAATCCAGAAATCATCCCAATGGCATGATTTTTGGATACAGGCTCCTTTCATTTCTGTGGTAGCCAGAAGGGAGATGAAGAGACGGTGAAGTGGGGTTGGAAGGTGCCCACTGTACCCACAGAGGGACTCCTGCATCAGTAATGTAGAGGTAACAGAATACTGTAGCACAGCAATCCTCCACTTTAGTTGTATATGTTGTGCCTGGTGGCTTTCCTGCAAGGAACTCACCTTGTGTCTGAATACTAAATTTTGTCACTGGCAGAAAAAACAGAACAGAAAAATGGCTACATCAGAGGTCTCAGCTGCTCTGGTAGAAACAAGTATTTATTCAGATTGAAAATGTCTCTGTGGGTGGAGAAGGGAAAAAATACAACCCAAACACAGCTTCTTTTCCATTCCTCAATTAGCCAAAAATTGAATGCATGACTCATCAAGCCTAACTCAAGCTTCTCCCTAAGCACCTGCAGTCTTATGCCTCTGGGTTCAACTTTGTTAGGAAGCCCTGTCACTGATCCTGCATGTGTCTTCTCAAAGATTTTCTTCTAAACCTTCCATCAGTTCTGGAAGTCCAACCTTTTTCTTCCCAAGAGTGCTGCTCCTCATGAAGGAAGCTATACCATAAGGAAGTCCTCACAGACTAAAGGAAGCTTGGAGGGAGATGGGGTGTGGGGACTCCAGAGCATTGAAAAGCTCTTGGGAAATGGCTATAATGAGTACAATAGCCCATTTTTCCTAGGATTAGTCACCCATCACTGAACTTCAAAGGAGTTAAATAAATAAATAAAATAATTACTGTGGTGTTGTTATTATCATCATTATTACCACTATAAACAGGTTAATCAGATCTGCTAAAATCAGAGCAGACCTGAATTCCCACTGTGCCTTTTTTGAGTTTTAAGAAAAAGTTAACATTTTCATTCACTTTTTTCCTCCCTTCCTCCTACATACAAGTCGGGAATTGTCTGTTATACTACCAAACATTAGTATTGCTGGAACACAGAGAAAACACCTCTGTCCTTATACTTCCTAAAGGAAAGACAAGCTATATCACATGTTACATTACTCAGCTGTGTATTTTGCCAAGTGTTTGTGTATAAATTTAACCACAAATGAGAAGCTTGTGACCATATCTTTGTCTGAAATGTGTCCACATATAGTTCACTATACTTTTTCAAATCCGCATGTGTCATTTCATTATTTCTAGCCTATTCAGACTCAATTTCTTATCCTTTCCATTATCTCCCTTGAAAAAATGGATTAAATTGGGTCGCTATTGTGCTCATGTCATCCCCTGGCCTGCTGGACACCTGGGTTTTTAGGACACTGTAATATGACAAATTTAGCAAACTTTTATTGCTTTTTGTGTCCAAATTCAATATCTTCAAGATATTTCTCAATATAACATCCACACTAGGATGAAGTAAGAGATATTTAGAGCTCTTTTTCCACTGATACTTCCCAGCTGCTTCTGTGGAACAGCAATTTGGTGCCTTCCAACAGCTCAAAGAGAACTGCAGGGTCACAAGTAAGCCCACCACACAGAAAATAATATTCATCCTTGTCTCTACATTTGAACAAAACTGGTGCAATCCTAAATTTCGCATAACATAATTACATATCCCATTGCAACATAATTGGAGGGAAGAGTTTGGTTTGGGTTGGTTTCGTTTGTTTTTTTTCAATTTTAGCTTGCTTTTAAGTGTGATGGGAAGCTTACAGTGAACTGGCTTTAGGTATAGTTTACCTCTTCAGAAGGGTGGTCCCATGGCAAGGTTTTAATTTTAACAATGTGCAAAGAAAATTCATGCATCCTTCATTATTTTTCCAAGCAATTTTCAGGGTTATTTAAACCTTCTTTACCTATATTTGGAAATATTTTAAGTAAAAATTCAGTCTATTCCTAACATTAATCAAATTCATAGACCTTTTAGTGACTTAACCAAAGAATGTTATTATACTACAAAACAAGACAGATTAAGTTTAATGAAGTTATTGCTTCAGGAAGACACAGACATTCGGATTTGCACAAACCCATGTGGGGCCCTGGTTTGTTGGAGTTTACGTTTATATATGTAAGTACTTGAAATAAGTGAGAGAAGAAAACTCATCGGTGTGTTTTCTTTTGTTTGTGCACTTACATACAGCATGCTTTTGTTTTGAAGGTTTATCACTGGTGGAAGATGGCACATTTCATTTACAGCTAGAGCACCTGAATAAGTGATGCTCAGAAATGTAACCTCCCTTCCTGTCACAATCCCATTTCATTTCAGATTAAATTATATCAATGCTTCAGTTCCAGAAACTTTTAAATCAACAAAAGTAAGAACAGTGGGCACTAATTTACTTTATAATATTTATTCAGTGATACAGGCACTTCTGCATAAACCAATATATATTATTTGAATAACTTACAACAGATGGTTTGTATTTCCCTGAAATAAAAAACCAATAAGAATGAGCCTGGAAACTCAAACATCATGAGCAGATTTGCTAAAAAGGAAAATCATGTTGTCCTCAAGACCCAAGCTTTCAGAGATCTGGAAAGTCTGGAGTCAGGAGGCCACAGCGTACACAGGCCTGTCATGCCCTATCTGCTACACAGCTGTAGCCAAGACGGCCTCTGTTGCAATTAGGGAAACACGACGCTCAGGCTCGACCTGGCACTGGTGACCTCTGGCATTGTCACCACCACACAGTGCCTAAATGATGTTAAGTGGAGTAGACAATGCCCGTTCAAAGCACCAGCAGTTTGTCAGCAGCACACAGCAAACGCCCAGGCCACCACCAGCTCTAGGCCAACACTCCCACCCCCTCACTCCAACTCATTCAGCTCCACTGATAATAACTACAACAGGAAGTTCTTGGGGAAAAAAAAAGTGCTGTAGAAGCTGAAAGAGAAATTCCTCTCCTCTCAACCACGTGGTTAATGCCTAAAATTAGCATGCAAAAGCTATGCTGCCGAGCACAGAATGACTTAAAAGGCCCCTGCACAAGAGACTGAGATCCCTGTCATTATTTAAACATGGTTCCAAATTGATGAGTAGATTTCATGTGGGTATTTTGCTCTGGGTAATAATACAGTGAGAGGTAGCCAGTGAATAGGACTCTGATATTACCAATTACAATGGTCACTTACAGCAAAGCTTGCAATCACTAAAGGCTAAAAGACACATGGTTTAGGTTTGAATGGAACATCAGCAGAGCATAAATGATACATTTTATTAAGAGAGTATATGAAATAAAGGAGTGTATTGACATGAACACACACAAGATTAGGCAAGAAGGACTAATTTACTCCTTATCTGAGAGAGTTAGGGTGTTAGTGAAGTTTAGAAAGAAGAACCTTGTGCTGTGACAGATAATGTCTAAATATTGGGGAAAAATTTAGAAGCTGTTAATTCATTTAATGATATCTTCACCATATAAGTTTTCAAAAAGTACTTTTCCTTTTATCTTTTTTTTTAGACGCTTGGTAGAATAAAAGCTTCTTGGCTGTAACTGAAAGCTGATTGCTTTGGGAAAACAATGAGATTTGTGGTTTTATCAGGATGGGAGCAGTGGAGAAAGAGAACAAGTATTTGTCAAGGAGAAAACAGTGTTAATACAACTTGCATAGGAAGAATCTGCATTTTATCAAGTAATAGAAACATTCCTCCACATAAACCTCAGCACTAGAGTTAAATTTCGTGACAACATTTGTTTGCTGTAACAGTTTATCGGGCTCCAGCTGCTCTACTGGGATATTGAGATTTCAGCATTGGTAAGAAAGGCACGACACATGAAAAAGCAACAAAGAACAGTTTAATGTCTGTCAAAGCAGGTCACAGATATGCATCTGTTCTCTTTAAAGTAGGAGTGGAAGTAAGGAAGTGCAGGGAAAGAGCTCAAATTGGAAAGTTAGAAAGCTGACGTTAATGTGGTCACCATAGCCATTCCTAAGATTTTCCAGGCTCTTGTCATGCAGTGGTTCACTGCAATGTAAGGCCTGAAAAATAGAGAAAGTAATCCCGAGATTACAATGTCCTGCCATACCATTTATTGTTTTTAATGAAAGAAGGAAAGAGAGAAGTACAATGAAGTCTTTTCCAAAATTGTGGGACAGCAAACCACTTACAAAATTTTCCAAGCCCATTGCTTAAACCTGATGACCTTGGATCTCCCAGGACAATGATGAAATGACCCAAGTCCAAGGATTGTTGATTTCTTCCCAAATAAGATATAAGGGTTATATTTCTTCCAGTCTGGCTTTTGCTCGAAATCTTAATTTTAACAACTCTTACCCTGTATTGATCACCCATCCCTTTACAGTTCAATTAAAGTACTGTATATGGCCATTGTTCTCAAAGAATAGTGTCCACAACTGCTACCCGCATGCTTTTAATCACAGGAACAACATTCATCAACAGTACCCTGAAATTACTAATTTTTTTTCTCAGTTCTTGTCATTGGTAAGATAAATGAAACCTCTCTAGTCTTCAGCCTTCCTTCAATTGATAACAGGCTACTTAAAAAGAAAATATTAAACCTTGTGTGAAAAGTCTTCTGATTCAGATTAAAGAGGCACTTAATAGCTTACCTTGCCTATAGCAAAGATCTCCGGAGGAAAGGGAAAAAAGAGTGCAACAAGACAAAAACTAGTTTTCATTGGCTTTTAAGCCGCTGAATGTAACAAGGTGCTGTAGCACTTTCATCAGCCATCAACATCTTGGCTCTGGGGTAACAGACCTTTGATAAAGAGAGAATTTTCCCCAGTCATATAATATCAGAAAAAATACTAATGGAAGTTCACTTCAAAGATAGTCTGCTGGTGCTGAATTTTAAGGTAACTGTCTTGTACCTTGTCACTGTTTCACAGAGCTTTTACTCATTGTGGTAGAGGGGTTGATAGATAACCCATCAGTGGCTTCACTACAGCTCATGGGCCGTGTTTGATAGGAAAAGTGTTTCAGAAACATATGCTAAGATACTAGTAGAGTCTCTATTTACATTTTGCTGGCATCTCAGTCCACTGTACTATGACATCTACGCTTGTGAAAGACAGTGTGATAAATCTCAAGTATTCTCTTTTCCTAATGGGAAGATATGGTGATCTACTGTCTTTCCTAAAGATACAGAGCTAGATTTATGATCAATTCACTTTAGTATTACAATTTTATGTTTCCCTGAACATATACAGAAGGGCAATATGTGTATAAAATTTTGCTTAACAACTTAGATTAATATAATTTAAACAAAAGCCACAACAACAGTAACTTCTCACAAATTAATGATACAAAATACAAGACTCCAATTCACAGATCAAATCTGATCCACGTCAGTGATATCCAAAAGCCATCACCAACTGATGGCTCTTTACTGTTTCTCTGACAGCTATATCCCCAGGACAGGCTGAACGTCACTGTTTCCATCTGGTGGAAGCAAGAGTGGATGAACAAAAGCTAATTTAGTTCTCACACGCACTGACATTAGTGTGAACTAGGATGAAAACTACATTTTAAAAATTTAGCAAATCAAAGGCAAGATCAAAAACACATTGCTAGCCTCCAGGGCTACCACCAGAAGTACTCATTAATTCTGTATGTTTCCAGAATTAGGCTTCTGTGGGACTCCCTGCTTGTACCTAGCAAAAACAGAGGTCTGTAACCCAAATAAGTGGTGGAACTTCTATGCTTAAATCTTGTTGTATTCAACAAACCACTGATGCAGATTCATGGCTTAAGAATTCATATTAGTTCATCTTTTCTGACATCCTTCTAAATAAGAACTTCCTTCTCTTTTAAATTCAGCCCTCTTTGTTAGGAGAGATTCTGCATTGAAAAGTACCTCTATTTATCCTTTTTTTCTGTAAATAGATATGATGACTCACCACCATACTATAACAGGAATCTATTGTAAAATCACCCTTGTCAAACATTCTTTCACTTGACCCATCACCCAAAGAACAAATAAAACTTCCAAGAGAGAAGTGTCCAGTCCCTCTTCTTGAAGTTGCCCAAGGGCTCACAGCTTAGGCCGAAGTTCATGGTATTTATGGGTGCATACTGAGCCCTGTTTTCTAATCGGGTCCCATTTCAACCAGTTCCAAACTGTGGGCTGAGACACCAAGGCGAGTAGCATCTCCTCAGTTCTCTCAGGACATACATACACACAGTCCACCTTATAAATAAAGAAACAGAAAGACAAGGTGCCTTTAAATGGCATATAAACCAATGCATTGTGTGTCAAACCTCCCTGGGTTGCATATTTGCATAATGTAGTATTAGCTATATAATCAGCCTCTTTTAATTATTTATTTCCCCCTCCCCCAGAGAGCCAAAGTGATTCTTTCTCACAGCAAGCCTTATTAAGTGTACAAAGATTCACAAAGCTATGCCACAAAGTGGTTTCCTCATATAAAACAACACTTTGTTTTTCTATAACATACTATGAGCATCAGAGAAGAAAATGGTTCCACAATAAACATACATATCATTCCACATATTTGTACTCCCTAGAGAGATAAAGCATACAGCAGGCATGCCTTTTCTGTTACATGAATCTCAATTCTGCCTACTAATCCTATGTCAACACTTTAAAATAACACTTTTGCCCAAATCTTTCTCTGCCCTAGATGATGGTAAACAAAGGCATCCTGCTGTGCTCCCTTGACAGTTTAAATGGATATAGAAACTATCCTTTTCTTTTAGGGGGTACCTCACAGCTACCATTTTAGGACAAAGGAGAAGCACCTTGACTGAACAGCTTTGAATTCCTAGTCTTCCTATTCCTCATAGGTGCATGAGAACATTTACTACCAGCTGTAAAAATCAGATGACTGTTGATTGCTTTCAGCTGTAATTAGCACTGAACATACCAGATTGCTGTGATCACTCAGAGGCTGACTATGTCCATGTTCCTCAATTCATCATGTTTGAGGGATATTCCCCAGCTAGGTCATCTCTAAAGGGGTTAAAAAGCTACAAACAGTACAATGCTCCTTGTGGTGTGTTTGGGCTTTCTTTTCACACCTTCCAACTTCTTTGAATTTTCTCAGATTTAAGAGGTGATGAAATTTCTATTTGAAAATTGCACACCAATGTTGTGCTAAACAAGGAGTCTTAGTAAATTTTATATTGGTAATCAGACCAGCAAACACATAGATCCATATCCAGTATCTTCTAGAAAACATCCACAGATTCAATCAACAACAAAAACACTTTGTCAAAGTGCCTTTTTTTTTGTAATGGATTCTGAGCCTTGGCAAACATAATGTGCTTATAACATTTATTTCAGTATTCACAAAATTTGGTGGAAGGGAATTAGCCTTTCATAGAAAATAAAAGAATGCCTCCCCCTATACCACAGGTAAAACCTACTGTATTTTCCACCTTTCTGTGTCTATGTAGTGTGGAAGCAAAAGGTACACCTCAGTAAGTTATGACACCAAGCTATCAAAACAGAAATCAATCCTTGCCCATTAACAAAGTATGTTGTACCATCCCTGCCGTGCTCTTCTCTTCTGCAGTACTCCTTTCTCTTTCACTACCTCCAATATTCTTTTGTGTCAAGAGTGAAGAGGGAGAAAAGAATCAACCATATGAATATGCACTATTGTATAATATCCTGCTAACTTTGCTTAGCAAAAAACTCTACTTGAAATTTTGCTGGAGAAAGGAATGCAAAACTCAATCCTCAGCAATGAGTCTTCCTACTAAAATGAACTGTTGGAGTCAGCAGATGATCTTCAGAACATGATTAACAGCTTGACATGTCTTGACAATTCCAGGAAACGGAAAGTGTATGAATCTGACTGCACAGCCTAATGTATTTGCTTTTCGTAAGAAGTATGTGTCCCAAGTGATGCAGTTTCTGTTTCAGTATTTTGCTGTATTACTCAAGTGAACACACCTCTCTAAGAAGTACCTTCAGCTGTCTCGTTGTCCTTTGGAAGTCAAACACATTTCCCACATAAATGAGTCAGTATTTACCTTAGAGATGCCTGTAAAGAAAAAGAAAGGTATACTTGTGACTGATATGGTAGCTCAGGACATAGTGTTTTAAGATCTGAAAACAGGATGATGGAATGTATTTTTATTTTTAGTTGAAAGTGACCTTTCAAGGTACCAGTAATTTCTTCAGGTAGCTTCAAAAGGTGACTTCTCTATTGTATAAGTTCTCTTTAATAACCCACCAATTCTCAATGGCTCTTTTTTGGGGGGAGGGGGAAAATAAGATTCTTGGAAAACATCAAATAAAAATGAGAATAAAGGCTTGTGCCAAAATATTATTTAAATTCGTAGAATACACTTCAACAGCATCAAGCATTTCTAAACCATATCAATACGCTTGGCTGTGTACTGAAAACCAAAACACAAGCCACCAGATTATGATAATGACCTTGTTACTTTTTAAAGAATTTGGTGTGGCATAGGCAAAGCTGAGTTCTTGTTTGTATGAACTCATCTTTTCTAAACCGAGTGTTTAATAAAGACAGAGAGTAGAGCAATTATTTCATCTGCAAAAATAAACAGATCGCTATTAAATAGAGCAAATATTTGGTTTTTAAAAAGAAAATGTTTTAAAATATTGCATATATTTGCAAATGTTGTACCAATTTACTTACCATTGTTTATCTACATTATAGTGAAATTTAAGATTGCCCACATTCAATTTAATTTCTTGTTTTGAATTCAGATAAGCAACATTGAATTTTTCTAATTTGTTTACTTCTGCTGCTTTGCTTAACTGACAAAATATAGCAACTGGCTCATAACAATCTCCTCACCATGAAGGTATTAATGAGCTGAAGATGCCAGTGAGAATCTGGGTGAACAGTGTATATTATTTTCTTTGCCTTCAAGTTATGTTATGATCAGGAAGGTCAAGCTCTAGTACTTCCCTTCTCTTGCCCCACACGCTGACTTCTCCTGAAATTTTTCTCAGTGTTATATTTCAGTTTACGTGTTCCAGTGCAAGACTAGGCTGATAGAAATGCATCAAGGTTGATCTATTTACAGTGGAAAATTTCTTATGCTTTTTCGTTGGTGTATTCGGAATAGTTGGGGTTTGTTATCCAGTAGTATTTGTGTTACCATAACAGCAAACCTTTTTAGGGTCTTTCCAGGCAAAGAAAGACAAAACTGTTTCTTCAGACATTCTAACTCTTATACAGAAAGTTTGACAAAGAGTGGAGAAGAGGAAAGAACACAAAATCTCAGAGCAAACTATTTCCTAAATAAAACTAAAAATAAAAGAATAAAAATGCAAAAACTTGTCCACAATATTTAGTATATTGGTTACGCCATAGTCAAGCTTAGCACCATAATCATAGTTGAGATGAGCAAAAGATTATTTTCTAACTCACTGAAGTTAGTCAGGTCAACAAAATGGAACCACCAATAGCTTTTCAAACAAAGTCACACTAAAAATCCTGAGGCATGAGGGAAACAAACTTCATTCATCATATACAACACCACTGATGTACTTACATTGTCTATGGCCTCAGTTATGGACAAGTATCTGAATCCCATAAATCATTTAGTTTTTTAATTCTGGTATACCATTCAACCTCCCAGAAATTTTTATAAGTGGGAAGTTAATACCAAGAGGAAGTCAGTATGCTAATATGATAAGGCAAAATCCTCCTTCCTAGCCCAGAAATTTGAGCACTGAAATGACTGTAAAGCAGGCTAACCCTGAGAGACAGAAATGCAAGGGGAGAAAAAGAACAGAACTGGTTGGTAAGACAACCAATCAATGGAAAAAAGCGATTTCAGGTCAGTTGAGATAGACCATAAGGAAATCTAAAGATAAACATCTTCTATAAGAGAAAGTTATCCTCAAATTGACCTGTTCCCCCTGAAACATTATCAAGACTAAATTGTATTCAAAGATTTTCGGCAACAGATAAATTGATACCCATTCTTCTAAATCTCACTGCTTATTGTTTAGTAATTCACCATTCTCTACCTGATACTGATACAGAGACTGTCAATTATCACATATCAATGAAGATTTTTCTCCCAACTAATAGCAATTAAAGTAGATATGTTTAACAGTATTGCTTCAGTAGAAGAAGCAAGAAGGCAACTTTGAGGTAGGTTATAAACTAACAATGATTTTCAGAAATACTTTGGCCAGTTATTTCTCTTTGTTCATTCAGGAACCATCACTAGAAAACAAAGCTCTTGTTTGCAGGATTGTGTAGCAGATGGTGTCTGTTAATAAAATCAATATAATCAGTAAATCCCATGCAATTATATTTTTCTGATAAGAAAGTATTGACAATTCCTCAAATAAGCAAGCTGAACTTCTATTTAACCTTAATACAGTTCACTTTTTTCTAATTACTTTATTGATTTTTTTGTTGAAGGGTTGAGGATGGGATGGGAATTTTGTTTCTTTTTTTTTAAGGAGCACCATCCTAGAAGAAAAAGTTCAATATTTCTATGCCTAGTCAAAATTGATTAAGTTTCCTTGTCTGTTTCATGTCCTTTATTTATTTGTGTCATAAGCTTCCAACTAGAGTTCGTTGGTACATTCCTTCCAAATCAAAGAGATAGAGATAGTACTAACCTGGATGCAAATCTATGCTCTGCAACAGATTTCCTGTTATGCCTAACATCAAAATGTTTTTGTGGATCTGGATTGAATTGACTTGTCTCTACAGCTCATAAAATTTAATACACATCAAATTAATTGTGATGTGTCAGGGAACAGAAGATGAATTGCTGGGGATAGCTCAATGGTATTTTCGTCTCATCATAAGAAGCATGAGAGCACCCAAAATTATTGTTGAAATTGTAACTATTAAAAATCAAAAGAGTAAAGTTATAAAAAAAAGAGGGGGAAATACTTAATATATTTTTACATATGTAAAATGTATGTATTCCACATTTACATGTGCAAAATGTATGACTTATTGTAACATCAGATTTATGTTTTCTCTTCTTCCTCTAGTTTACAGAATTTAGTCCTTTTCTGTAAGTAGATTTGTAACTAGGCAGTTTCTGAAAACAGAAAACAAGAATGCTAGCAGCCCTGAAAAAATGCCCAGAGATGTTCATTGAAAAGCCTTATTTAAAAAGAAAATGGAAGAAAGATCATGATAAATACACTAATACAGGCTGTACTATAGGAGAAACACTTCCAGTATTCCTTTTTCATAAAGCGGTCTGCTAAACCAGCAATGAAGCATCCAGCGAAACTGGAGAGAAAGCAATTTTTAAAATGTTGAAAGGTAATCCTCCAAGTACACAAAATTCACCTGTAAAATCTTTGTCACAAGGGTGACAGTCCAGCACAGGACTAAGCATTACGAAGAGGACAGTGAACAGCTGCCTTTCCAGTTAATTAAGACTACCATAACTACCTTAGTGTTTTTATTAGTCCTCAGGCTTCTAAGCACTAGTTGTGACGTGAGTGGTTAGGATAAAAAAAGAAAGCTTCCCTACAAGAAGGTTACTGACCATTGAAAGTTCTTGGACTTGTCTTTAAAACACTTGGTAGGATTCAATTTGTAGTATGCACAAATTTGAATAATTATAATGCGTCCAACATTATTGTATTTGGAAGCAGGATATATATTTAATTTCAAATTATTACTTTTAATATTAAATTGCTGAAGAAACTTGTCTTTCATTTTCAAGACTCATTCAAAAATTCTAGATCCTTTTATCTACAGGATTTATTATATCAGGCTTCTTATTAGAAAGATTTTGCATGACATGACTTTCTTCACTAGTATTATTATATATTCTGTTCAAATTTCCTTTTATATTTGTCCATCTGAACAAATGTGATGTTTAAATCTGCACAAAATATTTTGGAGGAGAAGTAAATGTAAGGAACTTATTTATTATATATTTATTTCTTACAGTAGCCTCTTAGTCAGGACAGTTTCCATTAGTATTTTCAAGGGACAAAAAAATAAAAATCAAAATATGTCTAAAAATGCAACCTTAATGAGAAAGTACTAATTTCTGTAACAACTACTATAAAAATTCCCCATTTAACAATTGTAGTAAGGGAACCTGGGCTGACTGACTTTTAACTTCTCCTAGACTAACTTTGAGCCCAATGGCAATTTTCCTTCTCCTCTTACTCATACTCGTGTTGTACCACTTCCCCTATTTTTTTCAGTTTAACCAGTATATTTAAGTCCAACACACACTGGCCACTAACAGTTACAACCTATCTGTGGCTGCGGTTACTGACAGCCTCTGGGCCCAAGTCGTGATTGAATCTTTACCACCAAAACCACGAAACCCATCTCTTACCAGCTGAATTAAAGAATACTGTAAGAGATAAGAGAGAAAGCAGTAGATTACAGTTATTGTGGAAAACAAATCACAGTCATGTAAACAAGGTCAGTGTATCTTGCATTTCCCATGATTTAGTACGTTCTCAGTCACATCCTAACATTCTCTGTGGCCTTTAAGAGCTCATGTCATTTCCTGAGACCAACTTTGTTATGAATGCAGCTCTATTTCTTGGAAAGTGTGGGACTGTGATAGCCTTTACTGTAGAATGGCATTGCCATCTTCTGATCAATGCTTTCTCTCCTCTCTTTTGTTTACTGGCTGCCTTTCACTGCTGGTCTCAAGTCGCAGAAAAGTTTCAGTCTTCTGGAAACCTGTGCTGTTAGGAAAGATGGGGATTTACTCCCTACTGACTATGTTTTCCTGAAAGTTGACAGCTTCCTCACAGACTCCTCCGTGCTTTGGAGCTGGTCCCCACAGTGGAACCTATTCCTGGCTCTGTTTTCCCCCAGACAATGTGAGTTCCAAGAGATTCTTCAGGGATTGCTCTAATGGCCCTGCAATTCACTGTGAGATGGTTTTAAATGAAATAGCATTTATTTGGCAACTCTACAACAAAAATGAGAAAAGAATGAAATACCAGATGAAAATAATCTTTTCTGGATGCACACTGAGGAAAACATTGCTAAGGAATGCATACCATAGAAAACTCACCTACCAGGTGCTGAAATACTGACTTGGATGTTTAGCATGCTATGAGCCAGTACTTTTCTTAGAATCTTGTCAAAGGACCATGACACTGTCTGAAGGAAAAAACCACTCACAGGGTTTGCTTTAAAGATCACCTACGCTACCAGACGTGTGGGGCTTTTGGAATGCTTTCAGCATTTTCGGGTTGCAAGTGGGTTAACCAAGCAAATTAATTCCTTTGGACCACATCATTCATAAAGAAAAATGACATTTCTTGTCAAACACTTGAGGTCTTGATTTATGTTTTTTTCCAAGTCCTTCAAATTTGCAGCAAGAATACATTTCTTTTTTATGAGCCTTCTGGCTTTCCCTGTAATACCGTCATAATGTTCTTTGACAACTGGCATTACTAGCATTACTTTCATGCCCAGCTCATTGCTCTTAACTTACAAGTTCTCCAAACTAACATTAGCCAACTAGCTCAACAAAGTGCACACTGTAATTAATTACATAAACCTTCCAAATCTATATGAAGAAACACTATGAATCATGGTGCCATAAATATTTATTACCACCTCTCCTTAAATGCCTTTGGCTCTAAGACATAATTGCAATGGATAGTCCAGTTTAATGACCCCAAGAAATAGCTACGGTATCTACAGAAATTTTTGATAAACATGCACAGTTTCCTTCCTTCTAGTTCATTTGTAATAGTGGCAAGGTGCCTGCTCAGGGGCTGCTCAGATCCTATCCCTAACATAAAATATAGTGAATTTGCATAAATATCTTGCCAGAAAAGGAAAAATGTCGTTTTGATAATGTCCTATCATTTGCCAACCCTGCCACATTGATGCCACATGCCTCTTTTCAAAGGATTATATCAGTCCATATTTAATTGCAGAAAATAGCTTACATATTTCTTGTAAACAGCATATTTTCAAACCAGAAGTGTTGTGTATAGCTGGTTAACACATAATAATAAGAATGTTAATTCCTAAATAAACAGCATATGAGTCTTTACCCTCTGCCCCAGTATGAAACAAACAGGACTTGAAAAAACATAGGTGCATTAGATAAGTCTAATACAGGATTAAAGCCTGTGTCAGTTATTGTCAAGGACATTACTATCCCACAACTTGTGGCTAGCTTGCATGTTCGTTTGGCTGTAGTTTTCATTCAGTATCTAAATATATTGTCATTCATGATTGTTTTATCCAGATCTGCCTCTCCTTGTGCAAGGTACATTCTTCAGCCCTTTCTCATATTCTCACATTAAAAAAAAAAAAATTAAAAACACCTGCACTAAGGAAGGAAGTGTATGTGAATATGCATGAGAAAGGAACATTCTCTAATTAAAAAATTAAAAACAAAATAGCATTTGCTTCCAATCTGTTCTTGGGAAGAGGATAAGAAAATGTTACCTATAGCACAAAGTAGTCACACAACTTAATGAACTTCTGGATAGCATTCAAATATTTGAAGAGATTAAAGTGATTGCAGAAATTACATAATGGGAATTGAGCAGGACTCCTCCACACCTAGAGAAAAGGAGTTGACCAGATGTATGCTGATGTTTAGTATGATGTAAGGCACTAGACTTAATGTCAAGGGTTATCTGCACATTATTTATTCAAATTATTAAAATGTACATTTATATTTGGAACAAACACTTTCTTGAGACAGATTAATTAATATCTGAATGGAAGAAGGGGGTATACACACATTCACATTCAAAATCCAAACTTCCTGCCTAAAAGGCAAAGCATTTGGAACTGGACTTTGAGAAGAATCCTGTCTACTTTAATGCAGCATGAATTTTGACTGGGCTCAGGAAGAAAAAGGTAGTATTGAAGTCTACAATAAATTTATATTGGTCAGATGGAAGAAATATGACATGCTTCCAAATAGAAAGGAAGTAGTTTTTCCCCAAATGGCTCAATTTTTACCAATCCATCCAACATCAATATAAGGGTATAAAATCTTCTGTGTCATTACAGCTGTAACGGCAAGCAGATAAAATATTTGTTTGCTGAATAGTCATATAAATGCTGGCTACTGCCTTATGTCTTTAGTCTTTAGACCTTCTTATTCCTTTTTTTGGCAAATTTCAGAATATCCCATACACTATCATGTAAAACATCACCTGGTGCAAAACAAAGTTCAGGTGTCTATCTCTTCTCCAGAACTCAAGCTATTTGTCCAGAAAAGATTGCTCACAAACTACTAAGTGTTCTAAGAGTTAAAAATCGAATCTTTAAAAGGTGCCACTATTTTTAGATGTTACAAACTCCTATTACACAGTTTCAAAAGTATTAGCCTTATCAGCTGTTCTTTAATGGAAGCAGCACTTATACAATTATGTTCGCCTTCTCCTAAAAGCTTGCAATCCATACAGCAAGGAAAAAAATAAAACATCCTGATATACTTGCTTTCCTTTTCTGTCCAAAATTCTTATTTCAGTAAAACTGCATTGTATCCTAGATGGCAACAATTACCTCATACCACTGAAAGGCCAGACTGTAACCATCATTTTTTCAGCTTGCATTAAAATTTTAGTGCAGGTACCTGAGCAAAACATAGGTTTGCAACTGTCACAGCAGGTGCACTGTATGCAGTGGTCTATTAAAGGAATAAAGATTAGTAAAGTAAGTGCAACGTGGCATAATTCTGTAGGGCTAGTAAAATGTCTTTTAAGAGTATAGTACTTATGATGCTGTGAGTCTATTGACTGGTGTGACACAACAACCACTATTCCTAAAAGCTGAAAATACTCAGCTTCTCACAAGTCCCAGCCCCATCTATTGGTGAGATAACTGACAAACATCTGGAGTCAGGAGCAAGTCTTTACTCCCTGAGTATCTGCAGCTTTAGCGTAGGGAGTATGCAAAATGGAGAAAGGGATGCTGGCTTCTGGTTTTCTCTACCTCACACAGAAAGGCACATGTCAGGCATGGCTGAAAGCAAGTCATATTAAAATAAAGAGCATGTTTGCTCTGCTTACGGCTAAGTAGGAGACACGGAAGATATATTCCCAGTGTAGAAGATAGTAGATATATTGTAAAACTTTTATCACTACTTTCTCCTGCAAATAATCTCACCATGGGTATATTTACTGGTGTTATTTTCTTATAAAAATAACATGCATTGCTCTTTAGAAGTGTGATGATATTTCCAAATGTGAGATTAGTTAAATTATGTTAGTTTGTCTTAAACTTTGTTTAGGAGGGAGGAGCTGTGTTTGCTTAGTAAATCTACTTCTTCTCCAATTCCACCATACCTCATTACTAACTTCTCTGATAATGTTCATTTTTAGTGGTAGCCCCTCATTATTAAAGTTATATTTTGATGCTAGCAGGAGCAAGGGGCAGGTAGAAACAGACATATCTAGGAAAGATAGGCCTTTTACTAGGGATTAGGTGACCTCAGAGGATCCAAGTGAGAGCAGCAACACCTATGACATGTAACTGTCTCCAGCAGAGACAGTGGGTTGTGAGAGACACTCACCTTATACTCTCCCCGCTCTTTTGGAGCAACCAGGACATCATCAGCCTAAAGCCAGTAAAATAGCCAAGATGACCCAGAGGTCCTGGCTATGTCTTTTCTTATTACTACACCTATTCAGTCTGCAACTGCAGTCATGGTTGAGTAAGGGACAAGGTGTAGAAAGCCAAGTCTTATAAAGGCAAACCAGTAAAGCTTCAGAAAACTGACAATACTCTCACTTCATTTGAGTTCACAACTGAACTGGGGCTTTTTCAAACCATCTGTGACTCATCTCTGCAGTCTCCTAGTTTCAAAGTGCTTGCTTCTGCATTTATGCCAGCCTTACTAGAGCACCACACAGGTGTGAGACAGCTGTGGGCTACTCTGCCACAGTGCTGCCACCTGTTTCTGTGCCGAGCAACCATACACCCCAGAGCAGGCTAGTCACTAAATTTCAGAGTCCTCTTTATGGTGTGAACAGAGTAACAGAAATTCCACCAGAGGAAGCACCAGAAATTATAAAAGAAAGTAAATATAAATTAAAATTGTGTCCTGCATTGACTTAGCAGTGTGCTCGGTTACTTGCTATATATAACATAGATATACTTCTGTATGGGCACACAGTCCAAATTTCAGACGAAAAGCTGGCATGAGTTAGTATCCTAATGTTCAATCTATCATTCATGGAGCAGAACTCTGTGTATTAAAAGCACCTTTCACCATTAAGGAAAGCAATAGCAAATTGGCTGATCAGCATAAATGTACAACTGTGTTGTCTCTTAAGAGCTATTATCATGCTTTCCAAATGTAGTTGTTTCAGTTGTTGAATTTATGAATTCTCCTGTTTTTTTAATATATAAATCTTGGCACCTCTATCACTCATGCTATGATTCCCAGTAGGTAGAAAAGCCCTGAGCAAATATAAAATGAACTTTTAAAAAAATATGTGAAGCTGGGGAAAAAAAAATACAGCAATTCAGAAAGGCAATTAGTGTTGGTAACAGTCTCAAATAAACTTTGGATTGGGAAATTTACAGAATTTATTCCAGTGAGATTTTGTTAAGCCTTGATATAAACTACATAAAGCAAATAATAAATTAGTCTCTTCAATCTTTCACTTCTAAAATAAAATAGTGTCCCACTTCTGGTATAGAATGACACACACAAAAATAAGTATGTTGATATTCATAAGACTATTCCCCTTCTGCGGAAAACAAAGATAATCAGACCATTATCCCTGAAATCCAAATGTGCTAATCAGCCAAATTCAAGAGGTCTTTTCCCATGAAAAGGCAAAGAAACCCTGGCACTAGTCATTCCATTGACTTAAATAGAACCACTTGAATAAGTGAGAATCTCCCAACTGGGCCAGAGCTTTCTTAGCACTACATTGTAAATTATAAAAAGATATACTGTACTGTATCTGTTCCATTAGGCATAGTTCAGCTGTCGAAAATCGTACTGTTGGTACCTCTTTTATCATCAACTGAGAATATATCTAAGATAATGAAATCATACATTACCCTTTGAGATTTACAAATCTGACACCACATGTAATGTCTGCTCTCCCTTCTTTAAATTAATATATAAGGAGAAATCTCTTTTGTATGTGGAAAATCATTTCTTTCATTTCTCCATCATTTTAGAGGTCATTTAATGAACAGAATCATGATTTGATAGAATCTTTCTCTCATTGTAACTAATCTAATAAGTATCTAACATTTTAGGTAGTGCTGTGCTATCTGTATTACTGCTCAATGAGGCTGCCACTTGTTCCAAAGACAAAAAGCAGACTGGCAGGGAAGCAGCAGTTTGGCCTAACTTCACATACTCGCTTGTCGGAGAATTTCAAATCACTCTTCATATCTTTAGTGAGCTCATTCGTTCAGGAGAAACAGCCTGGGCTTGGCAACTGATTTTGGGAGTACATATTTCTCTGATGTTCTAGGGAGCACTAATTTGTGCCTTATAAATTATACAAAGTACCTATCAAGCAGTAAATAAGTAAATGGAAGCAAAGGTCAGTAGTGTTTGAATGAATCTGCTGCTGAAGATTTGTTCTCTGATATTTTAATTGCTCCCCTCTGATTCATTCAAAAGGTATGATTATCTTTAAATAATGGTGAAAATATAGACCCTTTTTAACTCCCTCTGCCTGATAAATCAAATCAAGCTCAAGTTTTATGTATTCACCTATAAGGCACCACACAGGTCTGTCTGCAGTACTAGCTTATTTCTTCTCTTTCTCCTCTCCTTGCCCCTTCAGACCTGTCAAGCTGCAGGCTTTTTCCTTGATCTTTTCCTATTTTATATAACCATCATTTTTCAGTTTGCACAGTACTATCTGTAGTGCTATTCTGACTAGTCTTAATAATTTGCCAGGTTATTTACATGATATACACATGGAGCTCTGTTGTTGGATATGCATTGCCCACCAGACTAATGCTGCCTGTTGTTTCTACTGCTTATAGAAACCCTTTGTCAAGGCTTGATCCTATTTGCAGGGCAAAGCAGCATGTTTTTAATGACAGGAGGATGAAAGGAACAGGTTAGCAGCTGTGTCCATATTGCAGCTCTGTAAATCCACTGGTAGAACAGAAGATTGGAGGGTTTGAGCCAATGGTTTGAAGCACATCTCATGACTGGGATTTTATAAGAAGTTTTGAGGAAGTGGCAATGATTTTTTTTTTCTGTAAGACATTCACAGCCACCTCCATGTGGTAATCAATCCCAGGTCAGACTGAATTTTGTTTAGACTCACAGCCGTCATCCACTTTAAACAGTTTATTGAACCCTGGGCAAAGACCCAGAACTCTACAGGTCACTTTACTACTGCTACAGAGGATAGCGACTGAACCCCCTTCCCTTAAAACCTCAAAGACATTTGTCTTGAAATTTCTGATTTTCAGAGTTTTAAGAGGCTGTAGAGTTGAGTGGTGACAATGAGTTTTGTCCTTCAACCTATTTTATAGATACAGGTTTCTTGTCAGTAGGCTACAAATTAAATTCCCCAACACACAGAGACTATTCAGTAATTCACCACAGCTTTTTAATCATAACTCACAGTATGTGAAGTAGTTCTCCACAGGAATGAAGGATTGTCAGGAAAAAAAATACAGATACAGTTCATTCTATCATTGAGCAAAGGCTGGACATGATAGACTTTTGAAGACCTTTTTGGGATTTCTTTAAAATATTTACTCCTTTTTTTATCCTGTATATTTTTCAAATACAGGACTTCAAAGACTACAGCTCCCCAATAGCAGAAGTATTCTTCAGGCAGCTTTCTTTCAAACTGGAGGATGTTACCCAATTATCACACTCATCAGGACTTGTTAACCAGAGGTTTGAAGCCTACAATAAAGATAATGTACAAGACAAACCCTCACGCATTCACCACTCACTGTAGATGGCTTCTGCTGTGAGCCACTTCTATTTCTTTTGATACAAAATTTCCCTAGGAGACGAAATAACAGGTATGCCTACGTGCATGCTGATTGTCTACATCAATTCACTGAAACCTGTGGGATAGATGCAGCACAACAAAATTGCTTAGAACAAACAGCTTGTTAAAGAAGTCTAGAAAACTTCCCTCTTATTTCTCACCCACTTCCCCACACACTCCCCTCTGGTATGTAAGTGGAGCCCCCAGATTAGAGGGAAGGCGGCCAGGGAAAGTTTCAGAAAACCCAGGATGTTAGACCTCTGGATTTCTAAATTGTCTGTTTCTGAAGCTTCAATGCAGGTGGCAGTCAGCTCAAACACTACATCCACCTACAGATGTGATTATCAGTGCACAAATTGAAAGGAAAAACAGAGATGACCTGCTTTAGGTAGGCAGCAGAATGAGTAGCAGAGGAGAAGAAAAAAAGCACACCTCCAGCTCAATAAATGCCCACTAGTGGCAACTGCCTTCCCTGTGCCTTCCCAAACCAATTGAAAAAAAATAGTATAAATCCAATGATGAAAATCAGTACCAAAATTAGAAAGAAAGGTGAAGGAAAGTATTTTATTATCGAGACTAGACTGCTATAATTCAGTCAAATGAAGGCATTCCAGATGATTTGGTACTGAGGGTAGGATTTCTGGTTTGTTTAAAGAAGAGAGTTAGTTCTCAGCATTTTTTATTTACCTTGTACTTTTTTTATATTTATATGTACAAATTATTACATGAAAATCTTATACCTGCAGTGCTGAAAATCTTTTTGCCTGGGATTGTTAAAAATAAAGGTAAACTGAAATAGATTTTGCTCTTATTAATCTTAAAACACAAATTGGCTAAAAAAGTCTGTTCATGCCTTAAGATAATGCAGTGTAAAGAATATTTGAAATGACATAGGCGTTCTTTCCTGGGGACCTCCTGATGGCTCCTGACATTTCAACCTCGTAATGTACCAGGCCGATTTTATTTTGTTTGTGCAATTAGTCATGTTACTTAGCAATACAAAAAGTGCCTTTTACACTAAACTCCAGGGAATAAAATATGCAGAATTCATGAGATACAAAACACATCAAAATTCATTTCCTGAGCAGAAGCACTGAAACATTGTGCAGCAAAAACTATTACTTTTTTCATTGTGTTTGTAATAAAGAACTCAAGCAACCATGCCCTTCAGGGCTGGGCTCCTCACCACTTCACTTGAACTCAGTCTCAGCATTGAGCCATGGCATGTGAAGTTAATTACTCTGGGCATTGGGGCTCTGAACAGAAGAATGACCCTATTTGCAGCTCCGTGTACCGTGCACCACGCTACAGTGAATTCTTTCAGTACCTACACATGGCACACTCAGTGGCTCTGAATGAAGTAATAATTCTCACGCTCTGGAGGAAAGCTCAACTGCCATCTCATTTTCGCAGGGACAGTTGTCTTCCCAGGTAACCATTTAATGGGGGCTGACATCACTCCACATCCAGTCACTGTCACCCTCCCAGTTCAAATGGCATGAAAATCCAAGGGTTACAGCTTTCAGAAACCGTCATGCAAGAGGGCAGGCTTGAAACTTTTTTCCGAGCCTGGATCTTATGGCCTTTCTATCAGCTTTCATGATAAGAATATCAGAATTATGTAGATTCAGAAATCTGTGGCTGTGGGTGACTTGTCATCCGGAGAACCAAACACTGCAGGAGATGTGGTTTACATAATTTGGCAAGATGTTTGAGTCACCAAGGAGCTGAATATTTTCCTAGGAACTGCAGAGCTGGGGAAAAATAATTTAACAAAAAAGCCCAATAGACGTGATTGCTCATCAAATAACTAACTACTCTCAGTTACTGTTGGAGTGAGAAGTTTCAGTATCTTTAACAAATTAAAAAATGGAAAAATACCCTGACCCTCTACATGCGCTGAACTGTCTGGCTTTATCTGACATAGTCAAAAATTATGCAGATGATGTGATGTATATCTGGCCAACAGTAACTTTAACCTGGAAGGGGAATAAAATAAGTGAGGAAAGATCTATATCTGGTAAAAATCAGTTGCAAATCTAACTCAAATAATAGAGGTATTTAGTTTCTTTAGCAGGATTTGTACCATTTTATTTATTTATATTATGATACATCTTCTATTTGAAATGAAGTCCTTAACACTGAACATTTTGAACAGTAGTTTCAGGTAATGGAATAGTTACTTGGAGGCAGAAGACAAGAGCTGGGAAGTTATCTATTGAGACATTCCTTCATTTTTCACCAACGTAAGGCAGTAAGTTTGCAGATTTTTTTTTTTCTTCAATCCTTCTTGGCTTCTTTCTTTTTTTTTTTAATTTCCTGATGTTGGTTAATTAATTGATTTATTCATTCACTCATTTATGTCTAACCTAGAAATAGGTTATTTTGCAGCTTCTGATTTTAATTCATCAGATACAGACCTTGCATAATCATGCAGGGAGAAGAGAGCACAGAGAAGATCTATGAAATTGCTCTTGAATACTGCTGTAATTCTACATAAGATGGGAAAATCAATTATAGATTGAGCTTTTAAATTGTTAGGTCTGGACTAGTCATTCAGTTAATTTTTAAGTGTGGTTACCATTTACTAATATTCCTTTGCCAATAACCATTCATAGGCCCTTGATAATCTGTTATCCAGCTCTAACAGAAGCAGTGGGGTTTGGTTGGGTGTAGAGAAAAACACACTTGATCCCTTCCTGACACATGTATGTGCTGGGATGGGTTGCACTCAAAGATGAATGAGGTGACTCTATAAGGAAGAACATTAAATGTTCTACCCTTTGGAAACTGTCCCTGCTTTTGTACAGCCCCTATTAAGTAACTGTCTATGACTTCCAACACAAGGACATTCTTGACACGCTTATTCTGATACCATGTTCTCAGTGGCTGAAGAGAGCTGGATTTGCTAGTTGCAATCAAATGGCATTTCTTTTCTGATTGTTAACTCAGTAATACCACCATTTATTTCTACTAAATTTTTCCAGGCCCAATGACGTTGCAATTTTTTTTTTCCTTTAAAGCGAATGTGAGGAAGAATGTTCCTATCAACAAAATTTTTTTCTGAAACTTTCAAAATTCTAAAAATAATCTCCCATATCTCCTGAAGTATCATCAACAACAGAACTCCCCTGTTTTTCTCTTTTGTTCATTCATTTTGTCTTCTATTCTCAAGCTCTGAGCCTTTTTTTCCCAGAGCAAAATCTGAAGTTTCAAAACAGACAGCCATGAAGGTGACACTTTAAGAAAGCTAGAGTAGATGAGATCTGGAATGGTTTTGCCTGAATTGAGAGTTTAGTGTGCAGAGCTTTCAGGTGACCCAGCAGAAAAGGAAACACCAAGTTTTTCCCAACATACTCAGTGAAGTCATTACAAGTCTTGTAAGGGGATAACTTGACTATTGAGACACATAAACCTTACTCAGCTGTTTCAACATTAAAAGAATAAAGTGGGGTTTTGTCCCACTTCTTTTTTTTTTCTCCAAAGTATAACCCTCCTGTAATTTGTTTTCTACTTTACTAAGGAACTGTTACAACAGTCCAGATTATGACATTTCAGATTAATCTATGTGATTTTACATCCTGCTTAGTCACAAATTGTCATAGTCAACATTGATCTCAATAAGTACACTTTTCAGGTAAACCGTACTCGGTATAGCATCTCTTTCCGACAGATTCTTTTTTTATAATTTAGTAGTTGTTATAGTCAGTGGCTTGGTTGTATGATAATATTTCCTTCTCACACCTGGATAGCTGAAACATTAAAGCCAGAGAATAAAGACCATAGGGTTGTGATTTACAGCATATGATACTTCTAGGGGAATTTTAAGATTAATATCAATTTGTAAATATACTTCTCAAAGTTTTGTACCTTTGCACATTTTCAAAACTGCCAGACAGTCATCTGAATAATCATCAATAATATTGAACTAGTTGTATAATCTGACTGATTCAAACTTTCCTTATTTCTGTTGAAAATTGACCTTTAATTTAATGTGTTTCTAACCATCCTAGTTTACTTCTAAGAAGCCAAGAGTTTTTTCTTGTTAAATCAAATCTGATCATAGAAATAAGTATCATAGTCTGTCAAGCATAAAACATATTACTCATGAATTAATATTAATATTTGAGCCATTCCAAAGTTTTTAAATGCTCCAATTAAGATATACAATCACTTGGTGGATTTGGAATATGTTTAGGATACTTAAATTAATGAATTTGCTGTGTCACCACCGAGTTTTCAGGGAAAAGTTGGCTTATGTGATCTAATTGCAAAGAAAATCACTCTAAGCACACAGAGATGAATTGTTGGAAAAACAATCCATAGCTTCCAGAATTCA
This sequence comes from Edolisoma coerulescens, assembly GCA_013397115.1. NCBI lineage: Eukaryota > Metazoa > Chordata > Aves > Passeriformes > Campephagidae > Edolisoma > Edolisoma coerulescens. Next base: position 706,882 of record VWZW01005328.1, on the reverse strand, counting down.
ATTCAGGTTATGTCATGTTTTGTGACACAAACTTACTGGATCTTGAATTCTGCAGGTTTTTGAAACAGCATTGAAAGGTTAACTTTAAAGAAAACACACTTGCAAGCCTCCCAGGTTGTAGGAGAAAATCAAACGTCATCTCTCCATAATCGCACAGAAAATGTGCTGCATCCAAATGAAAGGCAAATTTGCTGGTATAAGAAGCAGATGATTTGTGTGGTCTGCAGCAGTGCAGCAATTGCTGATGGAAAGATCCTTTGCAGTTTTGCTTCTTTGAAATTGAAGCAATCAATCAGGTTAATATTTTGCAATCTCATCATTTCCTCTAAAATAAAACTTAATTCTTAAAAAAAAAAAAAGTGTAGACAAAGAAGGAATTCACATTGCTAAGTGCCTTTTAGAGCTCAGAACCATGAAGGGACATGAAAGTCCCTTCAGAGCAGCAGACTGACATGCTGTCTCCCATTCTCAAATTGCTGTGGACTGTTTATCCACTTGTTTTTCTCTTCTGTTCTCATTAACTTTACTGATGAAAGCCAAAGAAAGAACATTTTCATGAGAACTTTTCATTTTAATAAACCATCACACCAAACAACTGTAACTTCCCAGGTACAGAAGCTTGTTATTTGAGACAGAAGCACTTCTAATCCTTATCGAATATGCGTTAAGCTTGTTAATGACTCTGCTATGTCATCCAGTGAGAATCCTGGACACACGGGATCAATTCCTAGGAGAGTGGTGGAGACACAGTCTTAAGACTGGATCTGCAGAACTTGTTCCCTCAGTTTCAATATTTTAATACCCACACAGAGTATAAATATGGTAGCAGTAAAAGTTGTATAATGAGAAGTCTTTATTGAAGTATACAAAATCTACCACTGATTCATGGAATGTGCTATTTCTGCAAGGAATGCAAATGTGCTGATTTCAATTCAACTACTCTTTCTTGCACCGACGAAAATCAGGTTCAGGATATGTAAAAGTGTCATTATTAGACACAGTGTTTACACAGGATGTATTTTTATTATTGTTAATCACTGATGTATATACCCTTTCCTCTTCTCCTGCCATGGTATTTAGAAAGATGAAAAATTAAAGGAAGTAACCATCTAACTTCTGTGCTATTCCTTTTTCTCTGGTCTTAAGAATACTGAGCAATGTGCACTTTTTGTTTATAGATTTTTCAGCTCTATTATCTTTAGAGCATCAAGTTATATTCACAGAAATTATAGCAAAAGGCAGACAGAAATAAAGTTACTGGATGTCAACATCTTGATCTGCTTTTATAAAAAACTAACCAAAACCAGTGTATTTCAGAACAAAAACAAAAACAAACAAAAAAAATAGAAAAAAAAGAAAAAAACTAAAAAATATGCTGTTGACAGGTGACCAGTGAAAATAACTTGTAGGAAGGTTTTAAGGCCTGAGGATTTATTTGTACCTGCTGGGTTAGAGACGGCGAAAGAGCAGAAATAATGATCAGACAGACAAATATAGAACCACAAATAAGCCTGTGCCATTGCTCCTGGCAACTGTTCATTATTTAAAACACTGGTAGTTTGAAGAGAAAAGCAAAATGCTAGAGACCTGTTCTTTGTATAAAGGTAATGGAAGGCTCTGTTTAAAGATTGAGCATCCTGAGAGAACTTTGAAGGTAAAAGGCAGTCTTCTAGAAACATTTCTTGTGATAGGTTTCTAGAAACAGGTTGTGATTTGTTTAAAGTAAATCAAAAGTGTTCCAAAATCTACAGGTCCTTATCCATAGCAGCTCACAAGGGGTTGTAGACATCCATGTTGTTTTGCTGCCATTTACTGAACCCAACCATTCCATTTAATTTCTGGTATGATTTCATACTCAGCATACTAAGTTTATTCAAAGGATGTAAATAAACTAGTAAATGTTGGTTGCGCTTTGATAAAATGGAAGGGGAAAATGGCATACATGAAAGCTTTGCATCATATATGCCACAGAACGAATCAGAAACCCTAGGAACAACCTTGATTCTGAGGGGTTGCATGTGACCCCCCACGCATTCAAAAAGTTTTTTTGAATACCCCACATGCACAAATATAACTTGCCGGTTCACTCAGGGAGTAAATAGTTTTTATAGTGTCACTTAGAGTAACTCCTGGGATGGTGCTGTGCAGGACCAGGAGCTGGACCCAATGATCCTTGGGGTCTCTTCCAGCTTGGCATATTCTGTGGTTCTGTGGACTGCTAGTCACCTACACCACGAAAAAATCCACCAGGAGCCATTAGATTAATTTAACCTTTCTATTTTGTCTACTCTGTACTTGTGTTAATTCAAAACGCTTGAAACAAACTGCCCAAATACAAGGGAGCTTGATGCAAGGAGATGAGGCAACATTTGCTTCTCTTCTTTTTCCTTTTAACTTTTGAAGAACTACATCGCAACCCAGCAGTTTATCAGACTGACACATCTAGTTGTGTTACTGCCTTATGTGATGTGGCACAGCCCATCAGGTAGTTGAGAGTCGAGTTCTACTTCTCCGTTTTGACAGGAGACACTCAGCCCCAGCACAGGTTGTTTTTACTTTCTTTGTCTGCTTTGCTGGGTTAGTATCACACTAACACTTATTATTTGAGTGTTATGTAACAGATGCAGAGCCACGATCACAACCTTGTAATGAATCTTTCCACACACGCTCTTCCCTCTCAGTCCTACATAACCACATTCGTGTCTGTATGGTTTCTCTAGGCCTTTCATTTTAAAGAACAATAGAAAAACCATGTTTGTTTTTTCCCAATTCCATATCATGCTTAATAGTGCATGTCAATTACACTGTCATGTCCAGGCAAGTGCATATACAGAGTTTAAGTTAACAAAACCAGCAGGACTGCAACTCCCACAAGAAAATTCCCTTCCAATTTCTTTGTTCAGCATAAGCCACTATCACTAATCTTCCACCCCAGACTTATTGCTGGGGTGCTCCACTACATAACAGTGGTCTTTCTACACACAACCTCTGGCACTTTTCCAATAACATGGATCTGAATTTTTTTTCGGAAGACAATGAATTTACGGACAAAAACACTTGCGCAGTTGAAGAGCTGGCACTCCTCTCTCCTGTTGTTTTTCAGTTTGAATTTTAAGTGAATAAAAGGAAATCTGTGTAGTTTGAAGTCCCTAGGAATTCTCTCAACTACAAAGAAAGAAGCTCATGTTGCTGAGGTGACAGCAGACAGATAAAACCAATAGTCAGGAGAGAAAATACCAGCAGAACTTCACATGGCTCAATTTGATGCATTATTTTTATTATTTGCAGCTAAATTAATTATACATAGTATTTTTAGCAGTAGATCATATCTGATCCTAGTTTTGTGTGAATGTTGATGAAAGCATCACTTTTAGCACACAGTCTAAAGGTTTCTTTGTAGTGAATAAAAAATATATTCAAGTGATATATTTCCCATTAAAAAAAATATTTAAACAATTTCAACCTTCTCTTTAATTATGTATAACAATGCCCACTTTCATCCTCAGACAAGCCCCATACTTCGAAGATCAGCTTTGCCCAAGGTCTGCAGGCAATTCTAAACAAGTGTATGAAGAGCCCTGAAAATGAGCCGAATGCTACTTGCCCCCAGGGTGGTTATCCCACTTACACTCCCATGTAGTGCTTATGCTAAAGAATTAACCCTGTTATCATACAAGAATGACTTTCTGAGTGGCTGCAGCTGAATTAAAATAACAAAGGGAGATGGATATTATAAATTTTATAAGGGACTTTAGTGGGCCAAATGAGGCAGGGGGACTGATGGAATAGCACAGATCACTTGTGTAAATATGTGAGCATAAAAGTTACTTATTTCCAAATTTAATTGCCTCTCTCTGGGAAAAGAAGTTAGGGTAATGTTCGCAATGGAAAAATCTTTGCTGAAATTTCTTCCCATCCATCAATCTTTTCCTCAGTAATGTGGGAAGTTTGTTTTTATGAGCTCAGAAATCTACTTTATAGTTGTAATACATAGAAGCAGAGATTACTTAGGGTCTATTTTCATTTGGTTTGATGTGTGTGGGGTTTTTTAAAGAAATTAATAGTTTAGCTTTCCTTTGCCTTGTGATTGCCTAACTTAACCAAGGTCTCAAGGGAAAATTGAGATTTAGAAAGGAAATGTATGTAGTTATGAGGATCTGGTCTCTGCTGTGCAGTTGCACGTTCTCATCATCCACAAACTCATCCTTTCCCACAGATCTCCACTGACTTTGCTACTTTCTCCTCCTGACCTCATCAAGCAGAATTTAACTCATCCCACAAAGCACAGCCAGCAGGATCACAGAACAAGAAAGATTATTCCTTTCTCTTCCTCTTTTCTTCCCTTTAGTTGTTAAACTAGGGGGAATGCATCAAGCAATAACTACAACAGGCATGACTGGAATCAGGCTGTTAGCGTTCATTCAGCAAACCTCAGAGGTATAAGAGGAATGAAAGCAGAAGCAGACCCGTGTAACGAGTAGTTTCATTGGCTTGTGGGGCCAGATGTGGCTCTACTGAAATTTCATTGACTTTTGTGAGGTTAACCTTGAGTGACTATGGTCTGCAGAGAGATTAGTCCTCTAGGAGAAAATGATGCCTCATCAGCCCATATTTTGATTTCTGGAAAACTGGTTATGTCTTGAGAGCACGGATCAGGGCATGAAACAAAAGGGAAAAAGAGCAATTACCAGTCAAGGTGGATATAATTAGGCCTAAATCAATGTGATAGAAATTAAGTGGCTCATTTTCATAAGATAGGAAGCTGTGCAGGACATAAACAAATAAGAGAATTTTCTTTTTTTATACAGTAATAGAGGGTCATTGGAAAGTAAACAAACAGCAAGCACTAGGGAGGCTTATATCATAGCACTAGTTAAAATCCCAGCCAAGAAAGGGAAAAATACCTTGGATTTAGCAATAGTAATAAAAATATTTTTAAAAGAACATATGGACAAGCCTTCTGAAAAATGTTTAGATTATTGCAGGAAAAAATATGGAATAAAAATATGTGTGCAGAAGAAGGAAATTACATGCTATATGAGAGCTCAAAATTGAAGAACAAGGTTGCCAAGACCTTGTTTTAGCAAATGCAAGAACTGAAGCTCTCTTTAAGCATTTGATTGCCTCCTAGTCACAGTCTTAGAAACACCCTCATGGCTCCAGTATAGACCATTAATAGGCCAGATTCTTCACCCTTACTAACTGCATCTGGAGCTGTCAGCCTGTGACTCATCCAGGGGACAGAGATGGAAAAAATATCACAAATCTCAGTAGAGCTAAAACAGTAGAAGCCTTCAACATATATTTTTTAGCTAAACTGGAACAAAGGAGGTGTGGATGAATGTTCCCTTCTGCAGCTGTGCAAGAGGGGAGCTGCTCTCCATCAGGAGGACAGTAACAGCCAGCTGACAAGGTGTGAGGCATGTTAACCCCTTCCACCTTCTCACAGGCCTGCAAGGAATAACTTTTAGAATTGAGGTCCATATAAGTGATTAAACACTCACCATCGTTGTGGATTAACCCAGGACACTGAAGAACAAAACAAGATCCAGAAGGTGCATCCAGCTGCTAAGGTTAAAGTGACTCAGGTGGATCTGGGTTGCCAATATAAGGGTGAATTATTCATAGTTCTGTTGTTGTTTAATCCCAGACACACTAAGAACCATGCAGCTGCTCAATCACTGCCCTCATCCCCATAACCCTGTTGAGATGGAGAGGAGGATCAGATAAAAGTAAAACCTGTGGGTTCAAATAACAATAAATAATTGAAATAAAATAAAGTCCTTGCAATTAAAATAAGAGAGGAATAAAACAAAAAAAACCAAGCAATGCTGACCACCCACTGTCTGATGCCCAGCCTGTCCCCCAGCAGTGATTGGTATGCCACAACTGATATCTCATTTTTCTCAATCTCTTTGGTAGAAGAGTGCAAGTCACAATTTGCTTTCACTTGGAAGGGTGGTCAATAGACCTGGAATAAACTGCCCCAGGGATGGAAACAGAGCATTGCCATCAGCCATGGAGCCATCCAGCCTGCCCTGGAACATAGTGGAACCCCAGAAACCTGAAATACATTGATGATATTATTGTGCTGTGCTGTACAGCAGAAGTTTTTGAGAAGGCGAAGAAAATAGTCTGAATCCTTCTGAAAGCCATTTTGCCATAAAAAAAAAGTAAAGTCATGGAACCTGCATGGGAGAATCAGTTTTTAGTAAAAAACCAGCAACATGGACATTGTCAGATGCCAGTGGATCAATGGATGCTACCAATAAAATAACAACTATGTCTACAGCCTTTGGCAAACAAGGAAACGCTAGCTTTCTCAGGCACTGTGGGTTTTTGGAGAATGCGTATTCCAAATTACAGTCTGATTATCAGTCCTCTCTATCAAGTGACCCAGAAAAAGAACTATTTCAAATGGGGCCCTGAGCAATGACAAGCCTTTGAAAAAAATCAAACAGGAGATAGATAGTTCATGCAGAAGATCTTGGACCACTTTGGACAGAGCGATATAAGAAAAATGTGCTCTACAACACAGCCAAGAGGAATGTCTCTGCCTGGAACCTCTGGCAGAAAGCACCAGGTGAGACTCTAGGTCAGCCCTTTGGGTTTTGGAGTCAGGGATACAGAGGATCAGAGGCCTGCTATACTCGGGGAAAAAAAAAAAAAAAAAGGTGGTTTAAGCTGCTTCAGAAATGATTTGAGCTGAAGCACAGCTCCTGCTAGCACACTGTCTGCCAGTGCTGGGCTGGATGTCTGAAAGGAAAGGTTCCCTCTACACATCATAAAGCTGATGCTACACGGAATAAGTGGGTCACACTGATCACACAATTAGCTTGAATAGAAAACCCCAGTCATTCAGGAATTTGGAAGTGATCATGGACTATGCAGAAGGCAGATTTCAAAATATCACTAAAGAAAGAGGTGACAAGTGCTGAAGAGGTCCCACACAGGGCACCAAAATAGGACCATTGTGGTTTAGCTAAGCAGGTACTTAAACACCACACAGTCATTCACTTACTCACAGCCCGATCGGAATAGGGGAGAGAAATAGAAAAAAAAAGTAAAATTCGTGGCTTGAGATAAAAACAGTAGGACAGGGCAGAAAGGAAGTAATAATAATAACAATAATAGCAATCTTATGTACAAAACAAATGATGCACAATGCAATTGATCATGACCTGTTGACCAATGCCAGTCAGTTCCCAAAGAGCATCCCACAGCGACCTTTCCTCCTGGTTTATATACTGAGGATGATGTCATATGGTGTGGAATATCCTTTCACCCAGTTTGTGTCAGCTGTCCCAAGTGTGCCCCCTCCCACCTTCTTGTGGTCCCCCAGTCTCCTTGCTGGTCAGTTGGTACGAGAAAAGGAAAAGTCCTCAACTTAGTGTAAACACTACTGAACAATAACTGAAATATCTTTTTTTTGGTCAATATTCTGGTACTGAATCTAAAACACAGCACTACACCAGCTACTAGGAAGAAAATTAGCTCTATTCTAGCCAAAATCAGGAACCCATTATTATCAATTATAATATATAATTGTAATATGGTAGCTATTATCAATTTGATCTGATCTATTGTAGCTGAGTTCAGGAGGAGAAAAAACAAGAAAGAGTAATGAAAGTAAATAACAGGCAGACTGGATTTTCAGACAGTTGTTACAAGTTTTTGCTTCTCCTAAAATGCTTGCTCCTTAATGAAAACTTCCAGCTATTCCAAAGGTTTCTGGAGTCTGTTTTTGCATTTCCCTTTGGAAGGGAACTTACTGCATTGTTGTAATTCAACCACTAAAACTTCCACACCAGGAACGGGACAGGGGCAAAGTTACTCTGATTTTTACACTGTCCCAGAACTGTGTTTTATTACTAAATCCCCTCAAGTCCCTAAGTTGCAATAGATATCAAAGTCAGCTTTCCAAATCTATTTTTACGATAATTCAAGCTGGTTTTATGCCTTTTTTTTTTTTCTTACATTTTCTATCTGTAACATGTTTAATATAGCCAATTATATGTGAAAATGTAAAATGATCTGATTTAATGAAAAAAATAAAGACCACACGTACACTTGAGGAGAATAAATTCTCTGTTACTCCTTGCATTTGTCCTATGCAGCTGAATATAAATACAGGTTTTTGCAGTTTGTTCAGAAATGTTGTTGGTACTATTTATTGCATTCCCATGTCTCAACTTTATTCAAAGTGCATGTAAATAAAATTATTGCCAAGGTTACTTTTTCTAAAAGTGGGTGTTACAATCAGAAAAAGGATGCTATAAAAATGGTATCTAGTATTTCACATTTATTATCCCTCAGCGACTTCTTTACCAATTGTGTTCATTTTGCAAGTCAAAACAAGATTCTTCTCACTGCCAGTACCGCAGTTCCACATGTTACTTGGAAAGCAGACAATTTTCTCCTCCTGTCTTTTTCACTGATAAAGATTTAATATGAAAACCATACCCTCCCATCTGGATGATGATGCAGGAGGTAAAACATAGGGCTTTGCAATCATACTTTGCAGTTCAGATACTGGAAAACATATTTATAGTTAAATGTATGAAAATGTCACAAAACCTGAGGCAGGTACTTGGGCTGCAAATTTGTAATTGTCCTTCTGACGCCAAAGCTTTGACTCCAACAGAAGGCCTTGAGGTATTAATGTCTGCAAGCACAGACATTAATGCAGCAGCGATTTTGAGTAGGCATAGCAATGTTTGAAATAACTGAAATTATATTGAACTGTTGCCCTATTAGCCAGCACCTCTTGTGAGCTGATTGAGAGCTCAAGTCTGGATCTGAATCAGAGGACTTTTATGGTACAGTTTCTAACAAACTATCAGACCCCTAGCACCTTATTCAGCCCTGAGTGGTGTAGTAACAGAAAAAAATCTAAATGTAAAAGTAGTCAAAAGTCTATTAAAACTCAGTGTTGTGCTGGTTTCCATTTTTTCTGGTGGACTTTTGGCATATGTATAGAAGAACCAAGGAAAAACCATAATCAAGGCAATAAATAGTTTTCCACCTTGAATTTCCTTCTACCTTCTTCATAGCAGGCACATATTTTTTCTGCTTTTTGACTGGTCATCAAAGGTGAAGGCATGAGTTGTCCATTGCTGCACCTGAAAAAGGACTTTTTCTTTACAGCAGGTACAGTGCACAGAGAATGACTGCTGGAACAGAGACAGAACTAAGGCTGCCATTAAAATGTAGCTCTGCCTTTTTTAGTGTTAGTGTTTTGGGGATTTTAGGGCTGCTTGTTTCAAAAGTATATCTATGGTATTGTGTGTTTCCTAGTAATAAATTATGTCTTCCGGTTTTACATCGGCAGGACCAGAAGTGACTCTTTGTATGAACCTAAAGACTTATGTTAAAACAGTGAAGGGAAAAAAAAAAGAAAAAAAAATTTTGAGAGGCTTTGCTTTGGGAATGCCGCTTTTTTTTTTCTCTCCCTCACAAATGTAACAATAAAAAGACTGCTCTTACTGCGGGCTTAGAACATGTAAAATTTAAAATACTCCTAAATGGCTGGCACATATAATTTAAAAAAATTATTTGCTCTACCTTGCTTCCTTTGATTTACTTGGAGCCTTTAAAAATATGTTCTTTCTGCTAACAATTGGCAATGCACCCTATTGTTTGTTAAGCAGCCAAGATCAATTTACAAACCTTTTGTTTAAAAAAATCATTAAACAAACTAAATTAATGGCATATTATGTGCTGCTTCTGATAATCCATTTGAGAAAACAGCAACACATATCTAATAAATGTTTTCAAAGTTTCACTGAACTGTCATTGAAGCAACTGATATATTGATCATTCTCCCTTTTCTTCTGCTCTAAAGGGCTACATTTATACAGCTCAGATGTCTATCAAAAGAATAATCTTTCCTTCAATAACCTTTATTTTGCCTGAGCTTTTAGCACATTTGATGTGCTGCTGCTCCTTAGAGTCTAGAATTTGTAAATGGCATTTTGAATGGCATACACGGGTACAGTGCAAGCTACCTGAACATATGCACTTATTTAACTATGGAAATTGTCACAGTGTCTTTCACAGCTCTACCTGTAACTGCAAAATTGTCTGTGCTCAAATACTTTGTTGAATGCATGACTTAGAGATGCTAAATGTTTTTGCAGTGTCAAACTCTAATTATCACCAAAGATCTTCTAGGTGTTTGTTTACATATATATCACCCCAGCAAACTTCCCAGGACTTAATTTCTCTCATTTATTTGCTCCCATCCTATTGTCTGTACTCAGCTCTAAACCAGCTTCCTCTTTAAATGTCAGTGAAGGAAACACCTTGCCCTCATGTTGCCCACCAGACATTGGTGCAATTGACATGATTTGCACCAGAATAAGCAACAAACTAAGTGTGTTTACAGTGAGTGCATTTTATTTTTGATGTGCAGCCTTGGGCACTGTCAGGTTACCCTCAGAAACTCCTCTAACCTGACCTTTCCTTGATTATTTTTTTCCCCTGGCAGAAACCTCTGAATAAGCTTTTTTCCTTTACTATTGCTTTTTCTTTCTTTGCAGCTGCCTCTCTTCCTAATATACAGCTCACCCACCACAAATAGCTGTCCTAGTTGTAAATAAGGCAGACAGACAGACACTGACTTGTAGGCACACATAGACAACCCAAATTATCTGTAGCTCTCATCACATTTTACCTTTCTTGTCTGAAATGAACAACAAAAAAAACCTGGCTGCTATTAAAATTCTGCAAAGCATATTAAAGCCAAACTCACCAATAGAGTTTAACCATGTTTTTCTGAGCCATATTTATCTGGTTCATATTATTGGGATTTATGATGTCCACGTAGTGCTGGATCTTTGCTGCCTTCTTTCATTTGTTTTCTCCTTAACTGAAATTCTAGCCTAGGTTAAACAAAAGCCATAAAATCTATAATCAGTAAAAAAAAGAAAATCACATGCAGTGTGAGATATTTGAGTCAAGCAGCACAGCTAGAAACTCAACCAAGAGGTGCTGTTCATTCAGTTTATGTGTGATGCTAAATAAGCTGGAAGCTGTTCTCAAGGTTCTTTGTTTAAAAACAGAAAGAATTTCTGCCAAGTACTGTCCCATAGTAAATGTAAAAGTGATTTCATTCCTTTTTAATTTCCTCAGATTACAGACAGTCAGGAATCATACAAAGACAGAAAATCTATTCTTAGCTTCACTGGAATGGGTGAATCAGTTCAGATTAAAGAAGAAACAGCCCAAATCTTTGACTGAAACTTCAGCCAAACAATTTCAAATGTTCTAGGATAAAAACATGTTTAATTAACTTTGTGCTATTATTTCTAGCCCATCACTTCATCTTTTCTAGTGAAATCAAAATACAAAAATAACAAAAAAAATATTCTCGTGTTTTTTAAAAAAACTTACAGGTGCTTTATAGACATACAGCTAACAGTATGCAGGATATTTTTCCATATCTGGCTGAGTTTGAAAGAAAATAAATGCACAACAGGAAATTATGAGAAATAATTTTAAAAAAAGATTTAAAATGGCATGCTGGGTCGGATATGTAAATTAGTAATTTGTAAACAAGCTCCTTGATTGAGCACTGTAACTGGATCCATACCTCTTTCCTTGCTAGAAATGATGTGCAGCACATGTGTCATATTTAAATCCTGCAATCTATAAACTATTTTTTGAGTGCAAACAATTCATTCTATCTAGCTTTGAATACAATATATTATACATGAAAATTTAGCAAATTACAAAAGCCAGAAAAAGCAGAGCAGTGTGCATTCCAGGTCTGCCCATTTGCAAAAGGACCTTTCTGAGCTTGTGCCACTAATGATGTTAATGTGTGCTGCTGGAAGCTTTCTTTCAAAAGCTTCAGGGTAAATTTGCTATCAAAATGGATGACAAGCATTCACACGGCAAATAATGATATTTTTAATTCATAATTTATCATGTTATGTGATGTCATAAATTAAATAAAGCTATATTAATTCTGAGTGAAAACATCCTTTCAGGGGATAGCAATCAGTTCCTACGTGACTGTGCTTCTCAGACAAAGTGGGAGGGTGTGTGAAATAGTTCTCCCTTAAAGAAAAGCATTTGCAAAACCTGGTGAGGAAGTTTGCCGAAAGAAATGTCTGGAAAGATAAACTGAATACAGTCATTGTTGGAACTAAAAAGAGCACAGCAGATTAAATTTTTTTTTTAATGTAGAAATGAATTTGATATCACTTTTCAGTCTCTCTCATTCAAATAAGATTTTGTTTGTTGCCAGTAAGATTAGTTCCAGTGTGGATAGGATAAAAACTGAGGGCCAGACTGAACAACTCTTTCTTTAGTGGAAAACCTGTGGATGAAATAAGGCATTAAAACTGGAAAACAGAAATATTTCACAAAATACATCTTGTTCTTTCTACTTCTTTCACCAAACTCAGAGGGACAAGAAGCAGCATAAGCTAAAAAAAATGACAGCAGACTGAACATGTCTCAAACTACTTCTTTAATCTGACAGATCCAGAAATCTTAACCAGTACATCCTTTAAAATTTGTTTAAAACAGAAAAAGCACGTCAGACTTCCCATTTACACAAATGATTTTTATTCTAAAACAGAAGTTACAAACTAGAAAAAGATGGATCTGTCAATAGTTGAAATTTATATCTGATGGAAAAGAGACAAATAAAAGGCATGAAGACAGATGCATCACAGATACTTTTCAACCAGTTCTTCTATCCATTACAGCAGCGATTTCTTGTGTCAGGCAAGCTCTATGCAGACCCTTCTGTGTTCCTGTAAAGGGGTCTTTGTTTCCATATACTTGGAATCTGCTCCCTGCTGCATGTTGGCTCCCTGTTCCTCTCAGGCTCTCCAAGGAGGTACTAGTAAGTTTCTCCCCCTTGTGTTTTTCCCCTTCATAGCCCCATTCTGCCTTCTAGCATTCAAAGAGAGCATCTCCATTGAATTTTTAAATTCAGGACAGGACAGCATAAAGTTGTTGTCTTGGAGCACCTGAGCTAGCTGTCTTTGAGATGAAAACACATGAATGCATCTAATGGATTGCAAGCACCAAACAACATTCTAAAAACAGGTTTAGACCAAAGTTCATCCAAAGCAGCTCCCTGCAATGCAGACAGCACGGGTGCTGGGTCCTCAGTGCTGAGTATTTTACTGCTACCTTGGGCCATGGTAGTTGTTTAGAGAGACAAGCCCTCCTCTTCTGTGGTGAGAACAAGCAGCCCACTACCCTGCATTCACACGAGGTTTCATCCTGCCTCAAAATATTCAGAAAAAATTGGTCAGGTAACCTTCCTCCCAGCCATGATAGAGAGCACAGCACATCGCATTTAAGTAAGAAACTGTACAAAACCCAAGCAATTCTACCACTCCCATGGTTCTGCTCCACTTGTGAATATCAGAGTGCCTTGGAGACAAGGCTTCACTGTTGGCTAGAGAAGTCCTTGGGGAGGTGGGAGCTCTGGCTCAGATGACTGTCTTCAGCTTGCTTTCCCTCCCCTTGCTGGCTGTCTTCATGCTCCTCAGAGAGCTCATACTGCATCAGAGAGACTATAAAGCATTGTCTCCTTTGTTCCAGGAGATAGCTGGGAAGTTGGAACTGAGCTGTTTGACTGTATTTAGACTTGGCTCATTATGACCATATCCTAAAAAATCACTAGAAAAATTGCAAGCAGAATTTAAGATGCACCTAGATATTTGAGGGGTGAATGGAGACGGAAATTCCAATGAAACACAAAATAACATTTACCCACCTTGGAATTCATCTAGACAGTGCAAGGGCCAGGCACAAACCCATCAAGATAATGGTGGTCAGATTTCTACATCCACGCATTTTGGGTCAGCATGATACAAAGATGCAAACCAGGTGCAAAGATGCAAAGCAGCAAACCAGGAAAGCAAAGGCTCTCCTGCTGATGCAGAGCCCTGACTGTAAGTAGTACAGGTTAAGCCAGACATTATTTTACAAAAAATGGAAATGTAGTCTTGCAGTCCCAAATCCAGTGCAGCCTTCTCCAGTCTGAGCCTTCTAGTCGTGCCGCTAGGAAGTGTATGCCCACTTTACCTCTTCTCTGTGAATATAGCTTTGGATTAGATTTCCAGGTCTCTTAAAACAGAGAACTGTAAATGTGCAGGTCATTACAGATGGAGACAGATCAACACATCACATGTTTACAGGTAAAGTGGAGTCAAATTGTTCCTTCCACTTGAATTTGATGTTAAATTTATTACTTCTTTTCAAGTTCTAAATACCATTGATATAAATATATTTATAAATTTTCTGATAGTACAATGATTTTTAACTTAGCAGGAAAAGGCATAACGTGATCTGAAGGCTGGAACTCTACTGAGGAGCAGAGAACAGTATTCTGCGCATGAAGAGAGGAGATGCCGTTCATAATGGTAGGTCCCCAGTAGAATGTGTTTAGAAATGTTTAGTAGAACATTTCTACTAAAAGTTGGCATATTNAAAAAAAAAAAAAAAGAAAAAATAACCAAAACTTGTGTTGTTTGGACTTTCAGCACAAAGAACTGAATTTCATCTCTGATTTTGTCAACAAACTCCTGTGTCAGATAAATGATGTCACTTATACTAAGATTTTTATAAATGACTCTCCTAATTTCTAATTTTCTGAGTAACCATCTTGAGAACATGTGGTTTGTTATTCAGAGGTCCTGAATAGTTATGTCTGTAATTAAAACCATGGGAAAGACACAAGAAAATGCTTTAAATATGCTAAAGCCTTTGAAAAATCAATATTTTGTGGTACAATGTTTGAAAGTTGAAGCTGCAGCTATTTTGGTACATATCTTGGTCATATGCAAATGGAGATTATCTTCTTACATTACCTAATGGGCATTTTGATAATAAATTCATTACACATATAAGGCAAACATTTCTGCAATACTTGGCAACCTAAGAAAGTCAGATGGAAGGCTGGTAGTATTTTTTTAACACATTACATACCCATGTGGCTGCACGTGAACTCTGCACCTGGGATCACCTGCGTGTCACCTTCACACACCAGTGATACGATGGAAAAAGTTTCAGACCTATACCATCTCTACTCTGTTTTTTTTCCCTTTATCTTTTTGCACTGGTTTGCATGGAAATTTAGTTGACCTGGTCACTCATTATATACATTAATCATCATATACTGTTTAATTGCTTTATGTAAATAAAATGGTGCGTGGAAATTCAGGAAAGCAAAAAGCTCTCCAGTTGCATCAGACGTGCTCCCGGCAGACAACAGAGTGTAGTTAAAAAATATGATACTGAAACAAAGAAAATTACATTCTGTCCATATTTCACTTGAAACAACAGCCAAACACATTGCTTATAGCAGTCAATTTGGACATTTCTAGGGCCCTGAAGAGAGATGGAAAAGCTGTTGGGCAGAGCCATCAGGTGTACTAATGAGATAAGGGAGCTGGAGAGCTCCTTTGAAAATAGTTGTTGGAGAGGTTAGGAGGAGGGAGATTGGAGGTTTGGGTTTTTCATTTTGGGGCCACACATGCTCCAAGAAAGATTCATATTGCCTATCTCAAAGGAACACACATAGTATACCAGTAGGGAATACCAAACAATCGTAAGCAGTGCCCAGCAACTTCTACTCTCAGTGGATATGAGTACAGAGATGATGAAAAGGCAGCTAAAGACCAAATTAAATAACACAGACTCTAAAATAAATCACAGCACTCAGTTCAAGTGTAACCAATATTATCCACAATCTTTTGCCAAAACAATAAGAAATTATTGTCAATTCTGCACAGACATTTTTAAGATGACATTGCTTTTCCTTCCCTTCTAGAGGAGAAAATCAGTGTGTGGAGAACGTTTAAGAATGTATCCTCTTTCCTTATCAGACAGTCCATAACTGACTGACCTGTTTATTCTCCTGGAAAAAGATAAATCAATAAAAACAATTAGTTAAGTGGAAATTATATGTTTGACAGTTTAGTAAAGTTCATTTTTTTCCAAATGTGGGTATACTGACCTTGGTTGATGAATTGAAGTAAACCAGATTATTCATGCAAACAAGAAATTACTCAAAAAAAATAGACTTTTTACCTATAGAATTATTTCAAATAATTTTTTTCTCTTGATTATGACCTCTACTTGTGTAAAACATACAAAGATTATTCCAAAATAATACATGACCCAGAAAATAGAGATCTGAAGAATTTTTAGTGTTTCTTTTTAGCTTGCAACCTTTCTCTTACCGGTCAGTTCATGCCCATTAAATTTTATATGTATTTTCTTCCTAAAGATCTTTCATCACTAAAGATGACAGAAAACTTGATTCAGATAAGTCATTGAGCTGGATTTCTTCAGTTTAAGGCAACACTTCCACTCGTTGTATGAAAAAGAAAGAATATGAATTAAAAATTCTCAGGTGCTCTTATGTTCTTTCAAAGTTAATGCTCTTTGGATCTTTTGTCTCGTAAACCTTTGGGACTTTCTGAAAAAATAATCACACAAATAAATGCTTTATATTTTTTAAAAATAAAAATAACTCATTATGCTTTTTTATGAACATGAGATAATCATATCTCTTTTGAAACACCTCTATGCAAGTGTAAACTACAAAATGCTCTCAGATCTTTAGGAGATCAAAAAGCTCATAGCTTTGAAAGTCAGACTCAGTTAACTGCAGAAACTTCTACATATTTGGATATTTTATGATTGCTAAAATCTTGAATATTTCAATGCAGGACTAAGATTGATAGAAAGGGTGGTAAGGTACTTCTTCCATGTATTTGTGGTCGTAATGGTTCAAAGAAGGCTACTGTACAAATCTGCTTGTAGAAGAATTAATTTTGGAGGTTTTAGCCAGCAAGAAAATTAACCTTTTTAGACACTTTTATAAAGATTTATTCAGAAATTCTGTCCCTAATGATCTCACCCAGGCTTTGCTTTGGCGTAACTGGGACTTGTGTATTGAGCTGCTGAGGATGACTAGATTTGCCCTCATTCTATCTGAGGAAGAATATTTCTTTCTCCCATCCAAATGAGGTCCTCCCAGACCAGTCTATTAGGCAATGAAAGGAAGAATGTGGTCAGCTAAAGATGACAGAACATCATGGAAATAAAATATCTTTTGAGACTAATGCATTACAAGATCTTCTGATGAAGAAAAGGATGGATGAACACCTCTCTTCTCTTCTCTTCTCTTCTCTTCTCTTCTCTTCTCTTCTCTTCTCTTCTCTTCTCTTCTCTTCTCTTCTCTTCTCTTCTCTCTCTTCTCTTCTCTTTTTTACTTCCTCATAGAAGATTAAGATTTAATAATTATGTATTTGAAAAGCAAAGGTGAAATTCATGTCTGTCATGTTATATCACTTTTTATTTTCATCATATCTGAAAATTATGTAGTGTGTTTTTTGTCAAAATTTGAATCAACACTAGGGGTTGGGGCACTATAATTGACTAGCCCAGGAATGAACTGATCTATTTCTTTATTTTCCTGATGCTGTCTCCTAAGAAAAAGGAAAACCTTGTATAAAAGGAATACAGAACAAGAATGTGGTAACAGGAGGAAGCTGACACAAAACAAAACCAGTCAAGGATCAAAACAATATCTTAGAGTTATATTTAGTCACACTCAACTGGGACATGGAAAAGGAGACTAATTACAGAGGTTAGATGGGTCAGAAGTTAGGAAATTAACCTCAGATTTAGAAGACTTACATTCTATTCCCTACTGTGCCACAGAATTCCTAGGTGAAACTGGTCAATTCCTTTTACTTCTGCCTTGATTTCAACTCTTCATATGCAAAACTGGAGACAATAACACTTTCCCCACACAGTCTGCTGATGACTTTCATTATTTGAATATTACAGTGGTTTAGATTGTATAGATTTGGATAAGGACAAGCCGAAGAACAAAAGAAACAACTTTTTTTTGAGAAGCTGAACTGCCTACAGATGAAAAGTCTCCAAAATAATTACAACCATTAAGAAAAACTCTGCCTTCAGTGGGTTGCAATTCAGATAGTTGAAATTTATGCTGTAATGTCACTGTGGGCATTTATTTCCTTAAATCTCTCCTTTGTGTAAATCAGAGCCCTACCATTACTTTGGCCCAATTTTTGTGCTGAAATAGAATGGTATTTATTAATAGGTTGCTCTTTTAGTTTAAGTCTATAATTTAAAGTAACTATGAAAGTCAAGATTCAGTAAAACCTGTGACCAGGAGTTCACAGAAGCTCTGGTAAGGGTGGCACTCTTTTTGAAAGTGTTCCTAAATTATATAAATTGTGCCGTTTGTGGTATTATATACACTTAACACAGTTTGAAAAGAACTAGTTGATGATTGAATCTGTTTCTGTACACTCATTTAATTTAAAAAAATATATTTTCTCTGTCTTATGTTTATTGTTTTCAATGTAGCTGATAAACTGCTGAGGCTGAAACATATAATGCTGCTCTGAATCCAGTATGACCAGGGCAGTTCTAAATTGCATCATACCATGAGATTCCTCCTTAGAAAAGTCAGGCCATGAAAAGACATTTAACAGGGAAAGTTAACAGTAGCAAACAAAGTAGAGAAGACGAGCCAATAGATTAATTTATATGCACACCCACAGTCTCTTCCTTCCTATGGCAAACAGACAGACAGCTCAGCTGGCTACAGCTTTCTCTCGCCTTTTCAGTACCTCTGTATATCACTTATCCACATGGGTATTCCAAGGGGTAAATTGGGAGCAAGAGCAATTAACTGGGAAGTGCAGCCTAATGGAGTTGCGGCCCTTGTTATGTTCCCCTTATTTGCATCATCTGCTCCAACACTTCTTCTTAAGAGGCATCTGCCAAACTGCACAGCCCTCTTCCCTACTCGTGCAGGTCATGTTCTTCATGTGGCCTCTTAAATGGAGCAATTTATCCTCAGGGAAGTGAGTCACACTTCAGTTAATGATGATGCTGAAGCTAGTAGGGGACAATGTAAAGGTTAACATGAATACTTTGCAGCTGATATATTAACAGTGTCATCCAGTTTTCCTGGGAAGAGAACAGTTGCTAACTTGGTCCTGGTCACTACAAATGTCTATAAAATGAAGAAGATCCAAAGAATAAATTTAATTCAAGCAAGAACTCACTAAACAGCATCCAAAGCCAGGGGGAAATACTTCCAAATTTTTTAAATTGTTTTCATCAGGTATGAATGTTGATCTCAATTTGATAAAACCACCCCTTCAACCCAGCCCCCCCAGGGACTTCCCAAATAAATCAACTATGATTTACAGCTTGTGCATGACTTTAAGCCCCACTGACAAAATCTTAGACTATTGAAATCAATTAAACTACTTATCACTAGCCTTTAAAGTAAGCTATACGGACAAAACAAAAGTTCTGAGATTTAGTTGTTCATTAAAAGCAAGAATCCTCAAGAACTGATGGGTAATTTATTTCCAAAAATTATAAAAATGCCTACATACATAACATTTACAGTGGTATAATAGGTCGTGTCAAAATAGCATGAAAAATAATAGAGATTTAAAACATGTAATCAAAGATTGTAGCATATTATTTTATAACAGAGATATAGCAGATTTCCATTAGCCTGTAAAGAAATCTAGAGGTAAGATTTATAAAATAAATTCAATTTTCTTTTCTGAATTCATAAATCTCACTATTTAAAAGACTTTGTGTCTTAAATGAAAATAAAACACAAAAATTCAACCACACAATAAATATTTCAGAAACAAGGCTTGTTTCAATACCTGTGAAACCCTACAAATAAGGAGTTTAATGTAATATTCTGCATACTACTTCATACCTAATTTTATTTTTATTATTCTTATTATATATGACAGAACATTCATTAATTTAGGGTTTTTGTTGACAATTTTGTTGCGGTTTTTTTTTTACTTTAAGCAGCATTCTTGCATGCTGCTCGAAGTAACATTTGAGAGGGGGTGAGTCTTGGATTTTTTCTTTGAATATTTGAAAACAAACAGCTTAGAGCAGTAGATTTGTAGACGGATTCGCTTGAAATATCTTTCCTAAAGCATAAGAATAGATTGTTTTCCTTGGTTGTTACTCCCAACTCCCACTCCAGTAGCAGATTCAGCTTATTCTGAAGACAACACAGGACCCAAGTGGAAGTACAACAGATATACCAATTGCAAAAGTCGTAGTTTAGAAAAATAAAGATGAAATAGCTGTCCTTTGCACATACACACCTAAAAAATTAATTTTAATCCAACTTTTCCATCTCAAAATACTTTCCTTCCCTAACTGCTTTTGCTTTCACTCTTTGCCTCACACAGTCTTAAAATAATAACAAAGACAGAAAGGCAAACTCGACATTGGATTCCATTGCTTCCAGGATTCACTTGGTGTGAGTCAGATCTCAACACCCCTAGTGACGGCAAACATACCACTCAACGCAGCTCAAATAGCAATTCCACGTTGATTCTTCTGTGCAAAGATTTTGTGTACAGAACCAAGAGAGCAAGGAACTTAAATACAATAGATGACATGAAATCTAGCCCAATTTTAACTTAAGATACAGAGAGGACTATATCCTAACCCAAATGAAACATTGATGATCCCATTATGTGCCAAGTGACTCCCAAAGGACCACAGTCAAAGCCAAAAGTGAGCGTCATTTCTTAGGAAGATTCCTAGACATGTTGATTAATTTTACTTCTAGCAGTTGGGGTTTTTTGTAGCTGCTGAAACTATATGTCGTCCTGCAGTATTCAAACTGGCAGCAGCCATCTGTAGCAGTGATTGCATCTAGCATTCCCTACAACCGAATCGCAGTTGTCCACGCTTGACCCTGGCATGGAAGCCTCTCACAAACACACAAACCACCATTTAAACAGCAGACGGATTGGGAGGAGTGGGAAATGGTCCCACTCCCAACTTTATTCCTGCCAGAACCTGGCTGTGCCGCTTGGCTGTTGGATTTGGCTGTGAGGGCTGCCACCAAAGGGAGAGGGACAGGCTGGGTTGCCCCGTGACTGAGTGCTGCAGTGCAGGTCTGGGGAGCCCCTTGCAGAAGCAGTGTGGTCTCTCCTCATACCCTATGTACAACAGTGGCTGCCAGGCCACTTCCCAGGGCAGGCTTCCCTCTGCCTACCCCAAGACAAACTTACCTGCAAAAGGGTTCTTGAAGCCATTTCAGAGAAAAAGCTGTATCCTGTCAACATGTCCTTCCTCTTTTCCTTTAGTGAAACTCATCTTTCTGAGTTAAAGGGAATATATCTTATGATGTAAAGAGGAATCCAGCCTAACATGTCTCTAAAGGCACTTATAATCAAATAGCATAAATCATAGAGTTAACCTTTTGACACAGTAATTTTAATTAATACATTTTTAATCATACATGACAAGTTTTATCTGCTAATGAGTGATGACACTGGCTAGAGAAAGAAGTATGGTATTGACCCTCAGAAATTTTGCATTAGGCATGGCTGTGTGGATTTCAACAACCACCTTACAACCCCATTCAGGAAAGCTCCCAAGCTGAAATTTCAATACAAATATATGACTTGCCTACAGACATTCTGAAAAAGCTCTTTGAATCAAAGTCTTCATTTCCAGGTAGCTTTTTTCTCAATGTGGACAACAGAGGCTACTTAATCTAATTGCACTCACAAGAACAGAAAGATAATTTCGAAACTCTTTGGGGCTAAAAGATGTCGCTCACACTCTCATCTTGAGATAGTTTAATTACTAAAGTTTACAGGTGAGCTTTTCTTCCTAAACACAGTGAAGGAAGATGGAGGAAAAAGGTTTTATTTCCTTGTAATATTAGTGATGTGTTTGATGGTCCAGTTCACTAGAAGATCAACAGCATGTGAAGATTTCCCCAGAGACCTTCATCATTACTGGTGTAGATCTCATCACAATTCAACACATTTATTGCTGTCTCTTTTCACAGATGGCTGTGACACTAGATTTCCTCCTTGGCTTTTTTTAGCAACTGTACTTTAAGAAAACAAGCTGGACTAACAAATCTTGTTAAGATTCTAACATAAAGCACTAAAAGGGTAGAAAAAGTCTCAGCTAAAAGTGAAATGTACCATATGCCCTCAAACAACTATGCATCATTTAGAACTGCCTTTGTGACTGTCTTATTGTTCCCAATTGTACCTGGATGTATGTAGAGATAAAACTTTCACTACAAGCTGTAAATTCCTTCCTTTTCTTTTTTTTTTTTTTGTGAGTTCTGAAAAATACTTTTTTTTTTTTGCATAGTTTTTTTCTGAGAGGTTTTATATACATGAGCTATGTAACAGTTTTATAGATATCCTCTACTATGAACATTTTTAGTTCAGGAATTCAAATCAATTTTAGTTAATGGGAATGAGTTTTTAACCTACTTCCTTTTTACAGGACTTATTAAAGATAAAAGTCATGTATGGAGAGTCGCTCAGTCGCTCTCTTTGAGTGTATGCTATAACCCTGATTTGCATAATAAAAGAGACTATGCATAAGCTTAAGAGTAATCATAAATGTATATTAATGAAGACATTTATAGACACATGAAAATGTATAACACGTTGGGAAAAAATCTAAGTTATTAATGTCAACAGATTCAATACAGATGATGTTATGTATGTTAATATTATTATAAATCGTTATTGTTATTCATAGGCTTATATTAGTATTGTCATTATGAATCATATTCTGTCAGCTCCCATGAGAAAATAAAAATACATGATGGCAATACATAGTGGCAAAGTGGCATTGTCATGTTTATATTAATGTCAAGTTCAAATTAAAATTAGTTCTAAAATTAGTGACAAAGACATTGTTTTGCATTTAAAAACAATCAGCATTCATGTTAATGCCGCTAATAAATTGATATTGAAATAACCAGCTTCAATAACTATAGATTGAATGTGTTTGTTGTCAAAGTAAATGGAAATATAATCTTTTGAAGTTGTCATTACCGAGCAACGAATAAGGAAAATGATGTGCAGACTCCTTGCTTATGAATATGATGGTCCTGATTCTTTTTCCTGCTGACATTTATTTTGCCCTACAGTTGGTTTATGGATGTCACCCTGTTTTGTTTTGCTTTTTTTCTTATGCCACAACAGTCAGGTTCAAGACTTGCTGAAGGGCATAGATGGCTCTGATCCAAGCAGAGGGTAGTCACTGGGTATCATAGGGTTGACTGAGCAGTACTTCACCTTCCTTCACCCCAGCTTCAGTTATGGACCACATGCAGGCTTGAATTATCTTTGGTCCAGCCTACTGCTAGAAGAATCATGATACTTATTTGCTCAGTTACATTTCCACTCAATTTCTTAAGAAATATTTAAATGAGAATTTATGCTAAATGTAGGGGGGTTGTTAACATCATGATTGAACTTTTTTCGCCTTTCCTCTTCAGCACTGTGCCAGTGTGGAGTTGTTTGTCATATATATAGTACAGTCAGCCTTTTTGTACTGTTTTCATCAGGCAACACAAAGTACCCAGGGTCTGCTAATAACAAACAGAAGTCCAAGCCTTGCACTATTTTTTCTACTCTATTATATTTTGCTTGGGCCAAAAACATATAGAAAAATTTATGTACAAATAGGGTTTGGTATATTACTTTTTCCCAGACAAAAGCTAAAACAGTTGTAATACACCATAATATATAGTGAGCAAGTCTTGTGAGAATTAGAGTTTGGATTGAATTATGTTGCTAATCTGAAGAGGACTTTAAAAAACCTAATAGCAGATCCTTTGAGAAATACAATATCTACACAGGGAGAGGTTAATTTTGAAGGACTTGAGTTGTGAATAGATTCTCATGGACACAACATACTTTCTATACCAAGCAGTACTTGCAAACGGACATCTGTGTACACAAAGGACTTTGAACACCTATAAGAAACTTTCTCTTCATTCAGTCATTTAATATTCATGTTTACTTTCCATAGATACTTCAAAATTTAGGTAGATATTTTCATATTATTCTACCTATGGAACTCATCCTTAGTTTCATAAATATTTGGGCTTAACTAAGGATGCAAAAATCTATGTAATGAGAAACTATGTACAGGACGTATGCATTAAGAGTTTGCTGTCCATCTTTCAGTCCCCTGACAGGTTACCCTCCAGTCAACCTATGCATTACTGGTGTCATACGGGCATTGGTAAAAACACAAAAAACCTGCATAGATGGAGCAACCATACCCAATTGTTATCCCACTTGAGAAAAGATATCCCACTGTCTTTCACATTAATGCAAACTTTCTGGATTATTACCTGCTCTGGGCTGAACTGAATTCTGCAGTCACACTGGTTAAAACCTCACTTTATCTACATGGGAAAAGTTATTTCAAAAACAAGGCTAACTAGTAGCCTGCACTAGTGTACAGATACCATAGGTAGTAAGTGCACAGAAACATTTCTGAAAGATTAAAAATTCAAGATCTAACTTTAAACTAAGCAGATGCAAAGTGAGAAAGAAATGTTACATCAAATCCACCCAAATCAGAACTGATAATTCTGTCTGCAAAGACCTAATCATGTTTCCTGTTCAGGAAGAGATGACTTCAGTAGTGCATAGGATCCACTTTCAGACAAATACTTTAATGGAGTGATTATTTTTAATAATGGAAATCATCCCATTAAAATCTATTTACTAAATCAATGAGTACGATAGCTCAGAGAGCTTCATCCTTCAGTCTTTTTTAGAAAAACACTCTTTTTTAGCCTAGAAGCACAGAACTTTGTATCAATATCTTGGCAACAAAATAGAAGAGAAAGGTACTCTAAAAAGTGCTTCAGAGTTGAATTTTCCACCTAATGTGCAGGAATAAAATCAAGGGCTTTTCTTTACATGTATTTTCAGACTGTCTTGATTTGTGTGTGGAAAGCTTTCACACAAATCAGTGATGGTGCCACAATTGGATCATCTCTGTTCTGATACCAACAAAATAGGAGAAAAAGACGTCATTCCCTCCCCACTTTTTTTCTGCCCATTCGCCTTTCATTTCTGGGGGATGAAAAACCATGTCTGACCCAGGGAAAGGAATGAAACACAGACAAGCTGCATAGCAATCTGCAGCATAAGTCTGGCAAGAGATCAGCCTCTAAAGTGCTCCCTTTCAGAGAAGCAGCTTACCTACCTTCTGTAAGTATGTGAAAGTCTGTTTCTTTTCTACGTTTTGTCAACACTTGTTTATCTCATCCTACCAAATCTCCTTGAATTGAGTTGTGTGTCTGCAAAATGAATCTGAAGCTCAAAAAAGCCATTGACATTCTCTGCTCCCACCCAAGAGAAGTTTCATTTTTCTGCTGGCAATGATCCATGACATTTAAATTCTGTCTTCCACAACAGGCTTATAGAAAACTAAGGAAAGAACTACAGTACCAGTGAAGGAAACATAACTTTATCACTCTCATTTAAACCAACTGGCAAAGCTGGTCAGGATAATGTGAATTTTTGTTTACTAGCTTATTTCTTGACTTTTTACATGACTGACTTTCCGACATGCCGTAGTATGTCATTTTCAAGATCCAAGTATGGGCTGCAGAACAACAATAATCTCCATGATGGTGAAAGAATACTGGCTTTGAGACTATACATGAGTTTGTCAAGAACCAATTTTAAACCCACTTCAGCAAGGCTAGCAGCTGCTGTTCTAAACAGAAGTGAAAAGGGTAACAAACTCCCCCAGTCCACCCAGGCTCTCAGTTGGCTTCTGCCTGGCCATGTTCATGCCACCACTGGTCTGGAGGGACTCCAAAACAGACGGTCTGGATGTCTGGTGTATTTCTTCTCACTAACTCTTAACGTTAACTCAAGGCAAAGCTTCTCTTTGATGTGTCGCCTTAAGAAAGCAGCATTACCAGGAACCTTGTCTCTGGGGTCTACAGAAATTCAAGCTGCAGGGAAAATAAGTCCAGACTTCTGGAAAATTAATTTCCTTGAAGAGATGTCCCATTCAATGTCACCTGATAAAGCTCCTATGATTTCATGGCAGAACTCTGAGCGCTCAAACCTTCTTCCTGCTGATCTTAAACTCATGCTTTGCATTCCATATTTTTCTCTTTACATCTGACTAAAAAGAAATTAACACTTGCAATAATTTGTGAATCTGATGAGGAGCACACAGCCATGACTTTTCTTCTTTCCTGCAACTCACTATTCTCCTACCTCTTATATTTAATGGAATATGATTTATATAATAATAATAATGAGAATGAGAAAGATATGCTAAGTGCATTCTTATAACTACAAATTCATGATTGCTCTCTGACATATGCTCTCCAGGGTTTTGCTCAAACTTGCTGTAAAAATGATGGCATTCCCACAGGGAAAATATTACCATAAAAAAAATACACTGTTTTCGCATGTAGCCTACACTTATTTAACCATAGTTAAGTTTGGATATTTTTCTCATCCTGTTTAATAATTATATTTTTCTTATATGAGGTCATCCATTTCCATATTTGCTATTGGGATGAGTAAAATAGTAGGGACCTTTTAATTGTTCCTCATCTTTTACTCCCTCTTTCAATCATCTCAACTCTGTATTTATCTGCACCTTCCTGTAGGTGCTGGAACTGAAAGCAATAGTTCAGGTGTGATCTGGCCAGAGAGGTACAATCACAATGCTTCTGTGCAGAATGATTATTGCATTGGTTTGGTACAAAAGATCAAATTGCTTTTTATTGCCACTGCAGTGCATTACTAACTCCTTCCTAGCTATTTGCTAGCTGTCAGCCCCAGATCTTTTCCAGCACAAGGCATTTCACATACTTCCTTCTCCTCGAATATCTGGGCTTTGGAAGCATTTTGGTTCTGTTCTTTAAACAAATTACATTTTTCTGCCTGGACATGAGTATCCACACATAAGAAAAGAAAGCTTTTAGTCAGTACAACTAGGGACAAGAAAATAGAAGTATTTTCTCTGGGCAGTACTGTTTTGGTGAGATTTACTTTCTTTTCTCACAATTCTGCAGAAGGAGAAAAGTGTTATGTTCCATATTTCACAGACCCAACAATCCAAAGAAGACACATGTGGCCTAGTTAGTACTCATCAGCTCCTTATAAACACATGCATTAATTATCACTTAAAGATACTTGATATCATAGAGGACCTTGTGTAAATTAGGCAACACTGGCTTTGCAGTTACCCTAGTCTTGAGTCCTGTCCACCTTTCAAGCTCTTTTTATTTTCCAAGTATATAAAGAGTTTTCAAGAGAGGAAGGAAAAGGAAGAATTGTACCAAGAAACTTGCTGACCCCTTTCTGAATGTCATGCAAGTGATTCTGAAGACAGACAAATCTCTTTTCTCTTGGTTCCTATGGAAACATCCACCTCTACTGTCCTTTATCACCCTATAGCTTATTTCTCATGTCTCTAGGTATTTTCTTTCTGCTTCCCAAAATGCTTCAATTGAATATACCCTCCATACTTACTCCTTATGTGATTTGACACCTTCCTTATCATTGATGGAAGCATTCAGCAAGATTTCAAGATAATCTTTCACCCACCCATGGGTAAAATCTCCATAATTTCACTAGAGGAAAGGATGGACTGTCAGAATTTTTACAAAAAACTGTTCCTATTTTAGATGTGCTTCTTCCAAAGAGATTATGGGTGTTCACCACTTAGACTGGTGCATTGAACTGCTGAGGCCATATGTAGCCTCTCTGCTGCATCAAAATCACATGTTTGCCTGTAAAATTAACAAAGGTAATAACTGTAAGCATCTATTTATGTGCCTGCAGAAATGTAAAATATAGGTTGGAAAGACAATTTGTTGCTTCTTTTTCTAGAGCAAAGTGATACTTGTGATAGGTTCAGTACTTTAAAACTGATTGCAACTTTAGGAAAAGCATAATATCAGAAGAAAACTTTACAGACTATGAGTGATATTACATTAAAAGCATGAATAGGTCATTGAAGTACTGCTGTATTTCTTATTGAGTTCAAATGAAGGGGGCAACAGAAGAAAGAAGAGATTTTCTGAATGTCTAAGACCAAAGCCTGAAACAGTGTTATCCTTTATCTAGGTGCGAGTGAGTTTCTACATCACCTGATGAAGAGAAAATTTTATCTGACTTAAAGATTAATGGTACTTCACATTTCTATTTATAACACTACTTCTACCTTCCCCAAGAGGGAACTGTCTTTACCAAGGATATATCATCAACAAAAATTACAATGTGGTCTCATTAATAATTTTTTCAGCAACAATATCTGAGTGCAAAAGAAAATGTACATCAGTGGATGAGGAGAGAGAAACATTTTAAATTAGTTCTAATAACAAAAACAATTGTAGCACCAAGTGATGAAATTATCACTAAACAGCAGTGATGGAACTACATATTGAAGTGTGACAAGAAAGCAAGCTAAAGAGCAAGTGCTGGGCATATTTCTAAAAAAAGGCAGCCCAAGTAACCTTCAACTTCCTTTCTTTCTGCACTCTTTGCATTCTTACTAGATGGTGTGCAAAGATAGTAACATTTATCATTTTAAAACATGAGAAAATTTCAGAGAGGACTTGTGTTTGGGGGCACATAAGTCTCAAGGTTGTCTTTTTGCCAATGTGCTGTACCATTATTGCACTCAGGGTGCTCTGCTGACAGTCACTGTTCTGCAAAAATGACAGAAAATAGGGAACCAGAGTAAGCAGTTTCACTTCTTGCACACAAGATGTCAACTTAGCTGTTATCTTATGGCCTAAGTGATTAGCAGAAACACACAATCATTTCTGAAGCTGTTTACGGTATCTGCCACAGAGGCAGCCAAATTCCCAAGCTATCTGAAATCCTCTGCTTCCAATTCTCAGGGTTGCTTGCTTATATTAGAGATGATGCTTCAATCTCTCACAGTGATTTTGCTGCCAAATGTTTGTGCGTTGCTGTATTATTTTCTAACTCACTTCCCTTTAAGTAATGTTCCCTTTTACCAGAGGGTTGAAGTGATCAGGCACTTTTCAGTACAAAGAAGTCACCAATCAAACATTTGTCACATAATTTAAACATGTGGTGAGGGAGAGACTACCTGTATAACTCCATTGTGTTGTTTACCCAACATACCCAGATAAAGTCCCTAAAGGCGCTGCAAGCATACCAAAAAATAAAATTGTTTTTTCCATCTTTCTCTTTCTCTTACTCCCTCATTACACAGTGGGCTTTCTTCCAAAATACTGGAGGTCAGTCTGAGGGGCTTTTTATAACTGAATCCTTAGAACCTAAATCTACACTTGATTTTTCTTCAGCTAAAAGAAAAAAAAAATGCAAAACATTTCTCTCAGTTATATACTTCTTTTCTGAAGAGAAAGTTGGATTCTTAGCTCCAATGGGAATTACACTTTCTTTTCTTTCTTCAAAATGTGCCTAATTTTTGCAAGGCCTTTAATTATCTAATATAAAATTGCCTGATTTGTCTTTTCCAATGTCTCATTTAAAGCAGAATGCTTAAATCTTCCCCCTCTGACAGACTGTAGTTAAAGTAATGTTTTATTTTTTAATTCTGAGATAATTTATTATGATAAATAAATTGCTTTATTATGGTAGTGAATTACATTCATAATTGCTGTTATATTGGCTTCAAGGCTCATTAAAAATATATGTTTCTGTTGTAATTATTTTGCACCAATGTATCTTAGTAGTGTGCTTTTTAAAAATATATGCTATGACTGTAATAAAAATACTGCATTTATATGCTATTTTTCACGTAAGTAGAAACAAGATCATCTACAATACATACTTGTGATTAGATATAGAGACTCCATGGAGAATCTTAGCGAGAAAAAAGAGAGTTAACATTCTTTGAGTGGACATGGAACAAACTCCAGTACAAGTCCTCTGACCCCTTATTCTTTATGTGAAATTAAATGCAAGCACCAACTGTCTTCCACTAAAAGACTATTTGGAAATAATATTATCAAACATTAAGGAGAAGCTTTACCTAGGGACACCACATGTGTATCAACACTCCATATTCCAGGGTTTCTCAAACTGTGGTCTGTGGAAATCACAGGTTAAAAACATCACCACACCCTTCCTTGGAGGCCACGCTTTTTTTACCAGTTCATAGCAGAGAGATGATGAAACAGGCAATAAATCAAACTCTAAAAATGATGTTCTATAGAAGGGAATGTACTTGCTGTTTATATTCACATAATGATAAACTGAAAAAAGGTTGTCATCTTGCAGAATGCCTCTCTCATAAGTGTGCATCACACTTACGAATTTTATGCTGAACCAGAAGCACCTGTGAGAAGAAGACAAAAAATACTCCTCCGACTTTTGAGCTTTTTTTAAAAAAGTGTTTTCTCAAATAGTGCACTGTGTTTTGCTTCTGTAATAGTAGAAGAAAAACCTGCTTGCAGGTTTGTCACCGAACAGTCACAGTGGTATTTGTTCCAGACTTAAATGTGCTTCCCACTGGCTTTGATTGACAAAAGAAGTCAAAGATGCCTAAGCCTTTTGTTCCTCACGGGATCGACCAAAAAACTTTGATATATCTATGTTAGACAGAACAATGACTGTTTGAAAGAATTTGTCCCAAAAAGTATCATCCAAAATCCAGAGCTGTGAGCTATGCTCCTTACATAACATGAGAGAATCGAGTGCCTTAGATGTGTCATCCAAAAGCCCATACCCTTACCTTGGGAAGGAACTGGACAGTCAAAATACAAATCCAAAGGTGTAAACTCTGGGTTTTCTTTCATCACATTATGCCTGTCAGCCAGGACTGACCATGACATAAGGGTAGTCACAGCAACATTCCTCACCTCCTAACACTTTGAGCATGAGTTTGTGGGGTGGGATGTGAGAAGTCATTTTGGGCCGGTCAGTTTTCATGTGGACATTAATATGATATCTCCATGACATGCAAAGCAATAGTTATTTAACTGCCTTAGCCAAATATGGAACGAGGTATGAGGTGGTTTCCACACAAGAGTGTTTGGGTCTTATACTGGACCTGAAAGTCCACATATTTTGCAGTATGCTGTGTGAGATCTGGAAAACTCTAGGAGATAATTTACTCACTGCAGGGAGAAATATGAGTACTTTATTAGTCACCTCCTGACCAATGGTCTTAACTGGAACAGTGGCAGAGGCCATGCTTTTAACTTTGAGGAGAGTGCCACTGTACAGGGTTGGGAGCTGAGCTGAAGTGAAGCCTGGCTTCATTCTCAAAGTAAAAGCTAAGCAGCAGCAATAATGAGCAGGATACACTTGTCCATCAATGGCAAGCTAACTGCAAGCTTTTTAGTGACCATGTGTAGTGGCCAGGTCATGTTTCCTGTCACCAGAAGGCAAGAAAAAGCACTCTATGTGTCCTGCTCTGCCACTGAACAGTTCTCGAGTAACTGAGGCTGCAGATTGCTGCTTCCTTAGCAATTACATTCAGGAGTGTTCCCCAATTTCTGTCTTGAAGTCAGCTGTCAGTTCCAATTGCCAATTCTTCCCTTTCACAACTTTTCAGTTAATGGACTGATTTCTGAATTGACCTGGAGTTTGCTTAACCATAATAAGAAAGTTCATTCCAAGTAGAATGTTGGGCCATCTCTAACTCATCTGATAAAATCACTCCCCTTGCAATGACAGAAACATCAATATGTACAGAAAGTAAGGAGAGTTTTTAGTGTTATTGAAGCATTAGCCTTGGATGCTGGGTTTTGGTAATAAGAAAATGGCTCTCTCCCTAGCAGTGTTAGGGCAAAAGGTATTCAACATGATTACATTGCCAGCAAGAAAATTGACATAACAAGGTTTTCTGGCTTTATAACCTGTATTCATTTAAGTAGGCAATCTAGCTGCTAGCCTGCTGAAAATTACCTGTTTAGTGATACTCAGTGGTAACTGATTTCTAATGTAAACGTTTATTGCAGTCATTAGTTTCAATATCTTTCCTATTTGCTTTTGGTAGTGGTCATGGTTTTGTTAGTTGAGTTCTTTCATTATTCTTTATTCCAAAACTTGAGTCTCACCAGGCCAGAGAGTCTCACATTAAAACAATTTATGACCAGATCTCATCACATCACAATACCTCTACCTTTCTCATGTTGCCAAGTTAACAGACCTCTCCTAGAAACTGATGGTCTGAAAGAGGTAAGATGGATTATTAGGAGTCCAGGTGTGCAGCTATACAAAGGCTGTGGTTTCTTCCTCTCAACTCTCCAAAAAGATCATTTCTTATAAATGATTTAGTAAGAAAGAGTTTTGACTGAATTAGTATTTCCTATGGTTTTAATTTATAGAATCAGAGCAGTGGAAAAAGACCTATGTTAGCAATATGGATTTAAACAGTTTAATGACCATATAAAATTCCTTTCCACTATTTTCTTAAATAATGCTTGGGCTAAAAAAAAATCATAAATATTTAGAAAGAAACAGAAAAGGAGAAAAATGCAGTTTGCTAAAGTAGTCGCTGAATGTGAAACTGTGATTCCCAAACTATAATCTTCAAGCACCATGTGCCACTGAGCCATTTGTATGCACAGAGTGCTTCTCTCCACCAGGTCTTACAGGTGATATTCGTACAGGAGCTTTTTACTACAGGCAGTCTTCTGAGGGAAAATTTTATGTGAATCAGCACCCATTCATTTTTCATTCCTTGGATTCTCTGATAAGTAGCAGTTTCGTGATATGGATATTTGTCGGTCAGGAACCTAGTGGAAATTACCAAGATCTTTCACACATACCACATAGTTCAAGGCAAAGATTTTTTTTCTGGTATAGTTAAACTGTGCTAAAGCATAAGGTGAAGTTTTAATGAGACAGAACTCTATTCAAGTGTTCTCTATGAAATACCTTTCTCTTCATTGCAGTTAGTTAGGGTTAGCTTTGAAAGCTCATCAAGGTCAAGTACTTCTGATCAAATTTGAAAAGGATATTGACAGGCAGTACTGGACTTTTTATTAATATTACTCACTTCTTTTTATATGATTCTGGATTTGGGGATCATTTTTCCACAGATTATTTTAAACTTTGACATGGAAAACCAAAAAGTTACGCAGATCTTTCTGAAGCTGTTGTTGATATGATTTGCAGCTATATCAAAGACACCTAAAGCTTACTTTGTAAAATATTCTAGGCACAAAATAGTTAAAAGATTCTGGTATAATGATTAACATTCTGAGGTGGTGAACTTCCTGGTAAAGCAGTTGATGGTTGATGTGAGAAGCAGCTCCAGCGCAAATAAATGTTAATGTCATTGAAAAACATGAGTATGAAGGGGCATGCAGTTTCTACCTTAGAAATATATAAACTCCACTGACATTGTAAGAAAAAAGTACTGGAACAAATTTGCTCTTCCCACTAACCCTCTTCTGTCATACATAACTGGATCCACTACTGCGAAACCACAAGACCGGTTATTCAAAATGGAAAATTCCCATCAGTTGTGATTCTAAATGGCTTAGAAGTTCTTCAAAAACTCTTCTACAAGCCTCATCTCTTTTAAAATTAAAACCTTGCTTGTCTGTCTTTTCAGCTGAGATGAACGACATTAGACCACTTATTAGGCGTTTCTGGCCTCCAAAATAAACCTTCCTAGAAAAAGAGATAGGTCTTGTAACCTGCTATACCTTATGAAAATTATATATTTCCTTAATTTGGAAAAATAATGGGCGTTCTTATTTTTAAAAATCTTTTAGTAATGTTGGAAATTGCTCCTGTAATCTAAAGTGGAGGCCAGAATCTCAACTAATGTAAAGATTTTTAGTTCCATCAAATTAAAAGTTGCTTACGAATGTACACCAATTATGAACCTGGTAAAGCTGTTTGTTAAGCCTCATTCTATTTGTTGAAATTAAAGGATGAAGATATGATGTAGCCAGATTGCTCCTTCCTAGCATTGTCAAGATTGTATTGATGTTGGCAATACAAGTCTGACCAACCGTCTTAACAAAGAGAGATTTGTTTAAACCAAGTACGTGTGTGCCTTGCAGGCCTGTCTCAGAGAAGATGGCAATTTCCTCTTGCCCTTTTTCAGTATTCTTCATACTTAGTTTTATGAAAAGCTATAATATTCCCAGCGACATAGAAAAGATCCAGCTAGTCTTACTGACTCAGAACTGAAAGCTTTAAAGGTTAGTCTTGAGGGACATTATTACACTGCAGGTCAATAATGCCTCATAACCTTTGCCATGCCTCCTGAGGGCAAACACACATATTGTGATACCCCCATTCTGCTCCAGATGAAAGCCTTTGGAAAGGCTGGCTTAAGGTTAGGAACCGTATGAAGGGCTCTCCCCAAGGATGCTCTGTAAGGGGACCGAGCTCGTGTGGAACGGCAGCAAGTTTGCCTCCCCTGTCCCTTGCTCTGTGTGTCATTTTATCTTTGATCCAAAGGTACTAAAGGGATTCTTGGCTCTAACAGAAGATGAGAAAATATTTTAGATCCATGCTTCTCAGAGCAGGGAAGCATTTGAGACTTCTCTGCTCATAAACACTACATTTCAAAGCCTGACAAAGAAGACACTGGGTGGGAGGGTTGATTTGGGGTGGGGAGGCCAGTTTAGGTGGGGTTTAGGTTGGGGGGTATTTAAGTTCTATTCAATTTAAGATTGACTATGCTGTACTCCATTTACAAGCTTCTGACCATTCTGTTTTGCAGTTTCTCAGATAAGCATAAAAATTGCTCCAGGAATTTTTCAGCAGAGAATCATTTCCATTTTGTAATGTATTTGTTTCAACAACCCCGGGGCCCTTATCTTAACCTCCTGAACTAGAGTGACCATACTAGATTTTGCTTCAGTGACAGGCTAGTGTGATAAACTCAGTTTTTAAGTTACAGTCTATTAGATTAAAGCAGTGAAATTAAACATAACCATTTGACTTATTGAATCATAGCTAAAGGAAATACTTGAAATTTAGACTACATTTATGGTGTTTTGTGCTTACAGTTTCCTTCTTATTTATTGTGTATTTTGGCAAATCAAAATGTCATGTTTCCTTTCAAGTTAAAAATTATTCCATGATATTGAAAATTAGAAATTATTTTTAAATTGAAGAGAGAAGAAAAAATTCTGCCTTCCCTCAAAAATCCATAGAAAATCAAGGTAAATTAACATCCTGTGTCTTCTACTAATAGCAGAAGACTAGATGAAAAATTGATCTTCCTATGTAGGCTGCATTGCTTAAATTCTAAAATGCTTCGATCATAGGTCCATTTTCACTGATAGGAACCAGAAAAATTAGCAGAGAAAATCATATCTTCAGCTGACATAAATAAATTGCACTGAGCTGAAGTCTGTTGTTCTGTACTGATCTGAACAAATTTCAAATCTGGTCCTTTAATGCGTAGGAGGAAAAGTTCAATAGTTCAAGAAGTTTATATTGCAACAAACCTTTCTGATTGGCTGTAAGAAATCTGCTTCAGAACCAGTCTGCTTCCAACTATCTAGTTTGACCCCAAAAGTTAATAACAGTGCATTGCACTCCCGAAGTAGAGGGTTTAAAAATAATTAATCATTTTGAAGGAGCACTGTTGCCATATTTTTTGCCTTTTTTTTTTCCCATCTACATTCCCTACCAAAGGATTTACTTTCAAATTTGGAAGAGATCCAAAATCTAAACCACCTTTTTTTTCTCTGCTTTTGCAATGTCCGTTTCTTTCTTGGTCAAAGTAAGGTGCAGCTATAATGCTTTCTCTAGAATCACGAGAAATCCTTGCCAGCCTCACAGAAATAACCACGATAAGGAGCAGAGCTAGAAAACATGGACAGAAGATGAAAAGACATGTTGATGTAGTGTTGCATTTTCTTGTCCAACTTTCAAGAAGTGACAATTTGCGGTTAACAATGTGCGTCTTTTCTACTAGGATTAATTGCTGTTGTCAAATAATTTTTAGGCTCACTCAGACACATTCTGATTTTCAGGTTGCTGAGCATTGAATCAGGACTATTACATCTCGAGTGCCAAGCATTTGTCACCTAATCATCCCTTCCCCACACATTGCTGGGTGTAGGACTACACCTCATCCAGCAATTTGGAAAACTTGTTCCTCAATCTATACAAGCCCCATCTCCAAACCAGTCCTTCATTCCACAGCTGAATCCTGACACCCCAGCCACTGCAGGTAGAGTCTTTCACATCAGAAACAATTAAACTCAAGTTTCTTTAGTGGCTCAGTGGGACACAAGCAGGCTCAGCGGGACACAAGCAGGCTCAGCACTTCAGAAAAGAAGGCCACTTATTTAATCACCTAAATGTGGATTTAAGTTCCTGTTGTTGAGAATCTAGGCTGCAGAATATGAGCCATTTTCACAGGGACACCCTGGCGCCTTTTTCATTGCTCTAGCAAACAAAGCAGCTGTAAATCCAGCTGGGCTTATGGCTCTGCTGTATTACTGGAACAGCAGAAAGCAACCAAAGAACACTAGTGAACCTGTCCATATATACCAAATACCTCAGCATTGCCATTTTTAACTGTCAGATTTTTCAGATAAATGAGTCTGTAACTTTAATGTCGGTCATGTAATGGACAAGGACAGTTAAAGAGCAAATTCTTTGGTTTTCTTTGCTTTTCCACTGCTGAAATCTTGACTTTTCTAGCAAGAATTTGCTTTCCTGAGAGCTACCTGTCTAGAACTTCTGGTTGCAAAGTGATGCCAATATATAAATTATTTCCCCTTAAGTGCACGTTATGAATAGATAGTGCAATAGACGCTTTCATCATCACCAGTCAAAGAGCATGTAGAGAGTAACACTCTGTACTTTTCCAGCACCTAAAAAGGTGAATGCATGAAGGTATCACAAAGTATTCTGTGATGGAGATGAAAAACCAGGTCTGTCACACAGCTGAAGGTTTAGTCAGTCATACTTAATGTCCTTCCTGTGATAAAGGGTGTTCATACCCATTTATATATGCTATATATATGGAGTCACACTCTGAGAAATAATCCATCATTTTGCACTTGCTTGACCGTCTCTCCATCAGTTGTTTGCAACCATTTAACTCTTCCTATTTATTCTGCACACACAGGGAGGGAGGCCTGATTTCATGAGTGCATTCATGGCACACACAAAGATTGCAGGTGAAAACTTCTAATCAGATCAGACCTTTGCCTCATTGTACATCACAGCTGGCAGACAGCCCTGCCATTGAACATGTCAATTCCATAGTTAGAAACTGGTTAGGAGGTAAGCCAAAACACAGAGCTATACATTGAATTGCAATAGATGTATTCTGACTACAGAATTGGTATATTCTGTACTGGGAGCAGTCACTTCACAATTACTTCATTTTCCACTCTGAGGCAACCCTTCCCTAAAGAGTATTTCAGTGCAAATATATTCACAGTAGCAAAAAATAATAATAAATAATAAGTAGTAATAAATCACATATGAAACATAAAAAAGTTATAACAAGCTGCATGATTTTCTGGAAATGTATTCTTAGTGCAATATACTGTCAGAGGCATTAAAGAACTAAAAATCTATTTATGCTAATTATTTCTTTCACTAGCAGGGAAGCCAGCTGGGAATTGTCACAAACATAGATATGGCTTGTGTTTTTTCCCCTAACAAAACCATGCAATGGCCTTCCCACTGGGCCCAGTACATTACCACGACTACTAACAGCAGCCAGCACGTACACTGTATGAAAATGTCCATATGTACTTAGCTTCTAATCACAACTTGTGTAGTTGCTTCTGCTGCAAGCAGGATGTTTTCACTTGTTTTTAAACCAAATCTGATAATTTGAATCTTTTGCAGCCATCAGAATCGAGCAATTTTTCACTTCAGCAGAAAGAAGTTGGTGTGCGACCATGACAGCATCACTTTTTGGTAACACCACTAGAGCTTTCTGTCCTACTTTTGCAGTTTTCCTTCAACTAAGATTTGCTGAAACTCCTTAAGCATACTTCTATTTTCATTCTTTTTTAAGCCCAACCAGCTCAACCAGCTCTTTCTTTGCAGATGAAAGAAGGATTGGTGGGAAAATATTTACAACTCCCTCAGCTGCTGTGATAGTTTGTGTTAGCTACCTTATCATCCATCACTGACCCAAAGAGCTGAAATCAACACCAAAAAAAGTCCTTTTATTCTTCTCCTGTCCATGCCTCTGACATGACTTCTCTACCAAAGCCAGAGATAGTTCCCTGTGCAGGAGATGGACATCTACCAAGGGAAGTCAAAAAAAGTAGTATTTACACAACGTGGACGGTAGGAAATGTGCGAATTTCAGCATCAACACACAGCAACCAAATTTCTGGGTAAGAAGTAAGTGCCAATATAAATGACTTAGTGCTATGTGCCAGCTACACCAGACATCAGTGATAGGTACTCTGCCTTGGCCATAAATATCTGTTTAGTGTTCTGCACTGTGAGGTGGCAGGGTTTGGGTCCAAACTTTGATTGATTGAGAAAGCTCTCACGGGGCAGAGCAAGAACAAAAGGGCATTTATTAATGTAAAAGTAGCATTCATGGGTTGTGCCAGGACCCCTTCATTTATTTAAAGGTAAAACTAGAAACAGTTCCTTCCCCACAGATACAGCAAGTCATGGTCCTGATTTATAGCACGTCTGCAGTAAGTGATCATGTGCATGTTTTTGTCCCACTGTAAATCTGAAGTTCAAAAGGATGAAGAGGGAGAGATGCATCCTTAAATTAGCTATATATTTCATTAAGAGCTATAGGATATTCTTCTTCACCTTGAATAATACTTTATTGTTCAAGTACTACTGCTGGAATGCAAATATATTGCTATAATTTGGAGATATATATATATATGTACATATATACACACTGTATACCTGAGCAAGCCAGCCCAGTTGGGACACAGGGGAAAAAATTGTGCCAGCTATAATTCCATGAGCTGTATTCAAGACATCCCTGCTACTTTGAAAACTCAGCTATTAATAGCTATATGTATATTTAATAATATGCCCCTGTTAGCATATGTTAAAAAATCCAAGTCTTCTTTTTGACAGTAAAATTGTCATAAATTTACTTGTTCAACTTTAGTGGGAAAGGCTGGGGTTTGAAATAGCAGTGGTGTCACAGGTTAAATCTCCTCCAGTGTGTGCCTGTTAGCTAGCTCTGCTGGTCTTCAGCTGAAATTCTGGGGACAGGATGAATGGTGAATCGAATTTCTTCTTTGCTGTCTTTCCCCAACATGTGTGTGGCATCACTAGTTATATCCTGGGGAAGGTTTTCGGTGCATTGAAAATGCACCAAAAAGATAATGCTGATAAAAAAACCCCTCAGCATGACTGGCTGTCTAAGCAAATTGAAAACTTTTTTGGGAAAATACTAATTTGGGCTTTAAACATTTTCATTTAATCTGTATAATTTCTTAATTTTTTTCATATTATTTTGAAACACAAGTACAGTACACAGTGGGAATAATAATATATCTAGATGTAATAATAATATTATATAGTTGTGTGATATTTTAAAATATTATATTTATCATTTTATTGCTTAAGATTTTACATAGCTCTGATTAATTTATTTTTTTAATCAAGACATCCTTGGTTGCTTAAAGTTTTGGCTCAAAGTTTGTGATAGCACATACAACTCCAAATTTAAAAGGAGAATTTTAGGAGTGAGTTGAATCTTCGTTAATTTTATGAGCACAAGTTTATAAGTAGAAAAAATACTGAATATTAAGAATAAATTAAATTAATTTTTTTCTTGCCTTTTCCTTCTTTGAATTAAGATTTAGCAACAAAATAATTATACATTTTAATATAGTTTCTGTTGCAATCCCAACCTTGGTATAATACATACATAATACTCACTATGCTACAGCTCTGATTTTATGATAAACTGTCTGGCTATTTTAGCTCTGGTATGATATGTGCTGACCACTGCTGGGAGAGGTTGCCTAAAGGAAAATGTATTTCCTGGAAAAATCATCAGAAATTAGCCTGCTAAAAAATGGTACATGAAAAGATGATGTTAGAGGAGAAGTGGTCTTTCTGTGACAAATTCAGCCATTGAAACCTCTTGATTAAATGCAGTTTTCAGTGAAGTAATCCACAGCCTTGACCTTAAATGTTATTCTGTATCACCCCCTATATATGCATAATGGCTCTATTTTTCCTCAAGAGAAGTTAGCCTGTTCACAATAATAAATGTACCTGAGTACTTCCAAGCTGAAGGGATGTCTCTGCTTTTAACACTCATATTCACCTTTTTCTGCAACATGTGGGAGCTGTCCCACTCTGAAACGTGTGAGTGGCATCATAAACAAATGCTAACATTAAACTCAGATATCATTGTTCCAAGTGTCTGAGATGCAAAAAGCTATGTGTAGTTTTCTGCTTTACATCTACAGATATAAAATAACTCTTATGTACCAATGTTTATAATATGAATATCTCCTAATCATTGATGATCAGAGGACAGGGCACTTCTCTCAGGGCATAGGCTGAGAGTTGGGCTTGTTCAGCCTGGAGAAAAGAACGCTCTGAGAAGACCTTAGAGCGCCTTTCATTACCCAAAGGGGCTAAAAGAGAGCTGGAGAGGGACTTTTTACAAGGGCAGGTAGTGACAAAACAAGGAGGAACAGCTTTAAACTGAAATTGGAGTAGGTTTAGATGAAATGTTAGGAAACTTTTTAGTGAAGTTTCTCTACTCTTGGTAGTGGGGTTGGAATTAGATGGATCTTTAATGTCTCTTCCAGCCCCAATCATTCCATGCTTCTACGATCGTAAGTTTCTGTGGTTTGGGGAGTTCATACAGTCAACTGCCCTTATCCATTGAGGTGGTTTTATTGCAGTTTTGATGGGCAACTGGATAGAAACAGAGAAGCTGTGTAGCTTTTATTTGACTACTTGATGTCATAGGAAAGCTCTGGAGAACATAAACTTTTTTAGGTTTTTTTTAATCCAAATTAAGCATTGTAGTGACAACTTGAATGTTTTGAATGGATGTTAGTTAATTAACCACCACGGCAGTGAGTCGACAAAAACCTGCTTCCTTTAACAAAGAAACTTAAAAAGACCCTTAGTGCATCTTATTGCCTAAAAGAAACATCTGCATAATTTCTAAGGCATCTATCAAACACGCATCTGAATGCTAGCCACAGCTAAGCAAGCTACATAAAAAACGTCAGACTGTGATTATACTCATCCCATGACAGGAAACTTGTTTATTAATATGGGGTTTTTAAATGCCACTCCACAGGTTAAAAGCTTTATGCATGTTAAAATACAGCACATATTCCTACACTGGGTTTCAACATATATTATTCAGCACTTGTTACCTAATAAAGCTTTACCTGTTTCTTCAGTGAATGTCTTATTCTCTGTACTTACAGATTTTTGGGTTTGGGGGAAGAAGAGAAAATAATCACAATTCATAAGATATCTTAATTCTACCTCATGAAACTTTTTAACAATACTTTCCCTTTTATAAGGGCCTTAGAAAATGGAAAAATTTTCTGTTTGACTGGTAAAATCTTGAACAACATTCAGTTTAATACTGAGCCATGTAATTCTTTTTTTTTTTTTCTCTTCTGCTCATTTTTAGTCCTTGAATTTATGATAATCAGCTCTGTTTCTTGCTTTATATTTGCATTCTATTTTTGTAAGGGATGCTGTCTTGGAGCACTAATGTTCGAACCTGAAGGGTGCCAGACCCAAATCCCACGCTGTGTGGTAGTCTGAAAGATTATCTTCCCCTTTACAGTGATTAAATTAGACCAGACAGTACCACAGCCCCTGATGTGCATGCAGTTAATACTTTGAAAGGACAGAAACTGTTCCCAACAGCTTCAAAATTGTCCAGCACAGAGTAGCTGCTGTGTGGGCTTTTATCCTCCTACAGATAATGTCAAGCATATCTACTGCTGTGTGCATTCTGCAGCCTTGATAAGAAGAAGAAGAAAACTTTTTCAGGACTACAAGACATAGCTAAAACTAGAGCGTTCTCTCTGGCAGATTTTTGGGATTAAAATAGTATTTTGTTAGTTTTATAGATATTGAGGCCATAAAAGCACTTGGGTTCTGGTTTTTACAGAGTTCCTACTAAAAATGTCTATGCAGCTGTAATGTATTTAATAATTACGGTAGTCTCAAACAACTTGAAATACAACCACAGTATACAGTGACCTTAAAGACAGGTCAGATAATTACTGTGCAGTGACAGAGAAAACTTCAGACAATAAAGTTGTTGTCTTTACTGTTAGCAGTGATAATGCAGCACATTTAAGTTATGTAATAGATTTATATGTCAAATTAATCTTTTCCTCAGTTCAGTCCTAGGAAAGCACCTTTGTTTCTATGTACCCTCTAAAGTAAATCCCTCTGTGAATCATCAGTCCATGTTATTATTAGTCTCCTGCATTTACTGTGTAATGTTATGGAAGGTGGCTTAAGCAAAGTGACCTGAAGCACGGCAATACATTTCATGGACTTGAAAACACCACTGGAGGCAGAGGAAGGAAGCAATCTATTGCAAATGCCCACCTATGCTTTTTTCATTATTCTTTTGTTTTGCCTTGCTTTAATTGGCTTGGTTTGGGGTTTTTTTAATGTAGTTTTCTTCTAAGTAGATGAAGGCACTTTGATGAAGAACGAGAACAGGTTATGTTGTCTCAAATTAAACACATGGAGTGTAACAAGAAGAGAAATATCCATATTAGGAGGCTAAATCCACAAAGAACCTGTCTGGTGACTGATGGCTTGTCTTGATCATGTTTTCTTTGGCATCCAAGATAACTTAAGTTCCCATGTTCCAAACAATCCTCCCAACAATTAGGTATATCTACCTGAGGAGATTTGAAAGGTTTGGGGAAATTATTTGCTGTTGTTTTGGGATGGTTTTTTTTAACCTGCAAGGCTTCAGGAACCTGCCTGAGACCCTGGCACCCCAGCCTGCCGTAGCACAGCTGAGGGTGGCAAAAGTTGAACAGAGAGGTGGAAGAGGACAGAAATGGTCAAGAGAAGAAGGGAGCTCAGCTGAGTAACATAAACACATAGTTACACCAGGAGTTTATGGGCTCATTTTTGGCATCCAGTGCTTGGCCCTGAGGGTGCCACCAGGCTCTGCAAGCTTTTCTCACCCAGTGATTCCCTGCCTGCCCTCAAAGCCAGTGCAAGCATGGCACAGCCACCCTGGGACCAGGGACCAGGATACTGTGAGAGGGCTGTGCAGGAGGAGCTGCTGGTCCCCGTCCCTCCTTTTTGTTCCAGACCTGCATTTACACTCAGGTCCTTCCCTGAGCTACTTGTCAGTGTGTCTGCACTGGTCATGCACCTTGCTGATCCTGACCTTGATTTATTTCCAGGTTGTCCCTGGACCTCTCCCATCCCTATGGACCCACAGATTGATCTGGGCTGCGACTGCCTGGACCTGTTCTGCTGTTCTTGCTGAGGTGCCACAGGGCTGCATCCTGTGTGTGTGAGGGCACTGCCATGCTGGCCACACTGTCACCAGCACACACAGAGCTCTCCAGCGCTGCTGGTGCAGCTGGCTCTGCTGTTCCCTGACATCCTGCTTCCCAACAGCTCCAGCAGATCTAAGTTATGTCTGCTGAAGGCCTCTTCTTGTCTGTGCAGTCCTCTCCTTTAGCCACAAGCTATGGTACTTTTCTAACTGTTATACAGCCCCTCAACCAGGTACTAAGGCAGCTCCAATAAATCACTGTTTTTATTGGCTTGTTTTGATGCCTATAAGTCTGAAACCTATGAAAGTGTGAAGAACTCATGACTCGTCGTCCATCTTGGGGTCTTTTTTGGATGTAGCCTTTGGCTCCCCAGGGTGTGCCTTTGAAGGCCTCTCAAATAAATACCTACCTTTATTCCCTTATTCTGTCTAGTCTCTGCTTTTAGGTAGCCCCTTTAGGCATCAGGTTTGCTTTAGTTTGGCTTGGTTTGGTAGAACCAGTTGTTTAACCTCGATTTTGGTGTGAGGGACAACATAAAAAGTACTTCTTAAGGTCAGCAAGTCACTTGTTAGATCCCCTTAGCTGCAGTGAGAACCTTCATTTAAGGCTGTATGAAATCTCCTATTCAGGTATGAAAGTTCCTTAGTCCCTAACCCAGCTTAGTCCTTAATCACAGAAATGAACTGAAGGAAGACTGACTGAATTAAGGTACTTCTGTTCAAATCAGTATTTCATTAGTTATTGAAAATAGATGAGCTGCAA
This sequence comes from Edolisoma coerulescens, assembly GCA_013397115.1. Lineage (NCBI taxonomy): Eukaryota > Metazoa > Chordata > Aves > Passeriformes > Campephagidae > Edolisoma > Edolisoma coerulescens. The sequence continues at coordinate 662,856 of VWZW01005328.1, read as the reverse complement.
CAAGAGCTCATAAACTAACTCTGTAATATACCTAGGTAGAAGGTTAGGGCAGTAACACATAAGCAAAGAAGGCTGGATTAATAAAAGCTTCTGAAGAGAGAGAACAAAGTCTTTTAAATTAAAAGTAAACATTATTTTCCCTTTTTTTCTGCCAAAACTCTAACTAAACTTTATCCAAACTCATAAACTATTCCAGTCAAACTTGAAATTATATTGTGCAGCAAATAGAAAATCATTCATTTTTTCCTCTGTATTTTCAAGATTTCAGTGCTGCGGAAATAATCCTTCATAGATACACCCCCTCTAAGTGAGACTTTCTTCTCCGGCAGTAGCTGCAGGTGGCAGCTGTGTTAAACCATTGGCAAGGACTCTGGTACGTGATTCCTTCTCAAGTAAGCTGAGGAAGTTATTTCCCCAGACTCTATCCCTTGCCTCTCCTGCAAAAGATTGTTAGAGAGAGGGCAGAGCAAGTAGTAGGTCTAGTCCTGAGAGTAGATCTACTCGTAACCAAGGGAAGCAATTTAACCCACCACATATTTCTGTTTTAAACTTCAATCACCAAGGAAACCTATCCCTTGATGAACTCAGGCAGTAACTTCAGCTGGAGCTGGTAACTGGGTTTATAATCTTTCCAGTCACTGTTCCCAAGTCCAACACAAGTTCTGTAGGAAGGGTAGGATAATTTCACATCCTCAAGTAAGCTAGTTAAAAGAATTTAATGTTCTTCATGTGAGACAGACACTGATCATTTGCCTACTCCTAGCTAGTTTTCAGTGGTGTTCAGGTTAGTTGTTTTTATTTTGCATGGCAAGGTCTTGGGACCTTCCCAGCCCTTGTGGGCAACCATCAGACTTTCAGCTGAGATTGCTGAACAGCATAAACCAGAGCAGACAATGATCTTGTACTTTCTGATGTGCCAGCACTGCTTCTTGACTGACTGGAGAATAAACCCATTCAGAGACTCAAACCAGCCCTTTAAAATTAATAACAATTTTTAAAAATACATTTGGAGGGATTTTTGTCTCTGAAGTGTTTCATCCCAAAATCCATACAGGTGCTAGTACCAATGAAAGAAAAGGAATGGAAATATCTTTCAGGAGTTGCCAACGAAGGCAGAACCACAGACACGCTGACTTAGACTGACTGAAATTGTCACAGGACTGTCCCCTCTGGGGACAGTAATTTCCAGCTGCAGGCACTAGGCTCTTAAAAAAACAGTAGTTCAGTCACATGTGATTCTGTGACCATAACCTGAGGTTAATGGCTGACATTAACTGAGTCATGGTTAATGTAACAACGTAGCTGGCATTCAGGGTAAATGACAGCAATTTCAGGCAATGTCTGTTTGAGGCAAGTAAACATTTCCAGTCCAGGTCTCAATTAAGTTTCTTGTTTAGTAGCCATGATAAAACACCCTCACATATTTATTAATGAGGCTGATGGATATGAGCACTAATGAAAATGGACAGGTAGGTAATGAGGGAGGTACAGTCAGAACATAGAATTAGAGTCAGGTACAATTAAAGTTCAGCTCCCCAGTCAAACACAGGCTCCTTTGGGGCCCTAAGTAAATCATGTATGCACAGCCTCTCAGTTTTTAAAGAGAGGATAATAATATTCATTATCTTCACACATACATCTTGAGAGTATGAGCAGTTTTGCTGTATTTTTTTCCTTAATTCTCAGAAGCGCCCAGTAGACTACCAATATCATGATTACAATATTGGGCAGAGCTGGAGACAAACAAATGCTGCATAAGTTTCTTCACAGAGCTCTACTAACATATTGCTGACATCTTTAGCCCTTATCAGTTATGCTATTCCACTCTAGGCTTAAGACAAGCTGCCAGGAAAATGCCTGCTACCTGTAGGAGTGCTGCCACATCATGAGACAATCTGCGCCTCTCTGATGCAGAGCTGCCTTTAAAGACCCCATCTCTGGGAGTGACTTGAAAGACTCAGCACAAAATGGCAGTACAAATGTCAGATATCCATTAAAGGAGAAAGCAAAATACCTGTCCTACCAAAGGCTGTAAAACAGAGCCAAACAATGCAGACAAATTGCAGGAGAAGGAGAGGAGGGAGGGAGTTAGGGAGAGAGAGAGAAAACACTACATCAAGCCATCTGGATTAAAACCAGATCCATCATTCTAAATTGGTGCTTGAGTGCTGAGCAAATGAGCTAGAGGAAGAAGAAAATCTGTGTGTTTGTATAGCTGCTTCGTAGGGCATCAAGGAAGTGCTGGTTTACATTCTAAGCAGAGGAAAGTCTGTGCACAATCTATTATCTCTGGCTGATATTATGAAGCTGTTACTAAGAATTGAAGTGTATTTTGGGATATCCCCATGCACATGTACTGCTGACCAAGGTCTGCATTACAACCTATCCAGAACTTAGGCAGCAGTTAGTAATTAAATCTTAATGGTTATCTGCTGAGATGAAAACACTTGGGACAGAAGAAACTGGAGTTTAAGAGGCTCACCACTCCATGGAAAGAGTTTGGAGCCAGGAAGGGTTACCACAGACAAAATAAAGATATGGAAGGCAGGGATAAAAAAAAAAAAATTTAAAAATTTTAAAAAATACATAAAAGCAGGGAGATAGCAAAAGAAGTAAAGAAAGAAGATCCCTGGAGACAAACCAAACAGGAGTTAACACATGAGCTGCAGAAGCAGCTTAGGTTGTCACAGATTGAAAAGAAACTCACACTGGGAATATAAAGCGGAGTTGTTATTTTAGGCAGGTTTGAAGATTTTCTTGCTCTATTTAGCAGAGAATAAAGATAATTTATTTACAGCACCACATGCACCTGAGAAATGAGTTGCAGCTCAGCATGTTCATGCTAGATAAAAATTGGGAAAGGGTAATCTGAAGTAAGGACAAATCTCAAGGACTAAAGTTAATCCTAGGACCATACAGATTTTGTTCAGATTTCAGGGCTTAAAGCACACATTCTAGTGTCTGGCCAATGTCTAGCCAGGCAGCTTAGCCAGATCTAAGACACAGGGGCTATTTATACATATACATGCCTTTAACAGTTGAGCTTGCACTTTGCCTTCGTAGAGCATCTATTGTAACAGAACTGTCCCTAGAATATGTTTCATTGTCATGTTTCATTGTGTACCAAAGTCTGTGCAGAAAACAGGGGAATCCATGTAGACAACAATCTGTTTCTCTTCTTCCACAGCATTTTCTCCACAAGTAATCTGGCTTTTGGTGATAAACCTGCTGGTCATCTTTTAAGTGCAAAAAGCATCAAATGCATTTCAAAAACTTTTTTTGTTTTGTTTTGTTACATCCGCAGCATTATTCCAACTGGTGTGAAACTGCTGTCAACTCAGGTGCTTCGACTCAACTGTCTGTGAGAAGAGGTCCTGCAAAGTTCACAGCTCCAGAAACAACAGTAAAATCACAGAATTACAGAAGAGCTGGGGACAGAATAGCTGGTTGGAAGGGAGCCCTGGAGTTCATCTAGTCTAATCCCCCTGCCAAGGCATGGTACCTAGAGCAGGTTACACAGGAATGCATCCAGGTGGGTTTGGAATGTCTCCAGAGAGGAAGACTCCAAAAATGGGAGGGAAAGTGCTATTTAAAAGCACCTCACTCATCAACCATGCCAGTCTAAGACTGGAAAGGGATGTGGAGGGAAATTTTTACCCACAAGGATATACTTACTTTTGGGAAATTGAATAATTACTGCTGTGTGCTCTATTATCTTTCAGATTTTTTACTTTACAGTCAAATCTAGTTGAAATCTCCAGCAGGTTTGAAAGTTTGAGACAACACTAGTACACACTGCAGCCATGTAACCTGTATTGCCTCAGAAATCTGGATACAAACATCTTGAAATTACCTTCTCAAGGATGTACATAGAATCCTAAATTGTATTCTTTCTTCAGGTAGACCTGTATCAAAATAATCTAATACATGTTAAAGGTTGCTGTTTTGCTCCTCGTTTTAGTTTCTATTTCACTTAACCTACTAAGCTCAAGGAAAGCGCAGTCCACTTACAGCAGAAGTTGAAAAACAGCAGGTGTTCCACTATCGTTGATAGTGCTCAGACTTGCTTAAGGAAGAAATAGTTAATGCCATATCCCACACTAGTCCTGTGTTCTCAGGAAAACCGTCTGTTTGGTGATTTTCAGAGACTCTAAAAGGAAAAAAAAATAATACTTTGAGCAAGTTAGGTTTTCACTTAAAAATCCATTATCCCTTCAGAGAGCAGCTCTTAAAATCAAAAGAAAAATCAGCTTCTAAAATCAAATTGGAGACAGACCCTGCTTCTGAACCTGTCAGCTTGCAATATCTCAGAACTGAAAATCCTTGCAGCCCCAAAGTCATCATATCATTCTGGCCTGATTCCCTCTGGAAGCAAGGCTTGAACAGTTTCACTGTGTACAAGCGTGTACACACACGTTTGAATCCTGTGGCTCACCTCAACTGTGAAGAAAGGTAGAAAGCTCAGAGATAATTTTCTACAAGTTTCTCATAAACTGGCAGCAGGGAGAAACTCTCTGCATGGTCTAGTGGATCCGAGGGACCACTTGCAACAGGAAAGCTCACTTTATCAGACTTCAAGTAATCTACACTGCAGGATCACTGCAGTAAAGATCCCAACCAGAGCTCATGAATAAATAGAAGATACAAAATCATTAGCAAAAAGTCCAGCACTCTCAGAATAACTTGTTAAAAGTCAAATAGCTCCATAAATATACAAACTGTGTGAGCATCTTCTGCTTCCTTTCCTGTTGCAGGTTGGAGAATTGCCAGAAGAAAAAAAATTTAAAAACAGATGAAGACCAAAAAACCAATAGAATAACTTCAAGCAGGTTCCACATTTGTGCTTCTGTGATTTGAAACAATGTGGTGCTCCCAAGTGTAAATAAACATATTTTTAGCACTATATGCTTTATTTCCTTCCTCCAAAACATGATATAACAGTAAATTGTCAGAATCTATAAAGTACGTGCAAACTTTGGAGCCATAGGGAAGAGCGTGGGGCTACTGGAAACTGCTGGTCAAATTACTTTGTTCAGAAAAATACATCCCAGACAGATGCATGACTCATATCCACTGCCATCTGTTAGACGGAAATAAGCCATCTTTCCCTCATTAAGGTAGAAATGATCCTCTTTTGTAGTCAAAGATGACCTACTGACCTGGACCCCAACAGCTCAGATCAAGCAGGTTGGGACAGTTGATTGTATTAGGACCATTTCCTTGCCACTCTCAAAAATTATAATTTAACCAAATTTCCACCCTCTCCTTCTGAAATAATTCCTCCAGCTCACACCATTAGGATTCATTACCCTCCCTTCTGTCCTTGGTTGAAGGCAACTAAATGGCATAAACTGTAGCAGAGCATCCCTAATCATAATAAATCCTCCTCTCCCCCAGAGCCTGGTGAAAATCCCCTGCATATGGGAGTGATATGAGGTGGGATTCACAACATCTGTGAGGCCTAAAGACCAGCTCTGTGGGTATTTCCAAGGTGTCAGCATCCCAACAGCAGGAACAACTCTGTCAGCCCCCATGAGGAGCAAAGCCAGAGGATCATCTGCTTTGCAGCTCTCAGCCAAGCTGGGGACTTGCAGGGGCTCCCTGCAGCCGTGGAGCCCCAGCAGTGCTTGTGAAGGGTCCTGCCAAACGTGTGCCACCGGTGAGAGCCACTGACCAAACAGCTCTGGAGGCCATGGGCTGACGGCACAGAGATGGCTTTTGCACCCAAGGACTCAAACTCAGGTTCTAGTAAAGGCACATTGTGCTTGCAGTCTGTGTGGGTGAGGGATAATTTTGTGTGTGTGTGTGCACAAACTACAAAAGGTTGTATTTCCTGACCCTCCTCAGTCCCAGCACCGCGTTATCATTTTAGGAAAAAAAATGTAACACAAGAAGAGTGCTCTTGAATGCTCAAATCCCGCAAAAGAGCTGACAGCATCTGTTAGCATGTAGTACTACAAAACAGTCAAATATGTGGAGAAGGATGAAGTTAAGGTTTTTATTCCAGAATTTCCAGTTGTTTTACAGTCTACTTTCCATTCGTTTGTGGACTCCAGTTCTGAGCACAGGCTGCAGGCTGAAATACTAGAAAACACAATGGCTGAGCCGGGACTATCTCGAAATTATGGACTTTTCTATCATCACAGGTACAGCATCCAGTTTTCATAACATCAAATGGCTACAGAGAGGGAATATACGTTCTGTTGCTGAAAATTCTGCCAAGATTACCTCCCCCTGAAGATCAATTTCATAGCCATGGCCACACTACAAAGAAGATCCCTCCTGTTTAATTTCCAAATAAAACAATAGAGACACTATAAATGAAAGGTATCCAAGCTTTACAACTTATGACAATTTAAATGCTGAAGTATGAATCTTCCTTCTTTTTGCTAAGACTGGTGAGTTATGAGACCAAAATGTTTCTCTCGTTTCCTACCCTCACCAACCACTACCTCAGGAAAAAAAATGGTTTATATCTGCATTTTACAAAACACCTGAGCTGTGCTGGAGTGTGTCTGACTTGATGCAAACAAGCAAGCACAGCATGGTGCCTACTTCCTAGCAGTGTGCAGCCTAATTAGATGGAGACCCAAAAGTTCTTGTCGACTCCTGCACCAGGGGAACTTATTTCTATCTCTTCACAAAGCAACAGCATTCCTGAACACCACAAAAGCAATGAATTAGGATCTCCATAAGTATGGGAAGAATGGCTGAAATGGTTTTGAAAGTTCAGTATTGCATGCAAAGATATTGAATACAGCAGGAGCAGCAATGTGGTTGAGGGTTTTGGGATTTTCACCTTCCCTAGGCTGTAATTTGGAAAAAAAAGGGATGCTAATATCCCAGAAAAGCATGGGTGGTTTTTAAATTAAGAGCTCTACAAAAATGTTTGAAGAACTGCCATGGACAGTTTTGCTTTTCCTTTATTGTCCGTCAGACCTTTGCTGGTATTGTCTGTCAGAAGGTGAAGAGAAGCGATAGATGAATAAAGTAGCATTGTGGAAAACACACTTATTTGTTTTGTTTTACAAAGTTGTAATCTTGTTGTTAGAATTAGCATAATTTTAATTATGCATAGACAGAAGTCCAAATCTGGCTCCCAGCTGTGCCTGTGTTCTTGCAGGGACATGCTATACCTGCTAACCGTGGGGGATTTGCATGTGTGTGTGTTTAGAAATGATCTGCAACCATTTTGAAGCCTTCTTTCTCAAGTCTGACATCCCTGCAACGATATCCAAAACAGAGGCTGAGTTAGCCTGAGCCTGGCAGGACATGTCAGTGAGATGGATGAAAGCTATCTTGGCTTAGATGAAAAATCCATTACTGATATCAGGAGGAGACTTTTTTATGAACTCCTACACTGATTGCTGATACCAATTCTAATATTCTTTTTCACTATTTTCCTTATTAGGAAAGCTCTCATTTTCTTCATCTTGTAGTTTTTTGGGTTCACTGTTCCAGTGCTGAGCTTTTTTCTTCCATGTAGGCATAAATTGTTGCTGGCTGACTGCAGTCACATCTTTAAAGCTCACTTCTGCAACTGCAGGAAGAGCTAACAGCTCTGAATACCTGATGTTCACGGGGGTTTAGGTCTAAACTGGTTTTCTAACCCTTTAGGCACAAACATTTGAAACATTTCTTCCTAGGAATGTCCTTCTAGTTGAAGGATTTTAATCTTTTTTTGGAGTAGGTTTCTTTTTTTTTCTTTTTTTCCTTTTTTTTCCTTTTTTTTTTTTTTTTAATGTATAAACACTTGTGCATGTGTGTGAAATGCGACTGCTGTAGAAAGTGTGACATACAGTCTAGTGCAACTTATCAAATCCAGGCTGTCTGGCAGTCAATTTCCAGCACGTCATGTTTGTCTCGTGAGCTGTGACTACGGCCCATACAGTTTTGATTTCTAGATCTCGTGACTGACCACATACAGCTGCTGTTTACAGAACTGTCATATTTAGGCAGAGGGTGTTAAAGCAAACCTTCTTACCCTATAAAGATTATCTTGCAAGAGTTTAATCAGGGAAATAAAACAGGAACAGACTAGAAGCAATGTCTAGATACTGCAAAAGCTCAGCGTTAAAAAAAGCAATAAGCACATATACAATACACCTACACATACATAGACAGGTGGGTTCACTTATATACTAAGGTGTATATATAGAAACTCACTTCTATGGTCATTGAAAAAATAACTTTAATACTCGTGAATTGTATTCAGTAAATAGCATTCATATTCAGGTTGCAATCTGTCAATTAAGAAACTTGTTCCAATATATTTTGCTGTCAAAGACATAAAAACCTCACTTGTAAACAAATCCCTCTTTTATTTAAGAAAATTTTTAAGAGCTGCTTCTTTTACTGAACCTTTTTTATGCCAACCCTTTTATAATAGAAGGGTACAGTAAGTATCCTAAAGTAACAATTATAGATGACGACATTCTCTTTCATTATCCAGGATAATAAGCAATTTTCATTCCTTGGAAACAAGAAAATTCTACAGCAAGCCTTCAACAAATAAAGAGATGCATAATAGATGCTAGGATCATATAATGTTTCTCTTAATTTCAGGGTTTTTTATGGATGACAAAGTTATACTCTAGATCGAAGATTATTCGGAACAGAAAATAAGATATCTTGAAAGTAAAATCTTTAATTGGATTTTAGAAATACTATTATGCTTTCAAAAAATGATACTGCCTTGCATGAACTGCCAGAAGAGGTATAGAAATTTTCAATTCTGGAGGTGTGCATTTATTCCTTTTTAGCTGATTATAAAAGCATCTATGACTTGGAGTCCTCGCTTGCAGACACAGACATTTTTCCAGCATGGTCCATGAAATTAAACAGTGTCTCTAACAAGCAAATTTGACAGAACAAATAAATATTTTTTTAAAAAATTACAAAGATCCACTATAAAATTGCTGATAAATATCAGTAAAAATTAAATAGAAAATTATTCACTGGAAAAGGATAGATGGAAGCAGCTAGTGTTGATTATTTTTATAAGTCACTTACCCCCCCGTACAAATTTGCCTTAAATGGTAGCTTAGTTAGAGCCAAACTGACAGTCTAAGAACATCAAGATGACAACTCATACACTGTTACTGCTTTTAGAAGACAGTAAGTAATTTTAATGGGGTACATGTTGTACAGACTCTATCTGGTCTGTCTCACAGAGACGGTTCATTTCTTCTCTTAGCCCATTTCTGATGCAAGCCCAAATTCAGGAAAGGATTTACAATTAATTTTAAATAGATGAACAGAGGACCTTTGAAGGACATATTTAGTTTCTTTAAAGGAAGGAGAAGGCTAAAGGACTAAGAATGGATTTACCAGAGTAATAAAAATGTCACATCAGTGCTTCCCTCCACCCTCACACCAACCCCAGGATAAACACTTTAGTGCCATCTGAAACTGTATGCGTGTCTCCAGCTGTGCCATTCCTCATCTCCATGAATAATGGTGGCTTCTCAGTACTTCTCTGATTTGAGACATTTGTTCTTTTGTCCTCTGCGGTAAAATTGCAGGATGTGCTTTCTCCTTGCAGCTTTGCAGCCACAAGTTGACATGCAAAAGGACCGAGGCACCAGGTAAATTTCAAGACACATTGTCACCAACAGAAGAGACACAATACAAGACCTTTTCTGCATTTCAGAAGAACATCTGATTAAATGCCCATTACCTAAATATCCCAGCAACAAGTGAAGAAACCCTGTCCCTTTTTCCCAAACACGCATGTCCACATTACATGTATTAAGCCTGTCATAGGAGTTTTAATATACTTTCCAGACATAAATAATAAAAAAGGTAAAAAGAAAAAAGAAGCCACTCAAGAACCAAAGGATAGAAGGCATATTTCCTTTGGAAACAGGTGTCAAATCAGATATGGGAGGAGAAATAATGGATTCAGGAACAGGATCTGCAGAGATGAAAACTCTGGTCAAAAAAACAGCAAATGCTATAAAAGCTATCAGATACATTGCTTCTAGTGTTGACAAAGATAAAATGAGTTGGTATTCATTTCACATGCATCTTATGGTTGTTGCACACTTAAAAATCAGTCCCCCTACTCAAACATATCTCTTTTGAAACATAATTTGTGCAGCAACTGTTTCCTACTTTTTTCCCAACAGATGTAAGTCTAAAATGCATCCCAGTATAGGAGCTATACAGACTTCAGTACATAATATGTTTTATTAAACACAATGATTCTTTGGCTTTGACAATTCACTGTATGTTTAATTATTGTTTGAAATAGATAAAGGGAATCTCAAGGTCTTTTCTCAAGAAAAGTTGTTCCTTCCTTGTTGTCAAATGGTAAAAGACACTAATAATGGAGTATTAATACAAAACAAAAATTGACAGCAATGAATATATAAACACCTATTTTGCCCAAACTCAAATGCTGGTTGTCACTTAGCTGGAAAACAAATTGCAGGACTCACAAAATATTTTCCTTACTGGTAGGATGAAGAACCTTCTTTTCAAAGGCAGATGACTAAGATAAACATTTATTCTGGTGAACCTGGTATAAAATGCCCAGATTCTTTAGAGAAACATTAAACAATTAAACAGACTGGATTTCTTTTGAATTTGAAAAATTAGACGATAGAGTCTCCAGCATAGCAGCTACAACGTAGGACTATGTCGCATGTAGGTGATAGAATGAAGCTCAAAACAGGAAATCTTGTGTTTGAAGTATTGGTATTTACCTACACAGTGACAGAGGAACCAAAGAGAAGAGGTGCTGTGCTAGACCTTGTTCTCACCAACTAGGAGGTACTGGTGGGGAATGTGAAGATCAAGGGCAGCCTTGGCTGCAGTGACCATGAATTGGTGGCATTTGAGATCCTCACAGCAGTGAGGAGGGCTAACAGCAAGCTTCCTATCCTGGGCTTCGGGAAAGCAGACTTGGGCCTCTTCAGAGGTTTGCTTGGTAAGGTACCAGGGAATAAATTCCTGGAGGAAAGAGAGGCTCCGGAAAGCTGGTAAATACTCAAAAATCTCCTCGTCCAAATTCCTCGGAGCAGTGTATCCAAATGAAGAGGAAGTCAGGCAAGAACACCAGAAGGCCTGTGTGCATGAACAAGGAGCTCCTGGACAAACTCAAACACAAAAAGAAAGCTTACAGAGGGTGGAAGCCAGAACACATAACCTAAGAAGAACGCAAAGAAATTGTCTGAGCTGCCTGAGATCATGTTAGGAAAGCTAAAACCATGAGAGAATTAAATCTGGCCAGGAATGTCATGGGCAACAATAAAAGCTTCTACAGATAAGTCAGTGATAAAACAAAGATTCAGGAAAATGTTGCTCATCTCCAGAAGGAAATGGGAGACCTGGTTACCTGGAATACGCAGAAGTTTGAGGTACTCTATGATACTTTTGCCTCAGTCTTCACTGACAAGTGCTCCAGCTACACTGCCCAAGTTGAGAAGACAAAGGCAGGGACTGAGAGAATGAAGATCTTTCAGCTGTAGGAGAAGATCAGGCTCAAGAACATCTAAAGAACCTGAAAGTGCACAGTGTGACCAGCAGCTCAAGGGACATAATTCTGTTCTTCTACTTGCTCTTGTGAGACCCCACCTGTAGCACTGTGTCCAGCTCTGGGATCCCCAACACAAGAAGGATCTGGACCTGTTGGAACAAGTCCAGAGGAGGGCCAGGAATATGATCAGAGGACTAGAATGCCTCTCCTGTGAAAACAGGCTGAGAGTACTGGGGCTATTCAGCCTGGAAAAGAGAAGATTACCGTGAGACCTTATAGAGAAATTGTGAATGTTCCATCTCTGGAAGTGTTCAAGGTCAGGTTGGATGGAACTCTGAGCAGCCTGGTCTTGGGGAAGGTGTACCTGCCTATGACAGGGCGGGGCTAGATCTAGATGATTGTTAAAGGCCCTTCCAACTCAAACCATAATTCTATGGGAAGTGGCTGACTGGTTTCATCTTTAAATTATTCCAAATCTTCCAGCTGCTGCAGCAGTTAAGATCTGTTCCCTATGCACCGGGTAGGGCATAGTCTTCACATCTAGACTAACATCTAACAGGAAAGGTATCAAACTGCATGACTGAAAGCAGTACTAATCATTTATGCATACTGTTTGGAAACAATTCTCAGGTTTGAAAAGTGTCTTTTGAATAAATACAGACCAAGGAAATGTAATCATCAAAAATGACTTAGACATCACCCTCTTCAAAAGGAACAAATTATCATCATGACATGTAATAGCTCTTGAACAACATTCACATCCCTGTCAGGGGTTTTAAAAGATTGACAAAATGAGATGTGGATATTAAATTTATTTTTTTACCTAAAAAAACCACACATGCACAATAACAGTTTCCTGGCAAGCTGAACTTCACAGTTTTTGTCATTTTTTTACAGGCTGTCTTGATTTATAGGAAGTGTTATCTCCACTATGCAAGCTACAGTGCAAGGGGAACTGCTCTCTCTGGCCATGCACAAGTGACCCAATTCTTTATGTGTGGAGATTAAAAGCGAAGGCTCTGGAAAAGCTAACATTCTCTCTCACATCCGGGTTCTGAAAGCTTCACAGCTCTCCCAAGTTATAAATCCCAGAAGCAGAAGCTTCCCTGGGACTAACCTTTCCCGTTGATATCTGTTAAAACAACAATGAGACTACTTCTGGAGGCTGTTTCTTTCATTCCATATCCTGAGGCTGAAGCCCTGGGTTTGCCCAGGGAGCCCTCTGGCAAGCAGCATAGGAAGAGAAAGAACTATGGGAAATTCTCTCCTCCCTCTTGGGAGACCACCCACACGAGGTTGCCCCACTGATCAGAGGTTGAAAGGCTGTGGTTCCCTCTTCTGCCACAGAAATAAGTCCCAAAAATCACACCATCAGTCTCAGAGCTGGCTGGTTCCTCCTCCACAGCTTCAGGCAGCGTGGGAGCCAGGCCACCGACTGCCATGGCCTTGCTTCTCCCTCAGGCAACTTCTTCCTTCTCTTTTCTGTTTGTTTGTTGGCTTTTTTCCCAGTACCAGGGGCAGGCCTGAGATGTCAGCAACTCATCACAAGAGAAATACTTGGGGTTCACTTCTCCTACTCCCACCCTCTCTGCTTCTGCTCTTCTGCCCTGGATCCCAGTGAGAAGGGGAAGAGATGGAGATAAAGGAGTATCTTTCACGTGTTCAGTGCTCTGACCTTTGCTACAAACTGGTTTTTTTGCTTGAATAATGTGGATAAACTATCAGCACAGTGTTTCTCTCCACAGTGGTGGCCACTGCCTCAGACCCATAGACATCTCCCTCCCACCTCCAACTGAAATCTGCATTCAGAGTAGTGAAGGTCACAACAATAACAATGGATATATTCCTCACAGTCTGTTTTCAAAGCACAGGGAATGAATGAAATCCCCATCTGTTGCTTTATATCCTGCTGCTTTAATCCTCTGAATCACTAGCAGTGAGAGAGGAAGTGCTGGACATGCAAGAGAGCCATCCCAACTCCTTTCTGCCACACTGTCACAGCCACAGGAAGAAAAGCTACTCAAGCTGAAAAAGAGGGTGATGGTTACAGAGAAGTCTCTGTGATGGGTTCTCATCTCTGGAAAGGGCTCACTGGTCTGAAATAGCCTGGGACTGTTGATCTCCAGGGCATGCTACAAGAAGCATTCCTCCGCTTATACCAGCAATGACCATGACATCTTCAGAAAAAAAAAATTGTGTCAGCTCTGTAACAAGTGAGGGGAGAGTGTGGTCGCCTGCTGTATGTGTTGGCAGCAAATTGCCAGGTTTTCTTACTTTGTTTTTATATTTTGTATTGAAAGAACCTTTGTGTACATCCCAAAAAGGTAACCTATATGTGCAGACAAGTGGTGGCAGGTGTGCCTTGGGTTCCCCCTGCCACCCTCCTGTGATGTCACTTACTTTTCAGCTGTTATTTGCTGGCATTGTGCAATACCCTCGTGTTTCCCTTGTGCAGGTATATCTGCAGCCTAGACACCACCTGTAGCCATAATACTTTCAGCTCAGCTTTAGCCTTTAGGCACTAGCAGCTTTTCTCTCCTTACTGGGGCTGGGAACAGGTGTCCTTTGTTTGTGTTCACTTTGCTTTAGTGTGGAACCTGTGCTGCAGGGGGGGAGACGAGGGAAGGGGATGGAAGGGTGATACAGAAGTGAAGTTGTTAAAAGGGAGACTGGTGTCTCCTCTCAGTCTCAGATGGATTTCCTTTTGTTTAGTCTAACAGAAGAGAATCATATTTCCTGCTCTGCATGCACAAACAAAAATATAAGAAAACGAAACCACTCAACAAAGTTGTTGAGAGCTGTGGGCTTAGAGGGAAAAAAATGAAACAGGAACAAAACAGCCCCCTCGCAATCCCAGCTTCCTTGGATGGCACAAAGCATCACAAACAAAGTTCTACAGCTAATATAGTGCTGATACACAGGGATATACAGTACTGCCCATAAAATTAGTCATGTGTTGTTGCCCAAAGTGGGGTGTTCCATAAGAGCTGCCTATTTAGCAAGCTTGATCAAGAACATTAAATATGAAAATAAGGAAAAACATTTAACATTGTTGAAAAGTAATTAAAAATATATTTCACCATATGCTTCCCTGCCATTACTTCATTTCAGCAAAACAAATGCCTGGAGCATTTATTATCCCCCATCATTTTTTAAAGAGGCCTAATGTTGCCACTTGGCACAGGAGACACACAGATAAAATGAATCAGCCTTGAAATGAATTGTGTGAAATGCATTTGTCTGAATTCAAAAAGCTTCCCTGTAGTCAAAAAATGCGTAAGTATTTCCAATCTCTCAAAACGCAGATCTCTGAAAAATAAGCATTTTTTGTTGGTTTTACACAGTAATCTTTGACACAAAGGCTAAAATGCCTTTAGCTTTGTTTGGGTTCTGCTCCAGTTGGAGTCAGTATTAGAAAGTTCATGTTACTAACACAGCTCCTAAACAGCCTTAGTATTAAAAAAGCAAAACAAAATTTAAAAAAAATTTAAAAGATAAATAAAGTACAACAATACATCAAAAAGCTTTCAAAGCTCTAAACTCTTGAGACTGAGTTCATCCACTGTGCAATTATGCTGTTTCCTGCACTGTGATGCCAGGCATAAATTTGACCACAGGGTTTTAAAGGATGGATTATAAGCAATTTTATTTTAATTCATGGTGGACAGAAGAAAAAGGTGTCTTCTTTCATAAGTGATGATCCAAAGAGCTGTAGTTTGCAGGGCTGTATTTTGAGATTTATTTTTGAAAGTGATGTATCTCTG